>VMKM01000038.1:0-432500 GCA_008360985.2 Macquaria ambigua | reverse complement strand
GTGCTCGTCTCCCTTTTCTTAATGCGGACACAGTTTAACAAATGAGCTGCTGAGTCAAAACAAAGCGGTGTACGCAGCAAAGGACACTTTATCAATTATTTTAATTTCATTAAACTTTTGACCTCATCGACTCGCAGCAAGCACCTGGCCTACGACTGGGATTTACTGACGATATTGGTGGACAAACAAACATTTCTTTTTCTTTTCTGAAGCTGCAGTCAGACTGAAATTCGTGTGGTGTGTTGAAAATAAGGTGGGATAGGAAATGGCGTGGGTAGTGGTGTAACACAAACTGCGGGAGCTAGCGGGCTAACAGCAGCACGCCACAAAGCTGTTAATTATCCAGCTTCTTATCAAACACTTCACTCTCACTTAATCTTAAATTTCCAGACTTCTAAGATTTCTGGTCTGAATTTGGCTGAAGTATTGTCCTGTCAATAACACCACGATTGTTTGTCTGAAAACTTTATCACAGACATGGATCTTTCATCATATAATTACCATTTTCATAGGATCATAGTATAAAAGATAGCTCAAAAATAATGAATCACAAGGTTTATTTCTTTGTTTGAAGCTCTAAAGCTGCCACCGGGCCGGACGACCGTCATGCACTTGGTTGCCAGAGAGACTCTTCCAGAGCCCAACTCTCATGGTGAGGATCTTTTCTTTGTCTGTTGCTGTTGTTGTTCTGCTGCTAACCTCAACCTCATCCCGTCTGTAGAGCGATATGTGCTTTCGTCTAGTTTCAGGCGGCTGTTTTTTATCTCACCTCATTTCTCTGCTGTCCTGTCTTTGTAGGTCAAAGGAACAGAGAAAAAACCACAGAGAGCAACTGCTGTCTCCTCTTGTAAAGCAACAGAAACCACCCCCTACCCCAACCTCACATACACACACATAACACACACACACACACATATAAACATGCATACACCCTGTTCTCTCCTGCCTGTCATCCTGTCAGCTGTGGATTTGGAATAAATCACAGGAAGTCTGGTTGAGGCTGTCACCCGCTTTGGTTGAACACTTGTCCGATCTGAGGCTTTTTTTTTGTGCCAATATATTCTTCTTCTTTTTTTTGCCCTCAAACTTTTACCGGGTCAGCTGAATTTGCTGTTGTTATTCCCTTTTATTTGAAGATCATGACATTTAACAATACCTACGCTCCCTCGCAGACGTGTTCGCTGCTGGATGAGTTTTAAAGAGCTGTCATACGTAGTGAAAATGACCCAGGAACTCTTCGCTCTTCACGGATAAAGGATGTGTGGGCTGTTACCCTTCCCTACTAGTCACATGGATGTTTCCCCAGGTCTTACTGAATGGTGTTAACCCTCTCATTGCACTTAACCAGTTTGTTAATTCAGAAGTGATTGTGTTTCATCGTTATCTTCTTTTCCCCAATGGCTGTTTTTTTTTTTTTGGTTTTGTGGTCAGAGGAACAGACCTAAATTCCCCTTGTGGTAAAAGAAAAAAAAAATGTGCCATCCTCCTCACGAGACTGTTTCTGCCTCTCACTAACTGAACCGTTCGGTCTGTATCAGCACCGGTGGCGTTTGTGCCATTACCTTACACCTGTTTGTTCCTGGCGATGGACCAATGGAGAAAAGACTTTCTTTAGGAAAGAGCTGTGTCAACACCTGAGGGACGTACAGGTCCACGAGAAACAGGAACAGACTCCCAGCGAGGCTTGTAAGTCGGAGGAGTGCTTGTGTGCCGTCAGGTGTCGTGTTCGCACCTCAGGCGTTGACTTTATGGACTAGACTGTCGATGTTCCCTCATAACGGGATCCGACGCGGCGGGCCAGTTAAACGCAGACAGAAGAAGCGGTTGAAGATGAAAGGGAGGAGTGTCGTCGGTGTGAGACCCCCCCCCCCACTGGACACTGAGATGGAGGCAGGGGGACAGTTGCTCCCACTCGGATGAAGAGTTAAAAGGAAAATTTTGGTGGTGTTTCACCTCCTTTTCATTTGGATGCTGTCTTTACTTCTCGTTTGCCTTTTATCGTGGAATTCAGTAATATCATTAATATTGAAATTTAAATATATCGATTTTTATCTTGTGTATAGGTATTTGTTCAATTTTAGTGTGGGTGAGTTTGTGTATGAGTGTGTCTGAGGGTGTGTGATGCACGTGGCATACTGTATGAGGACTATTGAGGGCATGTGGTCTTTAAAAAAAAAAAAAAAAAAAGCCGCTGCACTGGGAGTGTTGATGATGGGCTGCGGTTTCTTCAGAAACAGTCGGAAACCTTTTGATTCCTTCCATTGAGTGTCCTTTGGTTTGTGTTTATGTCAATCAATGTCACTGCTATGAAGTTTAGCTCAGTATGAATAAATGTAAAAACTAAAAATGCAATGTGGTCTACATAAAAGCTTGTATTATAAATTAATAAATCTTTAAATAAGGCAACTTCTTTTGATTCTTTTTTTACTGTTTCTCAAATGGCAAGAGAAAAGCCATGGCTGGAGTTGCAACTAACGATTATTCCCATCATCGATTAATCTTTTAGTCTTTAAAATATCGGAGAATACTAAAAAATGTCTGTTACAGTTTCCCAGAGTCCAAGGTGACATCTTCAAATGTCTTGTTTCATCTGATCAAAAGTCCAAAACCCAAAGATAATTCATTTATTGTCATAGAAGACTAAGAAGACCAGCATATTACTATCTATAAATATGCAAATATTGTCCATTTAAAAAGTCCTCCTTCACTGAAAAGTCTTTTTAAACTGAGATTTAATGTGAGCGCAGAGAAACTTTCTAATGTCAAACTCTGCACACACATCACTCTGCACACTGAAGCTCAAACATCTGAGTGAAGTAACAATAAGCAAACCACATTTTTGAGTGGAGGCCGACTTTAATTTTGTCACTTTTCCAGTGTGAACACACAGCTTTCAGCCACATCTCATGGCCTTTATCAGTGGTTGGAAGTTGCTCAGTTGTCATGGAGATGACTCATTTGTATCACATGACAGCAGGTGATCATATATTGGGGGGAGGGGATCATAGCCCTCCTCATTTTTATACATGTAGTTTTACTTATTCACCTCTAGGTGGTGGTGTGCCTCTGTAAGCATAATGAGTGGGGGTTATCATGGGCTGATGGAGTTTTATAAACAAAGAGGACGGAAGAATATACCTTTATTTTGGCTGCACCTAATGCATTGATAGAAGTTAAAGTAGCACAATAAATTAATAAGTGTTGCTTCAAAATGGGCCACTTGGTATTTACAAGTCAAGTTTTATGAAGCACCTGACAGAAACAAATTGAAACACTGCACAAGCTTAAAGGAAACGGAGTATATTTGGTGACACATGAAGTCATTGGACTTGAAACGGTCGTTCTGTTGTTCTAATTGGGTCATAAGTTTCTGTTGAGCTGATTTTCAGCAGCTTTCCTCTCGTCCGCCTCAGGAATCTGCTCCTGACGTGTAGCTGCAAGAAGTCCAGCTTTTTCCAGTTGACACTGGCAGTGTACCTTAGGAAAAGTGCAGTCAACCCACATCTTTCTCAACATACTGAACTTCCAAACCTGCTGTTGTGTTGAAACGACTTGTCTCTTCACATTTTCCACTTGCTCTTATCTGAGCTGCCTTTTTGGGAGTTAATGTCTAAACAGGAGCGTCCAGCTGACCGCAGAGGTGATCAGCAGTGTTTAAATGAGAGCCCAGGGAGGCAATCTGTTGAAATCTTTGCAACTGAAGTCCACCACGTTCAGAGCTGCTGCCAGATGAATTGCTTTTTGTGGTCGACATGACTCAAAGCACGCGTGCAGCCACTTTGTTGGGTGTGCTGTGGTGGGCTGCGGTCCAACCACCATTCTGTCTGTCCCTGGAGGGGAGTCTGCACTCTCAGCTGCCTTACCTCCCATAGTCCTGATACGGAGGGGTTAACTCCCACTTTGGCAGCAGCACGTCCTGCAGCTTACAGTGTAAGAATCCTGCTCAAGTAGAAGTACTGCTACATGAGTTAAACAGTACTTAAGTAGGATTGCTTGTGCTGAAAACTACTCAAGTATGGTACAAAAGTATCTCCTATGAGCACTGATGTGAGTCGAGGTTACTTGGTTCAATACTGTGTGACCGTGGTGGAAGAAGTTATCAAGTTTTCACTTAAGTAAAAGTACAAATACACATTGTGAAAACCATTACAAGTAAAATTCTTTAATTTAACGTTTCACTTATAAAAGAACAAAAGTATTCGCTGCCAAATGTAATTAATTATCAAAAGTCAACATTGATTATTCAGAACAACCCCTTTAAGAGCGTTATAAATTATTGATAAATTGACCTGTAAACAACATTTTAATGTTGTACATGCTGCATGAAACTGTTGCAAATGACTATATTCTTTTAGTGAAATATTTAGCAATACATAATATTATTTCAATTTAGCCCGTTTCATGTATCTGAACCTGAAATCTGAGAAGTAACTAGTAAGTAAGTAGTAGTAAGTAAATGTAGCAGAGTAAAAAATACAATATTTCCTTCCAAAATGTGATAAAGTAAAAGTATAACGTTAAAAAATTCTGGTACAAGTAATTCAAAAAAAGTGAATATATACTTAGTTACCTAACAGTTTTTGATCACTGAGACTTTATGTGTGCAACCATTTTCAAACAATCTCACCTCAAGGTCCATTTAGATGGACCTTTTGATCGTATTGCATGACCTTCATCAGCTGACAGAGTTGCCCGGTTGTCATGAAATTGTAGATGTTCAAATCTCCATTTTTTTCCCTCATCACTTTTCGTCCGTGTTGCCTTAAAACTTCATTCATTTAAACTTCGTTCTTGAACTTGGAAACAGCAGCTGACTAAACAGTCTCATGTTTCCCCCCGTTTCCAGTCTTTATGCTAAGCTAAGCTAACTGGCTACTGACTATAGCTTCATATTTAGCATCCAGACATGACAGTGGTATCAATCTTCTCATCTATGTCTCCGCAAGAAAGCAAATAAGCGTATTTCCCAACATGTTAAAATATTCCTTTAATTTAATTAATTCAGTAGAGCAAAAATAGAAAAGAAACGTGGATTAAATACAGTAAAATACAATGCCAGTTGATGATACAGCGGTAGAAGAAATGCAATTAGAAATGCTCAGAACTAATGATTTGTAGTTAAGGAGCTACGCCTTGTTATCAGCTCCTCTGCTCTCTGTTTAAACAGGTTCAGGCGTGATTATAGAAAAGTAAGCGAATGCCTGAGTCAGCAGGGGTTTGTGATATATGTGTTATTTTCTGTTATGGCGTTTGGCTCTCTAAATCCCCCTTTTCCCTTCACTGCTTCTGACCATTTTCTTATCTGCCGGTCGCTCCTATATTAAAACCAGCTGTGCACACACACAAAGGCGAGCACATACAGTGGAAAGAGGCTACTAATACCGCTGACTCCTGACTTGTCATGTTAAATTACAGCACTAAAAACAGAAAGTTATTAGAAAGGAGCGTCTTCATTCAGTATTAGTGATTAAGTGTGAGTGTGCGGTCATGATGTATTATGATGTGTGCATTCCTTTGAGTGTATTTGTCCATACCAGAGGTCCTGCGATGGCATGAAATGAAAGAGTTCAGTAGGCCAGTGTGAAAACACACACACTCATGCAGGGGTTGAATTAACCCAGCAGGGCGTTCGCAAATGAGCAGCTTTCATGCTGACTCCAGAAGCTGCTGCCGTCTGTCTTCATCTCCAGACCCCCTTTCTTCTCCTAATTGGGAAAATGACACTCGTGTATTATGGCTCTTTGTTTCCAGATGAAGGGATCATAAGCAGGAAGGCCGGGGAGGACGTGGACTTTTGACCAGGTGTGTGTGTTTGTAGAGGAGGAGGAAGTGTTGTAGCTTTAGTGTTTCCTTGACCAAGCTGTAACAGAGGTGTGTAGGGCTGAGGGCGGGGTCAGTTAACCGCTTTTTATTTGACCGTTTATTTTACCACATGCTCCCCAGTTCCTTGTAATGTGCCACTCTGAAGGAGCCACAGCTTTGACAACAATATCAGCTCTGAGCACGAGAGAGGTGGAAAGAAACGTCCAGAGCTCATCCACGAGATGAAGACCCAAATATTTCTTCACTGTGGAGCGGGGGATGGAAAGTCCTCTGTTTCCTTCTGTGAATTATAGTCATGAAGAATTAATCATTTATGTTATATATCACCTCACCACCCCAGCAACAGACCAGCTTCTATCTGCGCTCTGGCCAACGTCTCCGTAACAAGTCCAACACAGAGAGACTCAGGACGATGACCTCTGACCTCTGACCTCTGTACATCCGCGTTCTTGTCTTTAGAAATCCTTTGAACTGCCCTGAACGTAGCATATTCACGCTTGTGGCATATGTACATTGTACTTTTTCACATATATTTATAATTGTTTACCTTGAATTTTTATCCTTCGTATGTCTTTTTTCTGATCCATATTTTTTCCACTTTTAGCACAACCTTAGGAACAGACCAGATTGCATTTAACTACACATATTATTTGACATGTATGTGACAAATGAACCTTTGAATCCTTGAATATTATCTTTTAAACTCTAGGAACTGAGTCTCAAACGTCGTTCACAAAAGAACGAATACGCTGTGTTTATTTTGGAGCCAAGGATTTGAAAATAAGGTGACGCTTTAGACTACAGCCCACAAATTACAAACTATATTAATTACATTAAAAAATAGTACCAATGAAATACTTACTGGGTATCTACTGGAAGGTACAAGGGTAGAATACAAGTGGGGTGGGTGGCTGGAGATAAACTATACTGTAAGTACTTTTTTAATTACCCAGAACATATTAAATCATTACAGTGAACAGACAGGGGACCAACAGGCGCAGCCAAAAAGTCCTTTCACAATAGGCCATGAAAAGCTAATGTTTTGTTCCCAGCAACAAGTTTTATTAAGTATATTATAAATTTGAAGTAAATAAACTAATTTAATTGGCACTGTTACCTCATTTTCCTGCCTTGTTGTCCAGTGATAATATTACTGCACTTCCTAATAATCAAATAGGTACTATTTATACTATAATACTGAGTAATTAAAAGAAAATTAAAGTGTAATTTAAGTAAGTAGTTTAAGTAATTTAAGTCCCTCTTAAACACAAAGTTGTCACCTCCTTTCTCCCTAACCTCTTGTCTTCTTCCCCTGCCTACATATTTGTCCCAGTATAAGTACCCAGTAAGTATTTAATGATACCATGTATGTACTATAGTTAATACAATTAATTATAATATAATGTAATTACCATCTATAAGTAATTACAGTGTAATTTGCGGGCTGTAATCTAAAGGGTTACAGAAAATAATTATAAAAGTCAAAGCTCAACACGAGCCTAAAAGTTTAAAGGTGACAGGAACAACAATAAATTATTGAGTAATGATCAGCACATTATAAAAGTGCCAATAGACGTACCACTGTGATAGTAAAACAAAAATGATTATAGTAACCTCTGCTCACACATGTCTTTTCTTTTACAGTAACATTTTTCAGTGACTTCTTGGCTCAGGTGGCTCGTCGTGTCCTCACTGTTTGTTTAGGACGAGTGGTCTCTTGAGGGCTCTGGCTTCTGAGCAAACTTTCTTCCTCCAGTTTCACTTAAAATGGAAAGCACAAAATAAACTATGAAGGAAAACATACTAAAGTAATTACACACCGAGCTGAGGGCCAAAACGTGGCGAATGCGGTCCAGAGTCACTCATTACACACGGCCTCTGATTGATTACAGACCTGTTTTGTTTGTTTACCTGTGATGATTTAACAACTTGGATCTGAAACCTGAATATACTTATTACAACGATCATTATATTTTGTGTAATCAGTGTTTTCCTGCTGCTCAGAAAAGGCCTCAGGTTGTTTCCCTCTTATGCTGATTAATGTAACTCTACTATCATTTCTATTTTAGCAATCATGAAAATTGATCATTAACTGACTCCATTTGCTTCGCCTTTCTTACACGTGATCAGTCGCCTTTCTTTTCATCCCTGTTTACGTTCGGGATGAAGGTTGCGATTTATGTTCAGGTGCCTTTGATTTTCTTCATTTTCACGCTCCGACGCCCACTCTGATCGCTCTCCAGACATCATTAAAGTTGATAAATTTCCTGATCTCCGGATCTAGTCGTTGAATTATTTTTTGTGTTCACATTGTGTGTGATTATTGCTCAGTGACACCAGATGCTGACCCAGGGCTATGTGCTGTACTGTATGTCTGAGAAGAATGCAAACGAGTTTTCTCCCTTCAGATTCCTCAGTTTCAACATGCAAGACTCAGTTTTTCTCACTTAAAAACACATTTAGAGAAACATAGCTCCTATTTATGCCATTTCATAACACTGCGGCATCATTCCAAACAACTGACATTATACTTCAAAGTGTTTTTGAGTGTTGAGATCCCTCCTCCCCTCCACACTGCGAGCCTTAAAGTGTTTGGTGCGGTTTCTACAGTATCTGCAAATACTGCTGCTCTTTTTCAAATTTATAGGTGCCCTTTATTGGACTTGTTGCTGTGTGTATGTTGTTCATTAAGACATCAAAATGTTTTACAGTTCATTGCTCTTTTACACTGCCGGCTGGAGCCGGAGCCGTAATTCCAGTTAGTGAGGGATCAGATGGAGGTCACTGCTGGCCTGTGGGGGTTGCAGTCCACCGAGCCTCTCCGGACTACATTACAGCTTTTATCCTCACTAATGGGATCTCTTGGTGGGGAATCCCAAGGGTGATGGGGATTAAGATACCTGCCCTCGCTCCCACGTGCCGTTTACCATGTGGCACACAGCAAATATGTTGCACATGCCGAGACTGCTGATGCAGCAACCTGCAACGTCTCTAGATGCGCAAAGAAACCTCAGAAATCAATGTTTGGAGGTTGATTTCATGTGTGTTCACACCCAGATTGTCAGGGATCTGTCTTGTATTCACCCTCTCTGTGCACAGTTGCAGCATTTCTGCCTCTTCACGCCTTGACCCAGTTGAATCTGACACCGTTTGCAACTCAATGAAAGAGTATCAGATGATGGAGAGCTGGGAGCCGCTCAGGCCGCAGAGACAACACTGAATGTTAACTTTCTACCCTGCTTCACTTGAACGACATTGTTGGATATGTTTTGGAGTTTCCCGGCGCTACAGCCAAAGTAGAGGAAAGAGGACAGAGTGAGAAAACCTTAACTTGGAGGAGGAATAAAGAGATGTGGGGTGGAATAAGTCCCACGTCTCTTTGTGAAGGCCTCACAAAGACAGGAGTGAGAAAAAGGGAGGGGGCTGCCTGAGAAAATTTTTATCAAGATATCATAACAGACGAGACAGTGAAGGCTCTAAGCTTGTCTCTGCACTCTCTTCTGTACTTTAAACCGTCATTATGCTTAGTCACTGCAGTGCTAAACTGAGTGCCTGTGTGAGTCACGACTTAGCGCTCCATCTGTCTGTCACATGGCGTCTGGGCGACTCTTTAAAAGAAACGACACAGCTCAGTAACCACATGAAATCAACTCCACCGCCTCTTCTGCTGCTCTCACACGCCTTCAACTTGTTTGTGTCTTCTTGTTTATTTCCGTTATTCGTCAAGCTTTTGATCCTCCGGTGTCCGTGCTACGAGAGGAAGTGTTTCCCTGCATCCTCTCTGTGATAATGACAACTTTAAACAGCCAGATGTGATAAGCCATACTCTGACATGTAGTTAGAATTGATTGCTATTTGTTTTTCTCCTGATTTTGTGGTGCAACAGCGGTGCTCTTTTCTGCAGCCCTGCTGGGGGACTCACACCACCCTGAAGCAGCAACAGCAGCAGCTCTGGTGCTGAGAGCAGCAACAAGGAAAGGTCAGGTGGAGTCCATTGTTATAGAGCTGTCAGGTCTCTGATTTATGGACAGCAGGTTCACACTGTTTGTGGTGCCTTAACTCAGTCACTGTTTCCATATTTTTGTTTTATATACAGGAAGAGAAAGATATGATTTAGATGGGAAAGAGCTTGCAGACTGTGTCCTGCACAGTCTCCTACTGTTGCTTCTGTTCCTGGTGCAAATGTAATCTGAGGACACTGCAGCTTACAAGTAGGCCTGCAACTAACAATTATTTTCATTATCAATTAATTTGCCAGTTTTCTCATTTAACCGAGTTGTCTATAAAATGTCAGAAAATGGTGAAAAATGCCCTTTATAATTTCCTAAAGTCACCACATGTCTTGTTCTGTGCGACCAACGATCCAAAACCTCAAAAATATTAAATTTACAGTAAAACAAAACAGAGAGAAGCAGCAAATCATCACATAGGAGAAGTCGTAACCACAAAATGTTTGCAGTTTTTTGCTTAATAACTGATGATTGTTGATTATCAAAACATCTACAATTTTCTGTTGATCAAGCTTAATCAACTAATTGTTTCAGCTGTACTTACATGGTAGAGAACCAGGTTTATGATGTCAGAGTTGTTGCTTCGTATCCTGATAATCACTGGGAAGATGTGAAATGACCTTGAGCAAGGCACTTATCGTCTCCAGCGAAGCTCCTTATTACACTTGGGAGCTGTAACAGGCAGCTGTCAACTGTGAAAACTGTGACCGTGAAACAGGATGCTGGGAAAGAACACACATTCTTGGTCAGGTTTTTACGAGGTGATTTGGTGCTAAATGCAATAATGGTTGTGAAATATTTTGGGGTAAAGTGAAAAAAAAAAAACTAATATTAAATACTAAATATTAGTGGACCTAATGACAGCGCAGCTCAGGTTGAAACCTCTGAGGTTTTCATGTGTCCTTGGGGTGTTTGTTGTGGGTGACTAGGGGCCATCTGCGACTTGGCGGCTGAGTGGAGTTCCTTTGGTTCTGCGGTGGAAGTTGGTGAACCGGCGCTCCTCAAACTGACAGTCATTCAACACCCAGCCAAGTCACAGGCTCATAATTCAGCAGCACCTTCTGGCTACACGGCGTCTGCATGAGAGTGACAGCAACACATACTGTAAGCAGGAAAGAAGCTAGTAGACAGATAAAATGGCCTTAACATGGTGGGCAACATGAAAGAGAAAATATACGGACTAAATTAAAGGCACCTTTTTTGTTTTTTTACATTCAACATCTCTCACTGAAACTCATAAAGTCTTAACACCAGCAGTTTTTGTCTGCCCTCTCTGGTTGAAAGTTTCAAGTCTGTTGCGCCTGTAACCACACCCAACAGTGATGTCACGGTGTACTGACACACTGTGGAGTACACCGCTACATCACTGCAGCAAGGTGGGAGGTTAAACCACTCGTGTTCAGCAAAGACAAGATTTTCAGCTGGTATTTAGTTTATTTTTGAGGCCTTGTGGACATGTTGAATGACTTTTAATTCCTCTTAAAAATAAACCTTCTTTTGAATGTTTTTAAACCTGCTTTGTTTACACTAGTTTTGAGGAACTGCTGGGTGATATGGTTCAAATCAATATCATGATATAGTTTTTTTTCTTATAAATATGTATAACAATACGCAAAATCACACATAACAAAGTCACACTGATTTTGACAAAATAAAATTAAAACCCACTTACGTCTTTTTTCTGAAGCTTTCAATTGTATTTTATGGGAAGACCATGACCATGCATTTAAGATCATCTGAATGAACTTTCTCGCTCAAATCTAACTGAAATTAACAACATTAGACAAAACTCTTTAACCATTAAGGCACTTTTTAATAACAATTCGCTTGGAATCATTAATTTCAACAAGGTTTTAAAAAACAAAAACACAATACGATCATACACTATCACCGTGACATGGATCAAATGAAGTTCAATAACTGATAATATTGAATTATCACCCAGCTGTAGCTTGTGGTCTTCTTCTATTCCTCTTTTATTGGTGCTTTGCTACCTGTTATGGTCCATTACCACTTCACCAATTGTTAATATGCATTACTGTCCTCTGTATTTGGCAGGAGTGTGTTTCACATAAGCCCCATGCTTGCGGCGCACATGTGCATCCTCGTGCATGGGGTGGTAAAACTCACAGAAACAACAATAAAGGGATCCTTTCATCAAAACTTTGCCCTTACAGTACCACTAGTGGGCAAAACCCTCACTGCAAAGGATACAAGTTCAGTGAGTACAGCTGTTTATGAATTGTGAATAGATAGATAGATAAGAGCTTGACCTTGTGTAAGTGTATATCCCAGTGTACTTATGTCCGAGTGTCAGTGGGAGCAGGTCTTGGCTGAGTAATGGTGTTACTAATCTGGATCTAGATGGGAGTTGAACGTGAGGACACACAGCTGCAGCCCAGCCTCGTCTGTACTGAGATCAGACTTTGGCCACCTCAGCCGCCTCATGTGCCTCTCTCTCTCTCTCTCTTTTTCTCCGTGCAATCACAGACCGTTGTCACCCGTCCCACTGCCTGCACTGAGCCACCAGACGTTTGCGCTGCCTCGCATGCTTCAGGGAAGAACCGTAACGATTGGTGGGAGATGCCAGATGCACTGGATCAGTGTGTCTTACAGCTGTGGGAGGGATGGGACTAAAGTGATTATAACAGGTTGTAATTTTTATCATGGTTACACAATCATTAAATCCCTAACAAGTTAATGAGTGAGATAGGAGAAGACAGTTAAAGCAGACGTGAATGTGTTAAAAAAGTTGCCTTTTATTCAATATTTGGTGAGTCAAGAAAAATAGGACGGGTGGAGACGACTGAGACATTTATTAACTGTTTTTACTGGTTTTGCTGGTACAGGACGTCTCTTTCTAAGTCTCATCCAACTGGATCCCTGGTGTCAGACACAGTTGATGTTTTTCTCCAAGTTTTTCTTGGCTTTGCATGGGGTGTTTTGGATTCTACCGCTTATTATAAACAGACATGCGTTTGCAAAGCTTTTGTGATCATCCAAGATTCTCAGGCACTCATGTCCTCTGGGCTTTTTGTTCATCTGGCTGTGGATAACCTTTAGATAAGTTTACAATTAAACAGTTGTCGCTTGGAATGTTTTGTCATAGCCCTGATTTCTTTTTGGAGCTGTGAATCTCTGTGCCATCTCCTGTCTCTTAAATTCATAGACCCCAATCAGCCTTGGATTAAATGCTGGTCAAAAAACAATAAACTCATGCTGAGTGCAGAGCAGAGATATGCCATGCTGGAATCCAATTATTGCTTCATCAGTCTGTCCTCAGCTGAAAAGAGAACCAGTCAGGGAGACAAAACCCTAAACCCGAGCTTGCGGCTGATCTGCATAGAGAGTATTATTCTCAGGAAAATGAGCTCCACAGCTTTCAGGGGTCTTTTTCGGACACTGGGAGTGGGGGCTCGCTTTGTTTCTGTGTGATATGCGGTTTTTAAAGGATTAAACTGTGGGTGTGGAGTTGCCCTGAACTCTTGGACAGCTCTGAAGCCCAGTCTGCGGCTTGTCTGTTCAAAGCGCACAGGGACAACAAATGGACGGCCTTGTTATTCCCAGGCGAACAGGAAAAGGCTCCAGTAAAAAAGTGCATGGCCAAACCTCAGTGAATTCCTGATTATGGAAAGAATGCAGCAAGAGAAGCCACGTTCTCTTCCTTCTTAGATTTTTTTTTAAACATAACCACGAAAACCTCCCGGTGCAGTCTTTTGGCTTGCTCAGCTCCTCATTCACTTGCACAGCTCTGGCAGAGTTAGAATCATAAAAATAATTTCCCTGTAGTAGATATCTGGGGGAAAGAGGTGAGCAGTGGAAAAAAGCTTTAATTTCACTGAGGGAATGCAGTAACAGCTCAACACATGCCCTGATCATTTAGCCCTTGTTAGGAACTTTAATTTGTTTGTTGGAGAGTGTTTCTCTCTTGTTTCTCTTTATTCACCGACAAGTTGTTTAGTATATTGCCTAGGAAATGTCTGCTTAGCGAGCCTGACAGTGATTATGGATACTGCAGTTGTGTTTTGTTGTGGGAGTGGTGTTACCAAATTAATATTGCATGTAACTGCAAGGATTAGCATCTGCAGATAACAGCAGAGGGAAGAGAACTGGCAGCCTCACAGACCTGTTTGTCAGAGCTGCATCTGGATCGTCTCCTGTTGCTTCATGCAGGGCACTAAGGATGAAAACCACCAGTGCCACACATTTTGGGGTTGATTAAAGAAATAAAATGACAGAATTTAATAAGAAACATACAAATAAACACCTAAATTGAACTCACAATCATCTAAAAGACCATTTTCCAGCCTCATTGTTTCTCACAAGCATGAATTGGCTTTATTCCTCAAAGGTGCTTTTTGTTGTGTTCGGGGGGGGGTGGGGTAAATGTACAAACACACACACACACAGCCTGAATTCCACTCTTCAGTTAACAGACCACACCGTGGCCGTTATCAAGGCTTCTTCGTTACCTGGCAACCGCGTTGTTCCCGTGGGCGGGTCCTTTGTGAGTTCTATGGAGCAAAGAACTGGGGTGATAACATTCCGGAAGATTCCAGAACATTCCATTCTGGACTCAGGTGCCCCCTCAGCCTTCATTTAGTGGATTCTGGAACTGTTTACTCTGATACAAGATTTAAAGGAATTTTTAGTTTGTTGGAGGGAGGGTTATTTAAACCTTAAATCTGTGCAAAATATTTTAATTTATTATTGAGAAAGATTAGTAAAATGTTATAACCAAAGTGCAAAATGTAACCCCACCCCCACCCCCCCACACACACATAAATAAGAGTTCTTAATAATCAATATTTTCTTTACTAACAATGCAAGCAGCTAACAGCAAAAGAGCTCCAAAACAGCACGGTCACAGTTAGCTAGCTGTGTGTGACTAGCCGGTGAACATAGTGGACCAGCTAGCAAGCTGAAGAGCCACATATTTTTTCTCAGGAGTTGGTGGAGACAGTTTATGAGACCAAACTAGAGCTAAAGGAGAGTGAATATTGGACTTAAATCTGTCAGGTGGCGAGAAACATATTGCTCTGTAGCTGCTGAATATGTAAATTAGCAACTGTTTGCTAACACATTCGCCAACAACTTTAAAGGTGATATTTATGTGGTGTTTTAAGCTTGTTATGCTGCCCCAAAAAGGACAAAAAAATCAATTAATGCAGCTTTATAATAACATACTTCATAATTCTTATGTTTGTGAAATCAAACTGATCCACATTTGGTTGAGGAGCATCCTTAAGTAGCCTACCACTGAAGCTCTGCATATTCCACTTTGGGAACCAACGTAGTAAAGGCAGAATTGGACAGTGATAGAATACACATAAGAAGATTATATATTCAGAATATTTAAAAACATTTAGGCCTGTTTACCCCAAGATTGATCACATACAGATTAGAGATACTTGTTAAAGATACCTTTGATGAATTAATATTAAAGCTACTAACTGGGTTTGGGGTTACATGTTGGATTACAGTTGTGACGAGGTGACAAGTTAGTTTCTTTAACCAAAGCTGGTTAAAGAATAGGTGAAATATGTTTGGAGATTCTCTAAATGGGAGAACAGTTCAAAACCAACTTTTAAGTGCAGGTAGACTGGGAGCTGACTGAGAATCATACTCACATACTTAAATGGTCAAACGGGGATATGCAGGTGGGAGGTAAGAGTATCTTTTCAGTAGCAAACTGATCAATGAAACCCAACTGTCTCTGTGCATGAAGGAGAGACTCATACAGAAGAGTGTCAGCGGGAATGTTCGCTCTGAGGCTGTAAATATTTGGGTCTGTTTACCGAGTTCTTTACAGCAGATTTGTTCCTCCACTCAGATGACCTGAATGCTTTTTGTCTGTCTCCTCCATGGAAACAGCTTTCAGGAAGTTTGATCCATCTCATGTGGTCAGATGGTTTGCAGTCGCCCGCGTTGTGTTTCTATCACCAGCTCTTTTGATGCTTTCTCAATATTCAAACCATATTGTTGTAATGAACGATGAAGGCTTTGCTTTGAGTCGGCCTGGCATTCTATTTGAGGCTAACACGTTTGCATTTTCCACAATGTATAACAGCTGCGGCCGTCTGTGACTCCAGACCCTTTCACTTCAACTGTCACTGTTGATAACAGATGGAGAGACACTTCTGTATTATCTCTGGTCTCACCAAACAACTCACATCTCTAGCATCTCTAGCATTCCCAGAGTAATTTCTCCCCTCTGGTGTCAGTTAAAATTACCCAAATATTCAACCCACACTTGGGTCATGTCTGTTGTTCCTGAGCTCGTATCCAATATTTTGGCACTGATCTTCTCATCATACTGGGAGGCTGTGTGGGAAGTATTTTTTCGTGAGGAACTAAAGACATAAAATGTATTTGCCTTTGTTAATTTCCCAATTGGACAGCATTGTTTTCAGGGTCAAGATTTGTTGAGGGTCGTGATTAAAATAACAAGAATAATATTGGTGATAAAAACTGAAACTAAAAACAAACATCAGTGACAAAGATCTTAGGGTTTGGTTCTCAGTTGTATCTGGTTCAAATAATAAAATATGCCAGTTTACATCAATATTTGTCTTATTTTTCTTCATCACTTTACTGAGAATATAAACAATATTTGCAAATGTTATCTTACTAGCACAACATATCTGTGGCCAACATCCTTCTACAGAAAACTGGCATTCTGACTAATTTGAAAACAATCTGTGAAGTGTCTTAATAGTGATAAATTGATTTATTTTGCCCTTTGGGACCATAGTTCCTGTTGTAACCATTATATGACTTGATTAAGCCAACAGATGCCCTTCTCCTTTCCACATATCCAGGCCAAAGAGATGTTTTAAGGTTGTTATGGGAGGCCAGAGGTTGGAGCGACAGAATACCGTTTGGGACGACTTCCAGTCTCAGCAGCAGACTCCCTCCTACACCCTTCAATCTGCCCAGACTGGTTCAGATATGAGGAGACACACTCTCCACCTCTCTCCTGATGGATTTCATTGCAGTAAGTTTGCATTCCTTTAGTTCTGTTTTTGCAAACTGTGTTTTTCCTTTTTTTCCCTTTTCCTCTTACAGCTCCTGCAGCCAAACTGAAATGACATCATGCCGAGAGGAAGTAGGGCTGAATACGTACCCACAAGGCCCTGCAGGAGAACCAGGGACCAACGGCGGGAGGGGTATCTGCTCAAACAGGAGGATGAGATATTTATCAGGGAGGAAAATATAATGTCTGAAAAGGTAATTCCTGGCACAGATGAAGCTCTTTGTCAAGTGCTGCAACAACACGTGGACTGAAATGTGGAAAATGTCCGCTCTGTACTGACCTGATGATGAGGAGAGATAGGGGACAGACAGATGGGATGGGAGGGCTTTTGAAGAAAAGGGACTGGGTGAAGAAGCAATAAATATATCCGGATGGAAAAAAAAAAGAGGACATAAAACACTGAGGCACAGGCTGGAGAGGAGAAAGGGGACATTCTTTGTGTTCACAGAACTGCTCTCTAAAACGGCTCCAGTTTCTGCGGTTCCTAAGTGACGAGAGGGTCTGGCCGAGAGCGGGTCAAGAACTACAGGATTGTTATAAAGGGTTCACTTTCCTGTTTTAAGGCTCAGATGGCTTGTTTGAATCTGAAGCCAATTATCAGATTAAAGAGTCCAGAGAAAACCCTGTGATCCAGTTAATAAATCCCCCATTTGCTTACAGAAAGTGTCGTGGGGCCCTCACAGCATGTCAGCTGAACGGTCACACAAATCTTGATCCCTCGGCCCACCGTGTTGTCATTATAATGGGCCACATCTTTGTTCACCACCTTAATGTACACCTATTATTTAACTCAGTCTAATTTGCACACGAGGAAACTTATATAAGGGATGAACTCTATACAATATGGGACTATTACAGGCTTTGACTTGTGCTCAGCGTCGCAGCACCATTTCCATGGAAATTTAAAGTATGCCTGCTCACACATACCCAGCGTGAACTCACTCATCTGGAATCCTCCACGCCGCTCTCCTCCAGGCTGAACAAGCTCAGCCCCGACAGCTACCAGTAATGACATATATTAGGGAATCCTGCACAAACACTGAATAATTACGAAGAAAGTCAAACAGAGATGGCTGGTAACCTGGTGGCTTTTATTTTCAGTTTCCCTCGTTTGTTTTCCTCTCTCCCCCGTTCATACAGTGACGGGCTAATAACGCACTTCCCTGAAAAGTGGTTACATGTTAATGAACATGACAGCCACAGGGGGAAAAAGGTGGGTCTCTAAGGCATTTCTTTTTTTTGTGTTTTCTTAAATGAATCATCTTGGAAAGTGTGGGTCAGAGAAGTGACTGAGAGTGTTGAGGACTGGGGGGTCGGGGGCTGTGGAGGAGGGTCACTGACCTTCAGGACCTCAGTGTTAAAGAGACATGAAGATGAGGAAAAATACACCACTCACTCTGTTAAATATCTTAGTTCTGTAGTGTTCAGTGTATTGCCAGAGTTATTTTGTGAAGGGGTAATTAGTTTCTACTTTTCCGAACAACCACCAGAAACAGTAATGAACTGCAGCAGTAATCAGTCTCTGCTGGTGGAGGAGCTGGCATCTTTGTCTCATCTAAGATGTCGGCCTATGTTAATAAGATTTTGGAGCATCTGTACAATGGAAATATCTAAACATAACATTCATTCATTAAACATTAATTTATGTACGGCCAGTTATCTTTAAGAATAAGACAGAGGAAAATGATTTAGTCCAACAGGGCACCCATGCTGCAGCCCAGTGGTTCTCAACCTTTTTGGCTTGTGACACCTTAAAATGAAGCAATAATTACTTGTGACCCCTCATTCGGATATGAGTTGTGAGCAGTTCAACCAAAAAGTAATTCTTCCTTCTCAGATTGTTTCATTTGAATGGTTTTAAGAGACCAGAGGAGGTGAGAGAATCCAGTATTTCACAAGAAAAAGCTGAAAAATTTGAGAAAAGTTGTAAGAAATAAACATAATTATGTGTAACAAACATAGATATATATTTTATGTAGTAGCATATTAATGCTGAACCAAGAGGCTGACCAAGAGAAATACAGTACTTTATCCAAAAAAATATTAATTTTAGTCACACTAGCAGCATGGCTCCAGGGTTGGTGACGTTTGGTCCACCACTTTGGGTCAGACTCAACTATTGGACTATTGAAAGTTTGTAAATACATTCATGGACTCCAGAGGATGAATCCTACTGACTTTGGTCATCCACAAACTTTTCCTCTAGCCACCAAGAGGTTGATATTTTTAGTTTTCAGTGACACAGATTAGATGGATTGCCATGAAATTTTGTGCAGACATTCATGTTCCTCTCAGGATGAACTGTAATCACTTTAATGATCCTCTGACCTTTCATCTAGCGCCACCCTCCGGTCAAAATGTTAGCATTGTCATTGTGAGCACGTTAGCATGCTGATGTTAGCATTTAGTTCAAAGCACAGCTGTGCCAAACAACAAGCCTCACAGAGCTGCTAACATGACTGTAGACTCTTAGTCTTGATGTTTTACACATACCCTGTCATCTGGACTGCTGGATGCAAAGGTTCATACCTACATCATTAAAGGAAAGCAGAGTTTTTAAAAGTTGTAGCCATTTAATCACAGCAAACAATATAAAAATGAAGTTCTCATGCACTAAAATCAAAGTATTTGTGCAGTGGGGAAGAAATACACCATCACACAGAGGCAGCAGTGTGTCAGTGTCACAGGGTCGATTCTCAGTCCAGGAATTTTCTTTCATCCGGAGTTGACAAGTTCTCCCTGCATTCAATTGCGTGTCCCTCCATAATGCCAAAGACATGCAAGTCAGGCAAATTTATAGCCTAAAATGTGTACTTTGAGTGTCTGTATTAGTCCTGTGATGGACTAGAAACCTTTCCAGAGTGTTTATTTACAGTTTTCCACCACCCAAAGCATGCTGGGGGCTTGTTTTAAGGCTCTAGCCCCTTTGACCTTTGACAGGAATAAGCAGGTAAAGCCTGAACAATTGAATGAACACTGTCAAACACGACAAATGGTTTCAGAAATGAAAGATATACTACCAGCAGCTGTTTTAAACAGTTTTAAAGCAGATTTTTCCTTTAAACTGTCAAATATACTGCAGATGCCTCTTCTGAAAACTGAACCATGAATGAACCTTGAAACACATGTTAGACAAGGAACTGCTAATCTACCGTACAGCAGACAGGAGACAGGTGGGACACTGGAAACTGAAAGGTTTTTTTTTATCTTGACAAAACTTCTTACCGTACACATCAATTTACACAGGTTGACAAATTGAGAAAAATGTACAGGAAAGTTTCCATCATGTGTAAGAAGCTTTGATATTTTCCAAAATATAGGCTTTAAAGGATTAGCTCGACTTTTTGGAATATGTGCTTATTTGCATTCTTGTTGAGAGTTAGACTTTATATATGCTACAGTATTTTACTGAAAAACAGAGTAACTGTTTATCTAGTTTTTATTGCATTAATAATATATTTAATCCACATGTCTATTTTTGCTCTACTAAATTAATTAAATTAAAGGAATAGTTTAACATGTTTGAAAATACGCTTGTTTACTTTCTAGCTGAGAGTTAGATGAGAAGATTGATACTACTCATGTCTGTACGCTGAATATGAAGCTACAGCCAGCAGCTGGTTAGCTTAGCTTAGCATAAAGACATGCCAGCACCTCTAAAGCTCACTAATTAACACATTATATCTGGTTTGTTTAATTCGTACATAAATGTAAGTGTAAAAATGACAATTTGTGGTTTTGTGGGGAGTTATGTGCGGAACTATTTCTTGGCCAGGAACCATCACTTTAGTCCGGCTCACAACCCCTGTAAAACTACAAACTTGTTGTTTCTGTACAGATTAAACAAAGAAGATATAATGTGTTAATAAGTGCACTTTAGAGGTACTTGTAGACTGATTTTGTTAACTTTGGACAGAGCTGGGCTAGCTTTTTCCTCCTGTTTCCAGTCTTTATGCTAAGCTAAGCTAACCAGCGGCTGGCTCTAGCTACATATTTACAGTACAGACATGAGAGTGATACCAATCTTCTCATCTCACTCTCGACTAGAAAGCAAATAAGTGTATTTCCCAAAATGTCGAACTATTCCTTTAATAGCTGTATCTGTATCTTCCTGTATAATTTTGCAGTGCTGGAAAAAATTATGAGCAAACGTTTGGTGAGGAACAGCAAAGAGGACGGAAAGAGAGGAATCCACGGAGAAACAGATGACAAGTTGCTCAATGCCAAACACACACACACACACACACAAAAGTAATCTGTTGAGTAGCAGAGAGACAGGCAGTGATACCATCATCACACACAGCATGCTTACAGAGTTACACATTTACACCTCTCTGGCCTTTTGCCTGCTCCCTTCCTTCCCATCCACAATGATTTCCCTCTATATTTCTGAGGGAATATACCTTACACTTAATCTGTCAGCACTACACTATTCACGGTGCAGGAACGGCACCAGCTGAAGATTTTATTACAGGGATGAGGAGCAGGTTCGGTAGGTGTTTCCTCTGGGGTGACATTTGCTCCGAGGACAACAGCGGCCACATTGTGACTTGTGTCCTTGTTGGGAGATTCCTCAGCATTCCTGAAAGCACTGTCGCTGTGACTGGGAGCTCTGTTTCAGCACCCCTGAAGCTTCAGCAAACCCCATGGGAGCATCGGTGCACGGCTTCCCAAATTCCACAGGTTCTCAGAGGCCCTGAATGAGAGATGAAAGACCTCTTGGAGATCAAGGTCAGGCAGCAGAGGACGAGGTGAACACTGCTGCCAACATGCTCCGACAGTCCTCAGCCTGCCAGCTACGATCTCTGAGCGTACAGGAGATGGTCTATCATGGCTCTTGGCACAGATGATAATTGGAATACAGTAATGCCAGAAACAAGACTTTTCTTGCTTGGGTGTAGCTGTAAGCTACCAATGAAAGAGCCAAATGCCTGATATGATGAAGAGTATAAACACTCACACTCTGTGACTGAGTCATAAAAGGAAAAACACTCATCAGTTATTTTGATTCACTGCGTTGAATGTTAAATCTTTATGCCATAACAGAGCTAAGCTGAAAATGTTGCAGTGGGTCAAGACTTAATTTGAACAATATGATGTCTTAAAAATGTCTTAAACATGCATCTGTATCGTACTTTTCTATAAAAACATTGGTTTTCTTGCAGCCTTGAATTTGCAAGTTGTCTGAAAAGTTTAGTCAAAGTTGTCCAATGTAATAAAACTCAGTGAATAAATTTACAATCGGCTCAGTCAGCAAATGTCTAGTCAAGCTGACTTGTGCTGAAATGGCAATTATTCAGTTTGCTGACTGACAAAGTTATCTTTTTAGTTTAGTCATTTTGCTTTTAAAAATACCAAATATTTGCTGATGTTAGCTTTAAAAATGCCAATAATTGTTTCCTGCTCTTTGTTTAGATTATAAATTGAATACTTTTCTTACCTCGTACCTCAGTCAAAGTGAGACGTCGCTTTGGCCTGTGTGGTAACTTGTGAGTGGCACACTGGAGAACAGAACTCCTTAAGTTTATACCTTAAAAACCCCTAAAACTTTTCATAGTAAGGTAAAATATGCATGTAATAAGTCATGCTAACAGGTAAAAGCATTAAATTTCATCCTTAAAACACCAAAGTGAAGCCCTGAATATTACTCATAATGATGACTACGAGTTTTGATAGTTTAATTTAAGGTTTGTTTAAGTGGCAGTTGCAGTCTATCTGTCGGTCGGTTCACCACTTTGGTCGAAACTGAAATACTGCATCTCAACAACTGTTCAACTGATTGCCTTGACATTTTGTACAGACATTCATGCATCCCAGAGGATGAATCTTACTGACTTTGGTGTCTCCTGACTTTTCTTCTAGCTCCACCAGTAGGTCAAAATTTGAACTTATCCTATGAAATATCTCAACATCTAGGCCTACATAAGGGATTGGCAGAAAATTTTGTTCAGTCATGGTTCCCAGATGATGAATCCTAATGACTTTGGTGATCCCCTGACATTTTGTCTAGTGCCACCATGAGATTGAAGTGGTTTTGAGTGAAACGTCTTAACAACTATTGGATGGATTGGCGTGAAATTTGGTACAAACACTCATGTTCCCCTCAGGGTGAAATGTAATAATTTTGGTGATCCCTTAACTATTCATCTAACACTTTCATTGGGTGACATTTTTAATTTGTCTGATATTTGTTCACACAAAAATAATGACATTCCCATCAGCCTCAGTTGTACTTTGTGTTCAGTGCTAATTAACAAATGTTAGCATGATAACATGCTAAACTATGGTGGTGAACATGTTAAACATTACACCTGCTAAACTTGTCAAAAACTAGATTGTCATTCAGAGCATGACATTAGCATTTAGCTCAAATCACCACTGTGTCTTGTTTAGCCTCACAGAGCTGCTAGCATGGCTGTAGACGATTTAGCCTAGCTTAGCTAATTTATGGACAAACAGGATTTTCATAAATATCTCTTTGTCTGTACTTGGTGTAAAGACTTAAATCTGATTTTGGCCACTTATTATTACATGTTATGAATGTAAAAAATCATATAAAGTGTGAGAATAAGCTGTAACTGAAGGTTTATATCAAACTGATAGCCAGACACTAGCTAGTTAGCTAACTGTCCCCCATCAGCAGGCAGACAGGCGGAGGCGGGGCGTTACGACCGTGAGGCAGGACGCTTCAGAGAGAGAGTGAACACTTCTTTTCAGACAAGAGACTTTTATTTGTGGCTCTCTGTCTGAGCTGGGCAGGTTTCAGAAGAAGGACTGACGGTCCGGACCTCCAGAGAGACTCAGCATCTGGTGCTTTTATTTGTACACGCTGTGAAAAAGCGAGCGAGATTTTCCTTCTGGAGGACGAGCACAGAGAAACTACCTGCCTGTCACCGGAGATGATGAGCAAAACCTGGAAAATGATCCTGAAGGACTCGTCTGATGGGGAGGAAAACTTGACTGGGATGTAAACTCGGACCATCGATCTCTACTCAGGAGGTAATGTATTAGATTTATTGGTTTGATTGGGAATAAGTCAGTTTTGTCTAGTTTGTGACAGACCACCTCTGTTGCATTTAGGTCTTTGCATAAATAAAGGTAATTGATTTTTGCAGCCTTGTGTAGCCAGATGTAAGGTGATTATCAGGCCAAATGTTAACATGAAATATATGTTCAAAGATTAAATAAGGAATGTCTGTATGAGGTGTTTCATTTTCTTTTATCAGTCTGTTTCCAAACTGTTTCTTGGTCCCAAACATCCCTCCAGTCATCTTCCCAGTTAAACCTGAGAGGAAACTTGTGCTTCTTTGTTGTATGACAGATGTTAGAGGGAGATGAACTTAATCTGACTCCGCTGCATACACTCAGACAAGATTAGATCACATTTAGATGCTGAACAGAGAGTCGTTTATAGGCGTCAGACTAGCAAACTGGAGTATTTTGGATATCTGTCTGTGTTATTTGTGTACTGAGAGAGTAGACTTTTTGTTTTCCCTCTTATATGCAAAACTGTGAAAAGATTTATTTGCACTACTTTTTGCTCTTTAAAATCAATGCTCTCCCACCATCTTGCCTCCAGCTATATGTTGACACTTTTGCAGAGGGATGTCTTCTGGATCATTTTCCTGTGGTTTCCATCACAACGAGCCTCTAAAACCTCTGGAAGAGCTGCGGTTTTTGGTTTAGAGCTTGAAAATTTCAGAGTCAAACAATGTGTTTCGACACTGAAACAGCCTCTGAAAGCACATGGCTTTGCGTCCCAAAATCACTTGGATTACATCTGTTTTACCAACAGCCTGGTTAATACACTTTTTCACCAGCCAATTTACCACTTAAGATCTTCTGTAACTGTCTGCCACAGCTGTCATGCATCTGACATGTCAACATGGAGGAAAGTTTGTACTTTCCCTGCTTACAGGAGCTCCTTTTTGTAACTCTGCCTCCTTTGTAGTGTTGTCCGGAACAGCACATAGGTGTGTGGACAGGCCCCACCCTGCCCTTTGTTGGGAATAATGCTCTGTTTTGCCGCCGTGCCTCGACTTGTTTCTTTTCACTTTTTACACACCTGCTCTCTTCGTGCCATGAGTGCCTCTGGGTCCACAGCCTTTAGAGGGGATCAAGTATCTCGTTGTCCTTGCTAATCTGCCCTGAAAGTCCCACGTACACTGTGAAGTAGTTAATGTTTGATGGAAAACAACTTCTTACCTCTGAGCTTTGACAAATATGTGATTGGAGGTTTTTTTACTGTAACCTCCAAACCTCTTGTTCACCTACTCAGTCTGCCATAATGCATAATTTCCGTCTTGTAGATCATGTCTAGGAACATGTTTTTTTAAATGATCACACACTGCATATCTTTTCCTTTTAGAGTGTTGACCACTCTGCTTTGTTCTGGCTTCTCAGCTTTCTCTGTGGCCACTTTGCTTCCTCTTTAATTTAACTTTTCTTCTCTTCCTGTGGAATTTGTGACTGTGACTTTTGTACCAAACACACATTAAAATGCTTGTTTGTTTCCATCAGGCTCAAATCGTATTTTCCTGGTAATCTATATTGTAGGAACAAGAGGTCCATTGTTGCCTCGCCGCACCAGATGAAACTCTGGCCTGGCGTTGCAACATTAGATTTTGCAAGCTGACCTCACTTGCATAGGCGCTGTGATTTACAATCAACAATCAACTGTGAAAGATTTGTGGGGGATTAGAGTTTGTGTGTTTGTAAGACAGCTTGTTTGGGAGTGTTTTCCACAGTTGTTTTCTTGATAAACATTTAGGAATTCATGCAATCTCTCAAGGATAAGCTGTTTTTGTCATGTATGTGATTATTTCCTGTGTCGTTACAGTGTTTTCCGTCACCATGATGACGCCACGTGAGCTCCTGACTCACCTGCTCCTGCTCCTCCAGCTCTTCCTCCCTCTCACCCTGTCCTTTCTGCACCCTCCTCATCACACGCCTGTCCACGTCCCCACGCTGGTCCCTCATGCGCCGACGCCTCTCATACGCTCCCGCTTCAGTGCTCAGACTCAGCTGGACTTCACCACTCACTGCAACTCCAGCTGCTTCCACAGAGGAGAGCAGGCCCAGAAGGAGCAGCTCACAGAGAAACTGGCTTTTGAGACGCTGTACGCCGACGGCTCCCGCACTCTCACCACTGTAGACGTGGAGGGTGATGAGGAGTTTGAAGGGGATACGGGTCACTTGGCTCACCCTCCGCCGAGGAGAGGACCAAGAGTGAAGCCCAGGCACAAACGTGTGAGGCGGCAGATCTATGGAGCAGACGGACGCTTTAACATCCAAGGTGACAACTTCCTGTTGGATTACCCTTTCTCCACAGCCGTGCGGATCTCCACCGGCTGCACCGGCGTTCTTGTGTCTCAGCAGCACGTCCTCACAGCTGCCCACTGCGTGCACGATGGGAATGATTATGTCAAGGGGGCGCGGAAGCTCAGGGTGGGCTTCCTGATTCCTCCATCCATCAACGGCACCAAAGCCGGCACCACTTCTGCCAAGAAGCCTCTGGTCCGCTGGGTGAGGGTGAAACGTACCCGTGTGCCAAAGGGCTGGATCCAGGGTCCTCAGGAGGTCAGCATGGACTTTGATTACGCCCTGCTGGAGCTACGTTGGCCTCACAGACGTCCCTTCATGCGCCTCTCCGTGGCTCCCTCCTCTGATGACCTGGCAGGGAACCGCATCCACTTCTCTGGTTTTGACAGCGACAGGTCCGGGGAGCTGGTGTACAGATTTTGTCCCGTGGAAGAAGAGTCCAGCGACCTGATATACCAGCACTGTGATGCCCGACCCGGAGCCAGCGGCTCTGGAGTGTATGGAAGAGTCTGGGACAACAGTTTAGAGCGCTGGGAAAGGAAGGTCATCGGCATTTTCTCTGGACACCAGTGGCTGGAGATAGACGGGGAGAACCGGGATTACAATGTGGCCGTGCGCATCACTCCTCTGAAGTTTGCTCAGATCTGTTACTGGGTGCATGGTAACCGACTAGACTGTGTCCAGGACTAAGACGGACAAAAGTAGGACAAACGGACAAGGAGGAGGTTTTTAAAGTATAGCATGAAAAACACAAGAAAGCACAAAGTGACTGAAAAAATGCAAGATGAAATGTCTTATTTCCCCTAAAGAAAAAAGAGTGAAACAGGATTAAATCCACACAAAAATGACTTCAGTGAGACATACGTAGAGCAGATCTACTCAACTGGATCCAGTTCCCCTTCATTGAGTTATTTCTCTCCTGTGTTTGCTTTGCTCCCTGTAACCTCTGGGCCTATTAAAAAAATCTGCCTGTGAGATCATCACCACGGCATCTTTTAATGTGTTTTTTCCCGCAGTCAGATTAATAATACACTCAGTGTTTCCACGCTATCAACATAAACCACTTTTTACAAGGACAAAAATCACTTTTCCTCGTGTGTGCAGTGTGTGTCAGTAGCACCAGATTATTTTCCTACTGTGGATGACAGCAATCTACTCACATTTTGTCTTCACATCTGTCCCGCTCTCTTTTCTGACTTTGGGGAAATGGTTTGGTATTTTTTATAGCTCTTCAAGGATCATTCAGTTTATTCAGTTGATGAACGCTTCAGCAGACAGTGTGCTCCAGTGTGGACCGGAGAGACAGAGTGTTAATTTTATTTTTTGAAAAATGCTTGATATATTTTAATAAACAGAGATTTATAACAGTGTTTGTGTCAATAGTCTTGACTTGGTTTCAGGAGTGGTGTTGGGGCACCCTCCTGTGGTCATAACAGGTACCGCAGCATCAATGAACCTGAACACCAATGTACTCCAGTTTGGTTTAAATTGAATTTGAACTTAATTGATTAGCAGCTTGACACTAAATGAATCTACAATAACTCATTTTTTCAAGCAAAAATTCCAACTCCTCAGATGTAAATATTTAGTTTTTGTTTTGTGTCTTCCATGATAGTAAACTGAATATCTTTGGGTTTTAGACAAAACAAGTAGTTTGAACATTTCAGCTTTGGATTTATGACATTGTGATGGGCATTTATTTTACAAAATGTTCTGATTTTATAGACCAAACAATTAGTTGATAATAAAAATAATAATCCTAATTGAATTGGATGAGCAGATTCTTAATTTCTTCTTAATCATTTGTGCAGTAAGATCAAAGCATCATCCTTAAACTTTAATACTTTACAATGGGTGCCCATCCACCGTCCATGACGCTAGTGTAGATAAGAGAAACTGATCAGATTATCAAAACCTGAAACACCACAAAAAGTGTTTGTTTTTTACAAAACACAAGTAAAAAATGTGGAAAAAGAGCAGAACAGTCAGTAGTTTAGTGCTTTTTATTAGAGATAAGGAGACGATACAAAACATCCACCATTCAATATTCAGTCTTAACTCTGACCGCTGGTCTTTCATATACACATCGCTCCCCATCAGACCTTCATAACACCAATGTTTTTAAATCAAGAGGATCCTGGTTTTGACAAGTACAAGGAATGTTGTCTGTTTACTACATCAAATGCCATGGTTTTCTGACCCAGAACTGAAAATATAATCACTCAAGTTTTGGAATTTGCATGTTCAAAAAGAAAAAACAATGGAATTACAAAACAAAAAAAAAAAGAAAGAAAAATATATATATATTTAACCGTGTTCCCCCAGAGAAGGTTTAGTTACATCTTGTGCAATCAAGAGTGAATTAGGGCATACTACACCTAGTCTCAACTACACACACTTACAAAACTTAACTAGAAGTTTGGCAAAAAAAAAAAAAAAAAGTAGTTTAAACGATTATTTGTCAGAATTCAATGGTTGGAAAACTAAAGTTTGTTGTCTGTCTTTTTCTCTGCAATCAGTCAAATGGAACCCGAAAAGAACAAAATCTGTCCTTAAACATGAACAATATGTGTATTTAAGTTTATCATCATCCTTCCTCAGTTGTATCTTTATGTTTTTCCTTAGTGTGTGTTTTGTTCATATTCTTTATGTTGCGTGAACTGGAATGACAGTCTGCATTTGTGGAATTTCCTTTTTTCTTTTTTGTCTGTCACTTGAACCCAAACCCACCCACAATATCCCACCCCGAGAGTCCCGCAAATGGTGCTGGTTCTGCTTTTGCCCTTCTCCAAACCACACTGGAATGAACAGCTAAACCCAACAGATGTGTCTGAAAGGCCTCGATCGAAGCCAGAGAGGGAGGGGAGGGGGGTCAATATTTATATAGGGGATCCTTCCAGGCTGACTACTGACGAGCCGCCGAGCTTTTCTGCCAGGGTGTGCCGGTCTTTGAGGTCTTCCAAACCGTTCACCTGCCACTCGTGCTTAATACCTGAAATAAAATGGAAAACATCCGGTCAGAATTACAACAACAATTTGTACACTGTATCCTCACGTTTATTAAACAAGGTTTGGGTCAATAAATTTGGTGAATGTCTATTGACCAAACTGTTGTTTAATAGGAGCGGGCCATGCAATAAATAAATCAAGTCAGAAACTATTCATGGATAAAATATTAGCTTATCCAGCAAATAGTACCTGACAAATGAAGGTTCTTCATCAGTGATGCAAAAAAAAAATCCAATGTTGCCATAGAATAGCTCATTGATTTGTAACATCGCCCACAATAGCCTAGAAATGGCCGTAATTTTTAAAAGGATAGCTACCGAGGTATAAATGGTATAGCAAAATCTCTGATGGTAGACAAATTTATGTTGTCTGACAGTACATATCGTCTTATCGCCCAAGCCGTTTGTTTAATTAAGCAGTACAAGTGATTTAATCATATAAGTCTCTCCTACATACCTATAAACACGGTTTTAAAAAGGTGTGCACTCTGAACACTTCCTGGTGAAAAAGCAGCACAAGCACTGGCTAGTGGCCACCGATGCACAACAAAACAATAAAAAGGCTTGTAGGTCCCACCAGGTTCTTGAATGTGATGTGGCCGCTACTAACAGGCTGCACATGTGTAGTGAAGACACACGGCCATGTCAGAACTAGTGGACAGTCACTCTACTCCAGTGTTATTTGCACTGACAATGTTTAAAATTATAGATAATGTTATGGGATCATGATATATTCTTTAAAAATAAAGAAAGAAATACAAACACTTCCCCATTAATACTTTATCCTTTCCAGTGGCTGTTACCGCTAGACTATTTTTTGTATAATCATCTCAATCCTTAATTTAAAACCAACAAAAACTAAAACTTTAGGTATCAGAGGAGAGAAAAAGGTATGCCAAGGTTTTAGACCAGGGGTGGCTAGTTTAAGCGAAAGGTTGTTTATTTAAGCAGTATTAATTTTTTGTCCACATGGGGGCAGCGAAACAAGCCGTTAACACAACATTGACATTATTATCACAAACAATTTCCTGCTCACACATCCAGCAGACATGAAGAAACATTTGCGTTCATATGTAGTCGTGTTTCTGGCCACCTGACGAATGCAAGTCTAATACTGACTCTCCTTCTAGCTCTGTTTTGGTCTCCAACTACCTCTGAGGGAAATATCTGGCTCTTTAGCTGCTAAATGCGCCACTATGTTCACAAGCTAGACGCTAACGCTGTTGGTCTGCTGTCTGAGCAGGTAGTTTGCAGTGGGTGAACAATGAGCTGAAAGACGCTGAAATGCTCTGTAGAGCTGAGGGGAACTGCAGAGTCAGGTGATAATTCTCTCTTTCACATTACACACAGTCACCTGACTTGCTGTTAATAGAAAAATATTGATAAGCGCAGCTTTAAGTTTAAGGTATAGGTTGGAGTTTGTTTATAGCTTTGTGATTCTGAAACCGTTTATCCACCAACAAAACTATATTACACACTGCTATTTACCTTCAAATTTTCTCTTGATAGCATCTTTTGAGCTGGCATAGATCATCTTGCTCTTCAAGGGGGCACTTTCTGGAGCCCTGTGAGTGGGAGGGGAAAATTATTAAAGCCAAATGTCATCTTAATGATGCTCAGAAACCCTTTAATGTTAGATAATGGCCGCACTCACCAGAAGATAAAGACCAGGTCCTCCTTCTTTGTTTCTTTGGTCTCATAGGTGGCGTCATACAGGGCGTAGCGGCAGTCGTCTGGGGGCAGCATCTTCACAAAGTGCTGGTATGGGTCCTGGACGGTGGTTCCCAAGTCACCCAGCAGGATCTCCTTGCCATCATCCAGAACAATGTTCTTGAGGTCCTTGCTCATGCAGAACAGAATGGCCTTCTTCCTCTTCCTCTTCTCATCCTCGTTCGCCTGAGCCTTACGCACCTTCATGTCGTTGAAGACTGCGATAACTTCGTCTGTGACTTTCACACCGGAGGCCTGTGGAGAGAACAATCTGTTAACTCAGAGTTTAATGTATTTACAGTTTAACATCAGCTGCTGTTACTGCAGCTGTCCATGTTTTTAGAAACTCATGTTACCCACAGAAGAAGCTAATTTCTTAACATGCTGAGGCCTGAGTACATTTTTTTTGTTTTAAATAAATATAGCATACAACCCTTAATAGTTATTTGACAGGGTTTCACATAATAAAAAGTAAATATAATTCAATTTTGTCTTTTTTCCCCAAACAGGATCAAACAGAAAATCCACTGCTAGGACGTTGAATGGTTCTTTAATCACCTTGGATTGATTTGGGGGGATATCATGATGTAAATATAAAATGTTTTAAATATAGATAGACACTAAGGCTTTTAGGTTCCACATTGATAATCAGTTAATCGCTCAAGTCACTTTTTAAATCAAAAATGACTGCTTCTACTTTTCCAGATGCAAAAATTTCCTGGTTTTCTTGGTCCTGAGATATTAAACTATATCTATAGATATATCTACATATATTTGGGTTTTGAACTGCTGGTCGGACAACAAGCAGTTTAAATATCTCAACTTGTGCTTTGGGAAATTGTGATACATTGACCAAATGATGAATCTAGAAAATAAATCGACAGACTAATTGATAGTGAAAGTAATAAAAGTAATTGTGAGTTGCTGCCCTACTTCACAGTGATAGTCTTGCCTGAATGAGACAACAGTTGCCATCGTCTTCAACAGGCCAGAAGTGACGACTTCAGTACAGTAAATACAGACATCATGCAGCTGAAAAGGCCTGAGAGGACGGCATGTGACTATCACACACAGCAGGAATGCTCCTTATGAGCACGACTGATAACGAGGATTGAAATGCAAAAGGTGTGGCCGTAACAAGCTGTTAGCCATGGTGGTGGAAGAGTTTATTTGTGTAAAGCAATCTGAAAATCATCTAGTTGTCAGCACAGTTGGTCCAAATAAAATCAACACTGATGATGCAGTCAGTACAGACTTTTAATTCCATTGATTAAGTATAAGGTCAGACTGTAAGAATACTGAAGGACAGATATAAAATATGTGGCCAGTACGGCTTGTCCAAAGTCCACCTCGAATGTGAATACTAAATAAGTTCAGCTAACAGGTGTGTCTTTCTGTGACAGGACCAGTAGGTATAAAACATTACGCAAGTTCTTTCTGCAAGCAGAGGGAACAGCCATGTATCTCTACCATAAAGATGACCATGTGGGTGAGGGTGTGGTCAGGAATTAAGTGTTTCAGTGCAGAGCTCAGTCACAGACAATGGGGCTTCTGTAGAAATATAGAATACAAGTCACATTGCAGAGTCACAGCTGCTCCATAAACTCACTCAACCAGGTCTTCTGACTCTGTTTAAGGCACTCCATCACAGGAAAAATGCTATCTCAGGAGAAGATGGAAGAAAACTGCTATCTATCAGCAATGTGTCCATGGAAAAAAAGACAACAATGAAAAGGAAATAATGGGGCAGGAAAGACGGAAAAGGGACCCAACTGCAAAGCAGCACAGGCAGGCACTGTATGTTTGCTCAGGGCGTAAAAGACCTATATGAGATAACAGTGAATTTTAAAGTAATAATTAACCAGCAAACCTTACTCACTTCCTTAATCCCATTCATACTTGATAATTTTCCATGTTCCTTGCAGTTATAGCAAAGTCTGTTTCCAAAATATTTGCTGAAGTTTACAAATGTCTACACTGTTTGCATATGAGACAGCACATGACACATTTGTCTCACTGCATTCTTCCTCCATGGCGAGGCTGAGAAATAATTATAACCATATTCTTTTCCACTTCTTCCTTGCTTTGGCCTAATTTGCCACATATAGTTTATATTTTGTTTTTTGTTGTAGTAGCAAGCTAATATCACCATGGTGATTATTCAAGTCTCACCTTATCTAATCTTGACCATGGATACTTTTCTTAACAGAAGTCAAGGTTCAAGTGACTCAACACAAATCTATCCACAGTCCAAGTCTTGAATTCCTCTACACACAGTAACAGTTAAGGTTACAGGCCTCACACCATTATCACACAGGACAATAATTTCACTTGCAAACACAGGCCTAATGGGATTATATTAAACTCAAAAAATAGTAATAAAATAAATAAATAAATAAATAAATAAACATTGCAAAGGGAGCACAAAGTGTGCAGAGGGCAGATCTAGTTGATGTCAGGTTGTTAACGGTGCAGACTCGGCAATGAAAGGCAATAGATAACATAGCTGGATGTTAACAAAAAACTGATATAAATGTATTATATTACAGATAATACACAATACTATGAATTTTCATTTTTTGTGTTTCAGTGATGCACAAAAAATAACGCATTTCTATCGTATCCGGTATCTCTATGCTTCCCTAATGTTTTATGTATGGATGGATAAATAGCGGCATCCCCTTAATTATTCCCTCTTCGTATTGTATAGAAAGTTACGTCTAATGGCGTGACGGGCGTGCACTGTGTATAAACGCCTGAACAAATTAGATGCGCAACTAAAAAAAAAAGATGCGCAGTACAGACCACGAAGATCCAGAGACAGCGGCCCGTTAGCTTCAGCTAGCGGATCCAACACGGCCAACCTGGCGTTACATAATGGTGACAATTCCGTCAAATATTTGCTACATCCTAATAGATACATGGCAAAATTCTCACATAGCAAATGGCAGTACTTTAACTCTAACTGCAGAATTGTTATAATACGGCACCAAACAAAATGGTCTTTGCACCAAATTCAGGGTGGGGCCATGAATGCAGCACACGCACATGTGTGCGCTAGCTTGCTATATAAGGAAAAGCTCTGCTCAAACGGACCGTTCGTTTGACAATTCATTCATTTACTGTCACATCGCAACTCGGCCATAAACCTACAAATTGTCCATGTAGTGTCAATGTGGGTGAAAAGTGAACCGATTTGGAGCACGTAGTCAACTAGCATCTAAAATACGGTTAGCGAGGGAGCCGTGTTCAGACAAAGAACAAGGAAATCACAGCTAGCGCCAGCCATAATGGGTGTCATTTTATGTCTTTGCTAACGTAGCTAGTTCAGCTAACAATACCGTTAGCTAGGTAGCCCCCAGGCTCTGCTGCACCTGCCAGCGCTGCGCTGTTATTATGTGGAAGCATCGACGAGCAGACGTGAAATAACGGAAACATGATGCAGTGAAAACAGTGCAACAGCGTCATGACAACGGTGTTCATGTTAACACAGGCAAAGTCCTTTCGGCTTTTTGTCGGCGAAACACGGGGAGATGATCGAAATGGCGCCAGTTGTTTGGGACCGTTAGACCTTTTTCTGATCCGTTATCATAATCTTGTAAAAACTACCGCACGAAAATATCGCTGAATGTGATAAATGTAAAATGCGGCCTCGCCGCGCTCTGTGAAAGCATTATTAGCTTTCCGAGAGGCTGGAAAGCTGTTCGCTGCCTAGCACCGGCGCTAGCAGCGGCTCCTGCGGCACAGAACCGGCTTGCTACGTTTGATGCTAAACTCAATTCAATGATTTATAAAATAAACACAAATTGACGACAAATCTCCCCACACCTTGAAATTAAATCTATATTAGGCAGTCAATCCAGCGAGAATACGTTCGATAAAAACGACGTTAAACCTACCATTGCTGTAGCTCTGAATAGGTCAGCGTCTGCGTAGAAATTGAATGGAGTATGATGATGAATTGTCGGTCTCGCTCACACACTGGATACACAACGTGAACGCGCCTATAAGCGCGTCCCTGTCTCGAGAAAGGTGCACGAGCGGGAACGCATGTCTGTTAACCACGACTGTCCGGCTGTTTTATTTGCTGCTTGGTGTTTACTATTGACCTATGTATTTTGTCACTTATGATAACACAAAGAGGGCCACATATCTTATCTAATTATTAATTAGCTTCAGTTCAGTATCTTATATACACAAATTAAACTGGTAGGCCTAATTAAACAACACAATAACAATTTCCCCAGGTACATTTTAACATATTATTGACCACTGTTATAAAACGTGACACTAATTGGCATCCGTTTGAGGGGAACAATATTTAACCTCTTAATTTTTCTAGTAGCCTATTTTTTATATTTTCATCTTCTTTTCCCTGTGATATTGTCACGTTCTACTAATAATTTTATTTCCTTTTGTGGTGGCGGCCAGTGTGCATGAACAAATCAAACATACCAAACGGGTAGCGAAGAGCATTATGGGAATATGTGTTTGTTTAGTATTTGAATACACCTACAAATCCCTGGTAGTATATCTGATGTAGCCTACACAGTTATAAAAAATGATTTAATAGTGCTCCATAAGTGCTTGATGTACAATTAAATTACCACGAAGATCACCATTAAAGCCGCTGGTCAGAGCTTTTGATGCTCTGCAGCTATACCTTTATTTTTTTAAATTTTATTTTATTGTAACCTATTTTAAAAACAAACCATGAATATATATGTATACATGTTTATGTAGGCATCATTGTGACAAACGCTGTAATTTCAGTATCGGTTTCAAACACGTGAATGCTATTGCTATTAATTACGCCAATGGCGTGATGAGTGATTAATAAGTAAAGCTGTTGTGCTGCTGTTTTAACCGACATTCAGCAGCCAGTCAGGCGCAAAGCGGTTTTCAGGATGGGAGGAAGTTCTCCCCTCCCCTCCCCTCCCCTCCCCTCTCCTCTCCCCTCCCCTCCCTGCGGTTTCTGTTGGACTCACTTCCAAATATGGAAGCGAACGGTGAGCGGCGGCGGTCAGTGCACGCGCCTCGCTCACAGCACGAGGAGGGTCGGGCCGCGACGCTGATCACCATATAAGGAAACAAGGGACACGAAATTCGCTGTAGCAGATTTTTGTACTCGGCATCTCGTCGATGGGAGAGAGAGAGAGAGAGAAAGACGCACAGAGAGGGTCAGTGTGAGGATGAGAGGCAGCGGCAGACTTCCAGGCGAGCAGCGGAAGATGAGGGAGAAGAATGACACATTTCTCCGGAGAATAATATGATGATGCTGCCGCCATCATATCACAGCTGAGGTCAATTCATACTGAGGCAGCGCTGTTTTGTTGTGTGTTACAGGCTAGCTTAACGGCGCTGTGGTTGTAAACACAAAGCCTGTAAAACATGACCTACATTCATTTAGTGCCGAAACAACCAATAAAAACAACTCTAATTTACATCACATGAGCTCATATGTTGCCAATTTTGTCCTCAAATCTGCCATTCAGTAGCTTTTAAATCCACAAAATATTCATCCACCTTAACTGACAGAATATAAATGTTCTGGTGTTTAATAGCTTATTTTCACACTGTAGGCTAGGCTACATATCACATACTTTTTTATACACTCATCCTACTGTACATACTAGCTATATATTGTTGCTGCTCATACTGTACATATTGGCCTACATTACATACTGTATAATGGTTCATGGTTGATATTAGGCTATACATAGCCTATCATTACATTACATTACAGTATATTGGTTTATTGTTTAAATTGTACATATCATAGCTATATCACATCATACCATACATATTCCATTTTGGTTTATTGTTCATTTTGTACAATATCTACTGTATATGCACTTTGCTGCTGTTTACATTATCTGGTTGCTAAAATGCATTTTGTTGTACTGGTACTTACTCTGTACAATGACAATGAGGTTTAATCTAATCTGATGTAATCTAATCAAACATCTAGTCAAACATTAAAATGCAAATCTGAAACAGAAGATTTTGTGGCTGCACAATTACATGAAAAGAAAAGTAGTATTTTTGTAAAACATGATAAACTAACATATCCATGTGGTAAGAGACCTCAAAAGATCCTATATCCTCTTTTCAGTGTTGTACAACCTTTACATATATACGACTTAAACTGAGTTTCATCCCTGGTGCCATTTTTTATAATAAAAAACAACTGAAGGAATAAATTGGAAAGATGCATGAACAGTTTCAAGCTTTGTTTATTCTTTATAAAACAGCATTTCTCAAGTCAAGGCCACCATAGCCCTGCAAGAGATGATTACATTAGCTGTTACTACAATATTGCATGCATTTATTCACTTTTGGAATGAGCTGTGTGCAAAAAGCACCAAAGAGGAGGGGAAGTGCAATAGTAAGTTTCCTCCTCTTGTGGCAAAAGACAGACATGGAATGTGCAAAGTGATGGTCAGAAATCATGGACTGAGAAAGTCTCTCATCCTCCATATTTCCACTTTTCTTTTTTTGTCCCTGTATTCTTATGACTTACTCCCGCAGTATCATGGAATCACTGTGAGATTAAAGCACCGTTAATCAGCTTTTTGTGACTCCACTCTGTATTTGAGCACAGGACATATATGGTTAGTTGTTGAAGTGCACAATGTAAAATCAGTACAGACTACAGGATCCTACTTTCGCTCTCAGGTCACACAATCTTGTGGCATTTAAACATTTTACAAAACTAAATGCTTTCCATTCGACTACTCCAACCCAATGTTTCTGAAAGAACCTGCATTTTATGATATTCAGAGATGTAGGGCATGGCTGCAAATAATCCAATGCTTGATTCATTACGAAGTGGGCATGACAAGCCCTGCTTGGCCCCACAAAGGAAAGCTAAAGCCTAATAAATCCACTGTGTAGTCCACCTTTTTAATTCCCAGTATGACTGATTTCTGAAAAATACAGCTGATTGGTTAAATGGCTTCAAGTAAATGAGGACCAAAGAAACAAGTCAGCCTAAATTTATTATTTGTCCTTTTCTGTAATATGGTTTCATTATGTGTTACGCAACCATTATGTGAAGTCATTTGAAGCAAAGCTCAAACACGCAATAGTTTCAATCTGAAAGTCATGTAAAGTGATTATTTTACCAAAAAGAAAAAGCTTGTCATATTCAAAAATAAGTTTTATGCAGAATGAGTAATTAAAATTGTTTAAATTTCCCATGTAGCTAGAGGGAAAGATCACCAATGTAAACTCTATAAATGGCATCACAGTGATGTAGTGTTTTCTCACAGCGGAGCTGATAGCACAGGTGGTGCAAACATACTAACATGACTACATGTTAAGGATTTTTGAGAACTACCAAATCTTCTGAAAATTCAGACACATGTACAAACAGGGGGACAGCCACATTTTCTAAAGGTTTCAACAGCTCATTACTTGTGTTTTCCGTCTGTCTATTTAAACGTCCTGCTTGTTATTTGTTCCATGTATGTTTAACAATGTTATTTTCTCACTGTGGTCACTGCCATTTCTAGATGTTCAAAGCAATAAAACTCCTGTTTCCACTGCATACTATATTTTATCTTATATTTACTGAGGTTTTAAGTGATAAGAGTACAAGGCCAAAGTATAATTCAAATATTTAAAGCTAACTCTGGCTGACTGGTCGCTAGTTTTATAATGATGGGTGATCAACACCTTTGAGTATTCCAATAATGTCTTATCTTTGTAGGTGGAAGATTTTGCTGAATACAAGTTTCTATATGTAATTTCTCTACAAGAGTCTAGTATATCGTATCAAAATCTACAAAGTGTAACACATTTCCATCAAAGAATAAACAGCAAAGCACTTGAAACAAATAAGATTCTCCTGAACTCCCATTACATGCAGCTTCCCAAATCTACTGTGCTATATAGAAAGTGCGTATCCTCTTCTCCAATCAAAGTAAAGTGACAGTTCACCCTTCTAGAAATGCTAGTTTATATCAAATATAAAGCAAATCCACAAACAGAATGGAATGTTTTTAAGGCCACAAAGTAAAAAAGTATAGCCACGAAGAAATACGTATAAATGTATAAGCTATAAAGCCAGCATTTGTAAAGGTAATTATTTAAAGATATACTGCAGAAGCTTTGGTTGAAAAACACCCTGACTACCCCTGTCTGAAGAATACACAGCCAAGTAAGATGCATTCAGCTGAAATAGAAAATGTGAGTGTCTTATAAGTTTAAAGGTAAACACTGACTTGTCTATTAAGATGTAAACTTGTAAAATGATGGCAGTGTCAATTTAAGACATGAAGTATCAATAAGAAGGATTGGGATGGTTTAACTCCCTACCTCAGTGAATCCAGTCACCTTTATATGAGCCTGGTTTTTACCAGGCAGAGTAACCTGCATAATAAAGATGCTGGTGAATTGGCATCATGTTTGTACCTTGTGCCAGTGCAGTTTGGCTGCATGTTTGTTCCAATGGGTGGCATGATAAGGCTTTAGTGCTGAATGTGTGCTTGTGTTGTGCGCTGGTTGCATTGCATCGAGATTATGAAGGTTCAGAGGTCCTCTAACTGGATTTCCTGTGGTCACCAGTGCTTGTGCCTCTCGACTTGTTCAACACGACGGTGGCCTGAAAGCAGAGAGAAAAGGGCAATTCATTTGCATACTGCATACTGTTTTAAGTGTTTCTTGCAACATTGGCCGACTTCTGTTTTTCTATGTTGTGGTTAATTCACTGAAACCTCTCAGCCACATCCGTCATATTTTTAAATGCGGCAGGAAAAGTGTATTCGATCAATTCAAACCACTTTTGGTTTAGTGTAAGTACGAGCAGTGAACTTGAGAATGATCTCTAAACGGCCTCTGAGGGCTTTTACACTCTCGTTTCATTTTCTATTTGTGCTCTGTTGATGTTGGATCCAGCTCATACATTTTTCATTTTGTCTTTTTATCTGATTAAAGCTCTACATATCAGTTTCAATAAAATTTACATAGAATTGAATGGCTAAATGTTCTGTGAGAGGGGTTGCAATAGTTAGCTTCTGTAATGTGACGTATTTCTGAGTTTAGTTACTAGAGGGATCCCTAACATATGATTGGATCGCTCTAAGTGGGTGTGGGTTAGCGAATATGGCGACTGATACAGAGCTGTAGAGAGATATGCCGCTAAAGATGACTGTTGGCCTCTGCACACACCTCCCTCACCTGCGCTGTTAGACCTGGAGGAGGGTCAGGGTTAAATGAACAAATTAGATCTCAACCACATTTAGTTTTCACAGGTTTGCCAGATAAAATCCAAACTCACACCTCCTACATTACTGCTCTGCTATCTAACCATACTAGCTGACTATCAAGTGTGGTTTTATGTGATCGGTGGGATAAGTTAGTCGACTCAGTCAACTGTCTAGCAGGCTGACTCCAATGGGATGATACGTGCTACCTAGTATACTCCAACAGAAGCGCTTGTCAGATGGTCGAACAGTGTCTGAAAACTCCTCCTTCCACACCTTTCCAGTGTTGGTATTGGTGGGGCTGTGTACCTTTTAAACAGTTTGTTTGAGCCCTAAGGCACCACTAAAGGGGCCCAGATTGTGGACACAGCAGTTGGCTAGCAAGCCACATGGTTAACCTGTGATTTCCAGCAGCCACATGACCATTGGAACACATTCTTTGCTAGCTACTCTCAAAAGGCCTAAATTAACCTGACCTAAGCCAAAGAAAATCAGGAAAATTGCTTACCCATAATAACCTTAGCTTGTTTGTAAACTTTGCTAAACTTTTTAAACTATTATTTTGCTCATATCATGTTGTTGAATGTCACACAGTACATGACTCCATAAACTAAAATAGAACTTGTTTAAGTTGTTTTTGTTACCAGTTTTTGGCAGTTTTTTAAGCTGCTGGTTGACATTTTTGTTCTCCCCAACATCGATTGCTCTCTCTAGTGACCTTTATGGGTACATACATTGGGGAAAAAAAAAATGCTATAATGACATAACTAAAAGCTCTGAAAACTGCCACCAGCCCCATTATTCTCACCTGCTCCAGGACGACACCTGCAGCCTGGTCGATGGCTCCTCCGACAGTCCGGTACCGACCAGAGTAACGGATGAAGGCCCACGTCAGCATGGACATCATGACCACACCCAGAGTACAGTCACACACCAAGGCGAAGGTAGACAGGCCAACAAAGAGCAACACGCCTGACAGCACGTAGAGGAGGCACACCAGGACAAACAGCACTGCAGGTGTCCGGAAGGCGCTGAAGAGATTTTTGGACTTTTACAGCAAAGAGAAAAACAGATGATTGAGAACACTTTTCATATCATATCATTGCCAAAAACATACTACAATCAGTACCATTTAAAGTGGGAAAACAGTTTGGTTTTGTATAATAAATGGACAACAACTTCAACGTTTTACAAACTCTACAACATTTAAGAATATATCAAGTGCTTTTTATATGGTTCAGATGTTTATGTCAAAGAATTCATTATTTAAAAACAAGCATAAAGGTTATATCTTTATCTTTATGGAATAGTCTCTTACTGCATTGTGCTTGGCCAATGACTGCCACGTCTCCTCCAGCTCCTTTTCCAGCTGTGCTTGGTAACGGTCACAAAACTCCTGTCCGCCCATCTTCTTGGTCTTGGAGAAGGCGTGAAGAGCCTCTCTGAAGTAAAAGTTATGCTTTTCCTCCAGAGAGTCGGGAGACACATAGGGCAAGTCTCCCCCACACACCTGAGAAAGGAAAACAGTTTGTAGTCAGGATTATAAGAACACTACCAGGCCATTTCTTGTTAGAATATAACCGGAGTATCAATCCTTCCTCTGTTGATAAAAACAAATACTCTGCTGGTACAGAGTGGAATATGAAAACACCACTCTTGTAGTGTTTCCATGTGACACAATGCCAACAATGATCACCAGACAGAGTGAAGAGGTGTAGTTAATGCACCGTCTTTCACACATAAGTGAACTCACCTTCTCCATGTTCTTGTAATACTGAGCTTTGGCTGTTGCCACGGCTGCGAGGTTATTGGCCTCTGCTGTAGCCTGGTGAGACAAACCGGCATATGTTAAATGTACTGGAGTGAAGAAAAAAAAAACCCCAAGTCAAAAAGATCCATGCCCCTAGTTAACTTGTGTTAATCCTTCACGTACCATGAGCATAGTCTTTGGCTGTGGCAAGTCTTCTCCCTGGTAAATCTTGATGTAAGCCTGGTAAGACAATAATTACAATATTAGATATGAAAAACTGGTTCGGGTTTAGCAGGAAAACTCAGATGGAGGAAGATATTACCTTGAAGTATTCCAGCAGGCCCCGGCAAGTGACTTTGTTCCCATTTATTTCTTTCTCAGCCAGACGATCCGGGTGCAGCAGTTTAGGAATCAGGCTCTGCAGCTGCTCTCTGAACTCCGGGGCCACATCTGACAAAATAAATATATCAAAACTCAGGACAGCACTCAAGTATATTAGACATTCTGCTAAATACCAACCTTAAACAAAGTAGAATAGTATGGAAAACGGAGGAATCTTACCATTAAGTTGTCCCTTAAAACCAGGGCTAGTGGCAACTTTCAACCCAGGGTGAGGTAACAAGAAGCAGGAAATTTTGGTGAAGCATGAATGGATGTGCTCCCTCACTGTTTGCAGCTCCTCGTGTTGGGTCTCCTTTACCTTTATAAATCAACGCAATAGTAAGGTGAAATCCCAAACTCAGCTAAGTGTATTTATTATATTTGGCCAAACCAACAAGACAGAATCTGTACCTGTAACCGTTTATCCAGGAATTCATTGCCTCCTTTAAACCCGTAGGTATATTCATAGGGAAAGCTCCAGTCCCTAATTAGGAACATCAAAGACTGTAGGAGGAAAAGAAACATTTTTATCAGAGCCACAACACAGACATGTCCAACATCAGCAACAATAAATCAAAACTTGTGGTTTCTCTTACCTGAAAGGGCTTCAGAAAGATCTCATCCATGGCAAGACGACCATACTCAGTGAACAGCTGTGAGGAGGAGGCAGCCATTATGCAAAATTAATAATGAGATACAAAAATCTGGAGAGCACCTAATGTTAAGCAGTGAAATTTACTGAAACAGCCTTCTGTCACATGCAGAAAAGCTTATTTTAATACCTTTATATTTCATTTCATTTCATATGTCTTAAAAATTAATTAAGATTAAATCATAGTCTCAATCACTTCTCTCTTAGGTGGAAATTTTCAAACATGCTTCAGTAACCAAACCAAAGCAGGTGTTTCACATCAAAATACCTGCTGACATCATCAAGTTGACTCGTCATATTAATGTAAACAGACCTGTAGCTGCTGCAGATCGTCCTCTTGTATGTTCTGTGACAGATTGTAGATCTACAAAGGAGAAACTATGTAAGAAAATACACGCGAATAATGAGAAATGATTAAATCAGTGATAATCAGAGGAGATCAGTCACCTGTATTGAGCTGGTCATGGTGCTGAGGGCAAAGATGGTGGCACAGTCCTTCACGGTGGACTGGTTATCAAAGGCTCCCTGAGTGTCCATCAACACTACTGCCACCTACAGGAGCAGAGAGACGAGTACAGTTCATGACATGAACACTGTGTGTCACTGGAGTCGATGTAAGAAAGAATGCAATGTGTGTTAGAAATGTACCTGTTGAAAAGCTGTTTATTTTTGTTTAACTTGAATAAATCCTTCAAAATACGAACAAATAAAAACAAAAGCTGAATAAAATTCCATCACACATAAAATTGCAGGACAGATTATGGCTCGTGTAGAGGTACAGGTATATTTCTCCATGCACTCAACTTTTTTTCATCTGTAGCATAGGAGCAAAACTTTTCTCTTTTTGGAGCAACACTCTCTAACATGCAGGGCTACAACAAGCTGTTCTTTTCATTAATTAATTCTGTTAATTTACAATGATACAAAACTGAGAAAAAAAAGGCAAATAATCACATTTAATAAGCTGTTTGACATTTTTTACCAGGCTTGTCTTAAACAATTAATTATCAAAATTGTTGTTGATACATTTTCTGTAGATCGACTATCCAATTAATCTTTTCTGCACTACAAACATGCAAGTCAAACAAATGAGAGAGTGACGTTACAAAGATAAAGAGTGAAAAGGTCAATAAGAGAATATGGGATGAATTTTGAGGAAACTAAAATCTGATAATGACCCAGTAAAATGAGACCTTTCATAGAAATAATTTGATATAATTATCAACTACTAAGAAATACTAAATACTTCTTGATTTTACTGTAGTTTTTCAGTAAACATCCTACAACACACAGGCATACATACGGTATATAAATAAACAAATAAATGGTGCATGTACCTCTGTCCCATCGCTCTTTTGGACGGGGAAAACTTCACTCCACAGCTGGATGCCCGTTGTCTCTGGTTCTGAGCCACCTCTCCAAGAAAATCCAGTCAGCGGCTCATCATCCAGACCCAGCCAGTTTTCATCACCCTGCAGAAATACAAATGACACTTTCATGATCACTCAGAGGCAGGCTGGGGCTTCTATGTGAAACTCTGCGTATCCAAAACGTCTGGTTTGTTCAAAAATTGAAACATGCCTTGTCAGATACTTCTAATTACCCTGAAAAATGTAGCAGCAGCAGCGGCAGACATTTTACCCTGAATTGTTAATAGAAACTCCTGCAGTTTTGCATAATTTACAACATAAAAAGTAGAATGTAGACCTCAGTCAGGTCATAATTATCTCCCAGTTAGCTATTAAAGACTTAAGACTAAAAGATTTGCGTTTGGCCTGACGGTGGCACTACAGCAAAGGTAATGGAGTTACCAAAATCAATGAGATTTATCAATGACATCAAATGCATGCCAAGCATTAGGTTATCTTACAATATATGTACAGAAAAAACAAACTGAGGGCATTCACATAGACTCCACTCCTTAGTATGGGCAATGACTAAATTCTCAATTATTATCAAACATACTAGTTAGTTCATGTTACAGCAGGGATGGGAATTAATGTGGCATGACTGCATGAAGGTTTTCATTCCACCCACAGACTATTAGTGATTTTCCAGATTATCACACCTTCAACACAAGAGGAGGGACTAGTCAGTATCACTTTCTGTGACCTCCCTGCTATAAAGCACTCATTAGTCAACATGACAATATTTCAGCAACAAATAAGTCCCCTTTAGGTAAGTGATTTTGACCTCTGAGTGCTACAGATAGATAAGATATAATGTCTGACACTGAAAGATCATGTTACAGAGCGACTCACCTTTCTGTACATGTAACGGAGCATGAAATCAAGCAGGAAGCTCTTGCCCTTTCTGAAGGCTCCGGCCACTGACAGCACCACCACATGTTTGTCTCGGACCTCAGGAGCCAACAGAACCCGAGCCAAAGCCTCCGTGTCCAAAGCAAAGGAGTGATCCTCCTTGCACACTGTGACGACCTGAACTGGGCCTGCGTCACTCCCCATCCTTAAGAGCTACTGGTCACTGTGGATATCACAGACAAAAACATCAGGTTGATATTAGCACTGGAAGTTTTCTTTTTTTGTTTCGGCTGGTCACAAGCTATTCTAAGACAGTGTTTATGCTCTTGTAATGAACATTTCACAACAGAGTTATCAATTAATGAACTAATGGAAAAATTTAATTCTGAACAACTTCGGCACCCAAACAAAAATCATTCAAACGAAATTGGTCACAAGAAAACTAATGGAAAACTAATCAGTAGATTAATCAATTATCACAATAGCCATTATATATTAGTTGTAGGCCTAGAGGACAAATTCCTTAAGATCACTCTGCTGTGCCATGCAACTGATTTTCTTTCCAGCTTCACTAAGACGAGATTTGGATGATAATCACGCTTGAAGCTGTTTACATCAGTAAATACCATTTCACTGTGCCTAATGAAAAATCAGACATGCACTGATCCTTCCTTTCATCACACACAATATTGATCTCTCTGTAAAGCTGACTGTGGGATGCTCTTATGGGTGTCATGTTGCTTTGCCTCCAGCTAGTGGATTCAGCATGATCTCTAATACACTGTTCATTTTAGCTGCTTCAATGGACTTCATTGTTGTTGCTTTCTGAGGAGGACGTCCTCTCCCATGATGAGTAAAGACAGGGAGGTGCTTTCATAACAGCTTGTCTGTGGTTATATTACCCTCCTTTCACCAAAAAAAAAACCAAAAAAAAACCTCAACACCTCAAGGGTGTGGCTTTCAGCAGAAGCATGCCAGACATTTCTGAGCAGTGAATGTGTTACACCGAGTTGATGCAATGAAACAAAAACTTTCTGCAGCTATGAGACCAAACCATATTTTGTAATATGGCTGCGCTTTGTTGTGAGCTAGTGCGGCATGAGATAAACTAAACTGTACAGTACCTTCTCTATAATTAGCATTGCTTGATCTTTGCAACTGCCACTGACAGCGACGTTAGTAGCTACGCTGGCAGTACTTGGACCAATAATAGCTAAGCTAAACAGATCTTTAACGTTAAGCTAACTATTGATATATTCGAGACGTTCAATACCTAACTAAAGCCTATAACTATTGACGGGCTATCTTACTAGCTAACGGCTGTAGCTAATAGCCTGTATGCCTGCATGTACTCAGACAAAAACAGTAAAAAGCTAACGCGTGTTAGCTGTTAAAGGAAACGAGTGTTAAGAAATAACGTTGCAGCGATCTTTTAAGATGTATAGCCTGAATTAGCTTAAAAATAGCGTAAATAGCTTTAGCTCCCGTTTCACAGTGTAATGTTACCTTTGGTGTCTTCAAACGGCTTCAGCACAATTTTATGAGAGTCGAGACACAACTGAAACGTGACTTTTTTACACTGGCATCAAAACAAACGAGAACTTTTTTCCACCACGAAACACAAACTTCCGTCTTCAGTCCGCGCAAAGTCCTATGGGAAATGTAGTTTTGGTGTTGTTTCCTGCTTGTACGTTAGTCTGTCCATGAACTACGTTACCCAACGTGTCAGGACCGCCGCATGGATATGGGAACTATATATATATATTTTTTAATGTAAAAGTTACGAATACGGAACTACCGATTAAGTATTTTTTTAACTACCGGATAAGTAATGTAAAACAGAAGGTTGTTTTGCGTATACACGAATCATATCTGAAAGTTTTCCGCGTTTTAAAAATACATTGTAGCTTAGCAACATGCTTTTGTTTGAGGACATGTAATCTAGCAGACTGCATTTGGTCCAGTGGGCTGTGAAAATTACGCCCTCTAATGGTGTAATTTGTATAAACAGCAACAACATCCATAGATGATGAAATTACCCAAATATATCCTACAACAATTTATATGGTAACAAACTGCAGTGCAACCAAAACGAAACTGATCTGTTGTCTGAACATATAAAAACAGGCTATTTTATTTCACAAGAACAGCATGACAGATTTTATTTTTCTAGATTACAAAATCTAAAGCTTTAGAAAATACATACAATTTACAAACAGAGATTCAGTGTGAGCTGAAATGTAAAGTGGTTTAAATGGCAGTGAGTTCATCTTACATTTTAACTCAAAATTCCAATCAAACTATTCCTGATTGAAGTTAACTTAACCTAGCTTACAAGTTCATATAAGGTTTTTAAATTCACAGAAAACATTCAGTAACATAGCATCATGTACATAAAATCACTCTAGGAAACGTGATCTAAAGAATGACGATGGGTGTAGAAAGACATTAATTAGAAATAAAATTGGAAGTACTTATATTATTGTAATTGAGTAGTGCTTTCCCACTTTTTCAGTGCAACTACATTATAAATCAAATATATTTTAATGAAGTATTATACTCAACTACTTTTACAAAGACAGCATTTTCAGAATAGGCTACAGTAACAGTGTGGGGTAAGAGACAGAGACATTCGACTTGTTTGAATGTTTTTTCCTTGTAAAGTAACCTCTATGAAAACCTTCTTATAAAGAAAATACATATTCATATTGAAATGGTAATAGTGTGGATGTGAGTCAGTGCGCTGCTCAGTGTATTCCTCAAAAGAGCTATATTTGTACCTTTCTTGTGCAGGTTTCAACGCTATATAAATCTTACTTTAACGTGGGAAACATCTTAATCAAGAAATAGTACTTCTACTTGAGTTGGAAAAACTCCTTCCACCCCTGAGAATGAACTTAATGTGTTAAAAAATCACAGTGGAAAACCTAAAAACTAATTGTATTGAAGACCATACTAATTAATACTTTCCTCTCAGTTTTAAAATCTCAGAGTATAATCTTGTCCATATTGTTCAGTGTAACATTACACTCTCAAGTCTGTGTCCAGGTTGTTGTTGTATGTTATGGTATGGTGGTAAATTCAGCTTCTGCATTGAAACTGCCATTATACATGGGAAGTAACGTGATCCACAGTCTTGTTAGTCCATCAAAAATTTGATCTATAGTTTCACCTAACTACAAAACAATACACAAACCTTAGGGCAGTGTCAACGTCTCAGGAAGAAGCAGCCGATTTGCCAAACATCATCATTACTCCATCCATTATCATTTCAGACTTTAAAAGATAAATCCCCACTTGTTGGTTCGTTGGAGTATTTGCTTACAATCGATTGAAGCATTGCATCAGTTGTGATTCTTAAAAGTTATATAACGTTAATATCCGCCACCTGCTAGGTCCAGCAGTGACCCAGCAGCCTCCTGGGCCTCGGCATCGAGCTGAAGGATCTCCACAGTCTCTAGGTCCAACTCGGTGTCACCCGGCAGCACCAGGTACTGGTACTGGTGAGACTGGTAATAGTGTAACTCGATGTACCCGCTGTCCGACAAGGGGTCCTTCTCCATCTCCTCGCTGACCTCGTCCTGCTGGTATTCAATCGACTCCATGCTGACAAGCTCCTCGTGATCCGGGGTCAAAGGGCACGGTGGGTTTTCAGAGAAAGTTGGGTTATCATTGGTGAAGGTTTGGGGTGAGGGCGTGGAGAGGAGGAGGGTGTGGGAAAGAGGATCTGTGTGAGGAAATAAACAGTAGAAAATGACATCATAGTGGTCAAGCAGAACATAAATATTGATAACTTGTTTTCATACAGGCTGGTTGAATAACCACTTGTCAGATTCTTCAGAGAGCACATGACGCCCATATAGCGCATAGGCTCAGATATAAAACGAGGGGACATAAAGGGGACTAAGCTAGGCTATTGCTGGGTTGCCAAGGTAATAGAAGGTTGTTGCCATGACAACAGAACACAAACACAGGAACAATGTTGCATGCTGAGAAAGCTGCAGAGAGGGAGAAAAGCTGCAGGTAATAAAAGTGTCACAGAGAGCTGTTACTCTATTGATAAAATATTGTAGACTAAAAGATATTCGTAAAGGGTCAAATATGTAAGTTTTTGTGCTAATTAAGTGACACGAGCCTGCTGTGAGTCTCATCGTCATCACTAACCTGAGATTTCCAAAGAGTCGCACACTGCAGGCACCCCAAATTCAGCTCCTTCCAACCTGCACACAACACGGCAAGATGGTTAGACAACGACATAAATAATAGAGTGTCATTAAAATGTAAAATTATTCAGAAACACCTCACCCACTACAGGCAAATTATATTTTACTGCTCTGGTTAGGAAGCAAACCAGAAGCATTTACTGTATTAACAGAAAAAACAACCCGATCAATGCAGGAAATCAATAAAAAACAGAAAATAGGGAAAGATACCCATTGCAGTTTGCAAGAGACCAAGGAAAAGTCTTCAAATTGCCCGTTTGGTCCAACCAACATTCAAAAATACAATCATATTCAATTTGAATTTATTTAAAAAAATGTGAAAAGCAGCAAATTCTCACATTTGAGAAGCTGGTGATACTAACCGTATCACCACTTATACTTAGTATTGACTTTTTGTCTATTATTTGACTATTATCTACTCCTCTTTTGGTAATCAATTGTTTTAGTCATCAAGTAAATACAGTATACCAAACATTCGCTACGTCCAACTTCCAGCTTCACAGATGTGAGGAGCTGCTTACTTTTTATTAGTTCGTACTGTATAATGATCAGTTGAACATTTCTGGCCGCTGCTCACATGCAATAAGCAATTTTTAACTTTACAGAGTTAAAGATTAATAAAAAAAAAAGATGTACTCATAATGAAAATAGTTGTTGTTGCAGCCCTGTTGCACATATAAACTGTGTGGTTATACTCACAGTGCAGGCTTGTTTAACAGATTGCTGTTGGTGCTGTGATAACTGTGGGTCTTCTTCAGCACCTCCAGGAGCGCCGGCCGATACTCAGGACACACACACCACAGCGATCCTTTCCCCACTGACTGAAACAAATATACAAAACCACTTGAAACATTCCAACTGCAGTGACCCATGTAAAGATGTTAGTCTTAAACAACACTGACACATTAGACTGTATAACAACCTTAACACATGTGTAGTACATTATAATAATTTCCCTTTAGAGCAGTTTAATGCTGGCTTGACTACAGAGCAGCACATCTGGATTCAGTGTGTTGCTCAAGGACATTCCAGTGGGATGGATGCTTTCAGATATGGAAGCTTGAACCTCTGTCCTATAATTTAAGCAGAATCTCTTTACTCGCTACATGACCCAGTTGCACTTAATGTGGTAAACGTAATCATGTTCCCACCTGGCTCTTGTCCCTCTGAATGCGACTGAAGCTCTTGCTCAGGGACAGGTTGTGTCTGACAGAGTTTCTCCAGCCTCCAGAGGCTGTCCTGTAGTAGGGGAAATTGTTCACAATCCACTCGTAGATGTCCTTCACTGGAAGCCTCTTGTCAGGTGAATCTTCTAATGCCATGAAAATCAGACTACTGAAGGAGTACGGCGGCTTGGATGAGGCAGGAGGAAGAGGTTGGGTAGGTGAGGAGGACTCTAGGTGAGGCAGTGGTGTAATTTTGGGAAGGGGCTGCAGCGGGAGCAGGTTGCCCCTCTGATGCAGCCAGCTGAGGCAGGTCAGGTCATCTTGGTCAGACATGTTTGCCGGGCTGAGGCACTGTATGCTTTGTCCTTCGAGGCACTGAGACGCTGTGCAGTGTGAAAGAGGGGAGGAAGAGTGAATAGACTCTGCTGTTGCTGGAGAAAGCGAGGTAGGGGACGGGGGGAATGAAATAGGTGAAAGTGGGAGTGAAACACGGCCATTGGAGCAGGTCTGCTGCGGCGAGGAGGAGAAAGGCAGGGACCCTCCGAAAGTGGTAGGACATGGTGACAAGGGTGGCAGTGTGTGAGAGCTATTCTCCATCTCGCTCCCAGGAGGAAACTTCCAGGGTCATCCAGCTGTACCACTGATGAAACATGTGACAGAAATCAATCAAAGTTATTGCTGTAATGAATGATTAATGTAATCAGGTGAAAAATGAAAAGTGAAAAAAACTTTGCAGTAAGAACTGAAGTCAAGTCAGTTTTATTTGTATAGCCCAAAATCACAAATTTTACTGAAAGGGCTTTATAATCTGTACAGCATAAAACTCCCAAAAAAACCCTCTTCCAGGATGGACAGAAATGCAATATCTGTATTTTGTAAAGAGTAGACAGAAATACCTTTATTTTTTTTTAAGGAATAGTAAACCAAACTTTAAAAACTACCTTTCAAAACAAAAACAATGATTCAAACATGCAGGGTAACTACTCCAGGTTCAAATCAACTCCAAAGTCAACTCAAACTCAAAAGAGCTGATGGAAAATGCTGGAGAAAAGAAACAACTCAACAGCTTGATCCAGTTAAATGTTAGCTATCGTTCCCCTCTGATGAGCATCCACGTCCAAAGTCCACTATATGTAGTACACTCTTGCGGTCCCATCTCCCGTTTTAATAAGCGCAAAACGTGGCCAGTGGACAGGTGCGGGTCTCTTAGAAAGTCATTGTTGCTCGTAGCTATATCGTTACATAGCTACTGAGGGTGCGGTGGCATCGATTAACTGCTTTTAACAAACTAATAAGAGACTTATTGCGTGTAAAATCAACCATTTATAACGCTCAGAAAGTTTGTATGTGATGCCACATGGCTCTACAACGCTGTTCAGTGGGCAAATGGCGGAACAATATAAAGTTTCATTTAGTCAAGAAAGCCGCCTTTTCCCTTCACAGGTAACCCACTCGCTGATATTAGCTGGAGCTTCAAATGCATAATATTAACTACTTACTCACCAAATTACCAAAACGATAATTCTGGAGGAATTCAGAGCCCCTTAAATGTCCCAAAACGCGTCGTTCATGAGTTAAAGGTGAAATCCTGGTGCTCAAAACTAGAATCGGGGTCGGACACCTCTCGCTCGCTGTTCTGTTGCCGTCCGAGGTTTCCATGGAAACGAAAAGGACGCTTTGCAGTGTGCGCGCTCCCAGGCGCGCTCCCGCACCGACACACCAACCAACAGTGTGGAGACATACCCAAATCCACCAGGGTAGTTTAGTAAAAATAGGAATACTCCAATGTAAAATACCTTAAATATTAAGTAAACAAGTAGTAAAATGGTGGGTTTTACCAAATTGGCATGGGCGAAAGTATTCCGATTTTTACTTAATGATGACAGTGTAAAATACTCTTACAAGTAAAAGTCCTGCATTTAAAAATGTACTTTAATGGTGTAGCAGGTCGAGGTGGTGCCACTTCCAACTTTTTAATGTAGGCCTACTGCTCGGTGGTTTAATCAATAAAAATGCATATTTTTACAAGCTCATCATTTGTGTGTATAAGTTGAAGTATAAAGTAGCATAAAATGGAGATACTCAAGTAAAGTAAGTTATTTTACGAAGCAAGTACTTTTGTAGTTAATGTACTTTCCACCACCAAAAATAGCCTACAGTGGGCTAATTTCACAATATGAGCCTACTATTATGTTTGGCAAGTAACACCTTTTACTGTATTTATACTATACTGACTGTATAATTACATTTAACTACGGATGACACTTGCTGTAAATATAGTAGAGTGAAAATGAAATGTAATGCTGAGCTCTGGCACAATCTTTGGAAATAAAACCTTATTAACAGACATAAATCAGTACTTTTCATAAGGAAATAAATCAGATACAACAAATATTCCCTACAGAACTCTTTGCATAGAACAAAAAAAGTCTCAAACGGTTAAAATTGAATGCACAAAGCTAAATATATATTTTCTTTCTACAAAAAGTCCAAACATTGTCATGCTTTGTCAAATGTAGATAAATCAAATCCAGAATTCACCAGAGAAGGGGAGATAATACAACATTACCATACCAGAAAAGTGGCACTCGAATCATGTGAGTAATGTGCGTTTCTGTCTGTGTGGTGTGTACTGTGTACTGTGTGTATGGTGTAAATACTGGAAAGCATGTCCAGGGACATTATATAAAAGGAAACTTGAACTGAATCTGAGTTATGATTGAACTAATGTCACAATGACAGCCCTTGTTTTCAAAGTTAGGTGGCCAAAAATAAGCATTTGTCAGTGTTACTATACACTCATGGTGGAAAACAACAGTCTTGCAGTGAGACATCTTCTGTGTCACAATTGGGGTTAGATCAATGAAAGCATTGCATTATGAACATGTCAATATGACAACCTCAACACACGCTGCAATTCAACACCGTCTACATATGTTTTGAGTTTACTGACAAAAGAGCGTATAAAGGCAGGTGTACAAACACTCAACAACCACATTTTCTTGGGTCCAACACACTTGGACTTCAGGTTATTAAATGCCTCACAGTCACCTGACCAGGTGAGAGGTTAACCAATATATAATGACTGGCTGAAAAACTGCAGTAGCCACAGTGATATAAAGGCGGAGTTGAGGTTTGGCACTTGATCCAGTTCCCATGGAGTCCGAGGAGAGAGAGGGAAGGATCTTCATTTTCAGAGATCGAACCTGCGAAGATAGCAACATCTTTAAACCTGCAATTCAGGCTAACATAAATAATAGGCAAGTTACAAAACTGAGTTGATTAAAGGAGAAGTTCAACATTTTGGGAAAAATAGACATTCACTTTTTTGCTGAGAGTTAGATGAGAAGATTGATACCACTCTCATGTCTGTGCGGTAAATATGAACAGTCAGCAGCCAGTTAGCTGAGCACAAACCACTTTCCTGAAATGTTAAACTATTCCTTTAAAAATCCATGTTATACATTGTCAGTAGTGTAAAAATAGAAAAGAAACATATGGGTTAAATACATTAATGCAATAAAAACAGGTTAAACAGTTAAGTCCTTTCTTTGGTCATTGGGTTTTCTTTTTTCTTCAAAATTCTTAGTTTTTCAGTAAAATATAGTACCATATATAAATAAATTGGTCACTGTTAAGGTATTATAGTAACTAAATGTAATATAGTGTAATAATGAAACACATGATAATGCTGAATAAGTATTTTGTATTTGCACTAGACATCACAGTGTATTTATCACACTTAGTGGTTGCACTCCACCTAAGGGTTTACACACCTGATTATATTTTACATACAGCTATTGATTTCATTTTTGTGTATTAGCTGTCCTCTTTTCTTTGTGTATTCTGCACGTTTGTTTCTTCATTATTCTATTTTTAAACACCCTGGGAAAGAACAATTGAAATGGAAAAAAACAACATCATCTAAATATGTAAATATCTGACCTACTTATGAAATATAATGAATTATAATTGCATAGGCAACCAGCACCTTTGCTGAACTAAAAATATGCCACACTGAAGAAACGCAATACTGCTGTGGATAGGAAATCCATAGATTTGATCTAAGAATTATGCTTGTGTGGTATTAAATCATAGAGAAGTATATTACAGTTTTGTCAGATGGTATGTTGAATATTTTGATGCAGAAAACTTCAGAACTGCATTCTCCCCAGATTGTTTCAAGCACACAATTTTGTTCATACACAGGCTGAATGAATGTCCAGTTTATAGTTGTGCAATAATCTCATCTCCTGATTCGGATTTATAAATATAGTGGATGATGTCAATAAGGACTCAAAATACTTACAATGAAGAACATGAGGGCACAAGAGGACCAGGCAAGGGCCACAAAATAACCATCACTGCCAAACAGTAAGCCACACAACATTGTGAAGATCATCCTAGAAGAGAGGCATAAAATATCTATTTATAATGTTTCAAAGTACCTCAGCATGAATTTGTAATGCAGATAACATGGACCAAGTTACATTTAAAAATGTCTTATTTAGGTACCTTTTAACCGCTGAGCTGAATCACAATGTATCTACATTTTTAATTTAGCAGGTAATCGGTTTAGCAGGTAAACTTGGAGCTGTGGTCTGTAACTAATCATCACACTGATTTGCTTTGTCAGTAAAATATTAACATATATGCATCTAAAGTATAACATGATATTTATTTACCCAACATATTTGTATCCACTGTAGGCAATAAGATCAAAGGTTGAGAGGTCGCTGTGTACTGTCAGCAGGTACAAACTCAACAACATCACCAAGACCTCGATGATGACCCACACGAGGGCAGTGCTGGCACACAGTCCAAGAACCTCTGGACTGAACCTTCACACAAAGACAATAAACACTCCTTATTTAACTTATTTGATATCAACATATTTACTGAGTCATAAAATAAATGAGATGAGGAAGAATTACTCACCTTTTCTGAATGCCGAGGGCCATTCCAGCGAGTAAAATGTAGGTAATGAAAGCCATTGCTAAAAGACAAAAAGTACACTTAATACATTACACAGGCATCCCAAAATGCTTTGCTATTGATCATTTCGTATTTATAGAAAACCTACTTGGTATGTAAAGATCAGGTGCATTCACATCCTGTCTTGGAGTCAGTGGAGTGTCCCGATGGTAACGAACTTCCCAATCCTACCAAGAACACACAAATACAGTACGAATGATCCTGTTATATGCAAATGATGCTTAGTGCTCTTTCTTCACCTGAAGGTCTACTAGATGAAACAACTCGGCTTACATTAAACAATAAAATGGTTTAGACAATCACTATATGAAAGTTAATTTAGACTTAATACGATTAAAGCTCAATGATAGATTAGGGGTAACAGCAGTGGAAGATGATCCATTTTAAGTAAGAATGGAGTAAAATATTACACTTCATTACACAGCAAAATAACATGTGGGCAGGTGTCTTCTTTAGTATGGATTTTGTTTGTTTAAAATCTTGCTGCCCTCATTAAAGGATGAGCCTAGCAATATTATATATTTGTTTTTCTGTCAACAAATTCCATGAAAAGCCCAAAACCAATAACGCGTTAGTCCGACTCTCAATACTTTTCGACTTCTGTACCCTCTCTGTGGTACCGAGAAGCCCAATTGTTCCAAATAAAGACATAAATCTTTAAAAACACAAATGTAGAGTTTCAATCTACGTAGTTTGTCGGGGACTAATTTCAGCTGTGGGAGCAGCAGGACAGTGTATGTAGGATGGACTGAAAATAAACTCCAGTGCCCATGTTCATGGTAATGCAGGAACACGGTGTGGCTCATTGATGTGTTTTTTAATAGTTTATGAAAACAGAGGAGCTCTATGGCACAAAGAAATAAGTTATATCAAGCTTTAGCTACACAGAAAATACTTGTTACTAAAATCAATTCATTGTTGGTTTTGGTCTTTTCATAGGATTTGATGACAGTAAGAAAAATATCAAGTAAAGCCCAGTTATGAGGTACTCTATGCAGACTAAACATTACAGCCAAACTGTAATGGTTGTAAAGACTATGTAGTACACATAGTATTTAGGGTCAAACAGTAAATACTATGTGACCCTGGTCTTGTAAGGAGAGTTTGCACTCTGTATAGTTCGTACATTATCAGGGCACAGAATGTTTGGAGTGGTGACTTAATTTACAATCTAAATAAGTTAAAGTGTGTGGGAATTAACTGAGCTCAATGGGCTTTTATATCCACACTGGCAAACACAGCATTATGATGTTCATAAATAAAGCTGGAGTAGTGATTAAGTGGCTGATTATCTTGTTTGCACGGTTTCAGTGTGATAAGTGGTTGAAAATATGATACCAGAGAAAATTATCATGCAGTCTTTAACTATTAAGTGTTTTGTGTCGTCCCGTACGTTGATGTAGGACAAAGTCTGATGGGAGGAATGGCTCTGATTACCTGATGTGTATAAGGGAACATGAGGATCATAAGTTTCTTCACTACGTATCTGGTGTCGACAGCAAAGAAGTATTTCAGCTTGTTCACAGACATGAATCTGCTGATCTGAAAGGCAAAGGAAGTGCAAACATTAACTTAACAGATGAGGAACTACAGCCTGCCAAAGTTAATAAATACAGTTGAGTCATAGTCATTTTTAAAGAAGGCTGTGTCTGCCCTCAGGATTGTACATCACTTTGGCTTGACACCCACTTTGAACCACCTGCGTATCAAAGTTGCCAATCCAGCAGAACAACATCAGTTTAATTTACATGCCATCCACGGGCGATTGTTCTTCTTCAATTCCTGGGTGAGGAAATTTGTCGACTGTTATTTTATATTAGAAAATGGTCTGCTTGATTGAAAACCTGTCCACTAAAAATGGCAGATCTTAGACGTTAGTTTCAAATGTGAAAAGGCTCTGGGTGTGAATAATATCACGCAAAGGAGCAACGGAGAGCAGGCGAAAAGCAGAAAGTATTAGACTGCTCCTGGAGAGTGACCATGTCAATGAAAGAACATATCATGAGGCTGAGTGGTTCCCCATGTTGAAAAACTTCACTTTTTGGGACAGAAATATATAAAATGGCACATTAAAAACAGTTGTAAAGCAAATTGCTGTATTAATGACTCCTGTTTAGATCTATCACATATGTTAAGAGTCAGGCTGTGTCTAGATCTGTCTGCTTGGTCATACAGCTACAGAGAAACTTTTAAACATTGGGAAAATTGTTCAGAATGTGTTTGGGGTGCATTTAAATCTGTATTTACAACAGTCACCTTGTGATTGAATGACCCAAGAAACATTTTTGTGGCAGGTGTAAAGTGGTGCCAATTGCCCAATCTAGGCCTTGACCTTATTTATATGGTTACTGGGTTAACACCCTATCCTCCCATCCAAACACATACAGTACCGTATAGCATATATGAAGGAACCCTTTGCACATCCTGCTTTTCCTCACCTCTTTGTTTACCATATCCTTTCCTTGGTTGGCTAATGAGGAGCCGTACATGACTGCAGCGTTGGCCATTGGGTCAGTAAACAGGTTGTCCACAACAGCACCTCCTTGCATGTTATTTGAGGGTCCTCCCATATTGTACCCGGGAGTGTAGAATCCTTGACTGTTCATTACCGTTGCTGCAGAGCTGGTGTCTTCAAACAGGACAGAATCTGCTGTGGGGGGAGCTGCACGAGCTCTCGGTTTAGCTGTGCAAAAGATGGGCACAACAGAATAAATGGAGGGCTTCTGAATTTGTATAAATAATATATATAAAGAATTGACTTTGATGATATTTCATGGAGTTAATAGCTTATTATCCACAATTAAAATACAAACATACACTGAAATCCATCTTAATTGGTTAATATGTTAATCCTGACATTCCAACAATATCAAGTCTTTCCCTAAGCAAGAGAGAAACAATGCTCTGTGATGACCAAGATAACATACGCTGCTTAATTAATGCTTTTTTGCTGAGCTTTGTAGAAATTGTATTCAATTTTACTACAGCTGCTTCAAAAATGTTCCCACGTCCATTGTTAAAATCATTATATGAGTGAGGGTCATAGTCCTGAGAGGTTTACACTCAGTTGCCAGTATATTAGATACCCTTAGCTAAAACTAAAGCTGTGTAATAAAAAGTAATGCAGTTTGTGTTTGGTAGTCTGTGATGCTGTTGAATTGTATTGCATTATGTATATCAGCTAGGGTAGACATTATTTATAACTCATGCAGGTAAGATTTATTCAAGTTCTGGTATATTAGACTGCATTAGTTTCATTTAGGTGTACATCAACATTCATGTGACAGCACCAGTTGAGTTTGTTGGGCTGCGTGTCTTGCGTTACTAAGAAAATAGGAAGTAGACACTATGGGTGGATATATTGCAATTTTTTTTGCAATACCTTTAACTGATGGTAATATGGTGATTCACATTTCCACTTACTTGCTCGGTACCCATGATGTGGCAAGTCCATTTTGACGTTCGCAGGCGTTAGCTTACAATAAAAACAATGACACGTTAGCTACATTTCAGCTTATTTAAGGCTTAGTTACACGGATTCATCCTCATCAGCAAGCTAAATAAAGCACTGTGATGTTATGCCACAGATAACATTGATAGCATTAAATTACTTGATATCAGTAAGAGGCTAGCTTGCAACACTTTTATGCTAATACTTGCTAGCTACCCAGCTAACTGTATAAACTTATTTAACGGTAACCACTGTTACTGGCAGCAACAGCTACCTAGCTCGGCGAGCTAACGTTAATAACGTGATATTTTCAACTAATACTCGGTGGAACCGCACAGGTGACGAGCATATACTCAACAGTAGCATTTTAAGTGTCCACGCAAATGTCTCAGGGATAACGTTATGATTATAAAGTAGTAGATAAACGAGCATAAGAGCACTTACCTACACAGCTAACGTTGTTAGCTAGCTACGTGGCTACAGACTGTTTGGGCTGATCCCACCCATCCACTGCGGTTGGTTGACTTCGGTGTGCCTGCGTGGCAGAAAACGATGTAAGTTCAAATCATCAAAGTACACAGTTGTACCAACACACAAACAACATTCACTTTCTCTTTACATTTACTCTGACTACAGCATACATTTCACTTTATAGAATAAAGTAGGTTTTGCATTCAAAACATGTGATGGAATTATAAAGTAAAGGATAATGCATACCTACGTCATTGTTATACTTATTACAGGTTAATTATCAATTCAATTTAATTATATAGTCACACAAATTTGCCTCAGAAGGCTTTACAATCTGTACAACATACAACACCCTCTATCCTTAGATATATATATTTTTAATGTAACAGTTGAAAAGTAATAATGTACATTTATTACGAGTACTCTACGCCTCTATACTTGCCTATTTTACTTGAGTATTTTCATTTTGAGCAACTTTGTACTTATACTCCACTACATTTTAGGGAAATATTGTACTTTCTATTTATCCCATGTGGTTTAAGTTACAACATACTTTGCAGATTATGACTTTATACATAAAAACATATGATGAGTTCATAAAACATTAAACTACTAAACAGTAGTATATATAATGCAGTTAAATGTAGCTCCATCTGGACCAGCTGCCATGCTGCTACTTTCACTTTTGCTATAAGAACCTTTGGTTTCTAATACTTCAAGTTTTACTTAAAAATTGAATGAATATGAATATGAAATTGAATTCAGGGCTTCTACTTGGACTACTATAGTAATGTATTGATACTTTTAAGAATCTGTACTTTTACCATCTCTACTGTAATGAACAGTATTTCAGAATGAGTACTTTTACTTCTAATACATCTATACTTAAAAAATTTGAAAGGCAAACTCACATGAAATTATATATTATATTATATAATATTCCCCACACTATTTACAGTAAGACCATCTTTGAACATATTTGGATTATAGTCATATTTAATATTACATTTTTATTTAATTGTAGACATCATTAATTGATATTATGACAAGTGGACATAGTATGTCAGCATTACCTCGACAAACCATGACCTGGACAATCAGAACTGTCTTGGTACAAACATGTTCAAATCTACACTGTACAATCACAGTAATCTATAATATATTGATAATCTAGGTCTACCCATGGTACTAAGGCATGAATTGACAAGGCGTGATTTGCAACACCAACTAAACCAAATAAATGTCAGTGTGTGTGGCATGAGGATGCTGTCATGCTCTCTGAAGCATGTGTGTGTGGGTGTGTGTGTGGGTGGGTGGGTGTGGATGAGTTATATGAATACATGTGGAGATTTTTAGGGTGAGTAAATGGCAATGGAATCTAAACTTCCTTCTGCCCCCCAGAAAAGGTTAACCTTTGTAGGGAAAATGTGGAGTAAAACAGAAAACAAGAACTTAATCACACACTCACATGTGAATATATATACACAAACTAAATAAATCAATTTTATTATTTATCCAAAAGGGCATGTCAGTTGAGCAGACCTTTCCTGGTCAAATAAAATATAAAGAAACAGCCAGTGGATGAATGAAGGTGCAATCAGGGAGAAAAAGGTGTCCAACATGTTGTAACATGTCACAATTAGACAAATAGCAAGTGTGTCATCATTACATTCCTGAGTCTTTAGTCATCTGGCGCTCACCTCTACCCTATATTTCTTTCATATGATACCATCAACCACATTGAAAAAAAAGAACAACATCCTGCATGTGTATCCTTGTTATCACAGGCTGTAATATTGTTGAAATATGAGACTCAGCAGTCAAATGGGCCAATGAGCAACAGGTAAAGGCTTTGTTAAGTGTCATGCTCCTGGCAGTTTCAGTTTTTGTTCACGTCTCTATTCTCATTCATAAGTTATGAAGAGACCGAAGACGCCCACAGTTCAATGTCACAGTTTCTTTATAGATGAGGACTGTCAATCTGCACTGTTTCACAAAAAAAGAGATATATTTTTTTAGCGGAACAGAAACTGTCTTTGCAATTAACTTTAGTGACTCTTTTAAAAAATTGACAATCCTTATTCTTAAGAGAATAATTAGCTGTAATGTGAGACATTGGTGCAATAGTCAGCAGCCAGAAGAAATCAGCTCTTGCCGGGAACTCTGTCCTTTGGGACTGCAAGGTCAGCAGCTGTTGTGTCAGACTAAGCTTACTGAATCTACAGCAGGCGTTTTTTTTATCTTTACTAGGTGCTATATTGTGCTTGCATGTAAAAAAATCGTTGAAACTGATGGTGAAATAATCGAGCAGCTTTGTGGCAGTCGACTGACTCATCTCCACAGGCATGCGTGCACATTGATGTGGTTTGCAAAGTGAGAGTGACTGCCAAAAACCTCAGCACAATTAAGCACATGCACCCAGCTTTACCCACACTTTCTAATCTATTTAATAACCCATCCTGTAGTTTATATGCAACCTTCAAGTTCATTCATACTTAGAAAAGTATAAGAGTAGCTTTTTTTATTTTCTCATAGACCTGACAGCTATATGATGAAAAAAATGTTGCAATTTACTCTTGTTATGCAAAAGTATTTGTACTTTTTGGAGAACATTTTAAAGTCCATAACTTCACAGTTATTAGTAAGGTAGAATACTTTTAACTGCAGATAAAATGACATCAATTTCTGAATACTTGAAGTGTTTTCATCATTTCAAAATATTTATAAGCCCTGCAATGGATCTGAAAATGAAAACTAAAATTAAATAAAATTATAAGTTGACTTAACTTAAAATTAATAAAAACCTATTCATTTACATTAAGTTAATGATAAAATATTATTTGATTTCATTAAACTCCTGTATGGTGTTTTACAGTGTGAATTTAAAGTCAGAAATTTCACTTTGACATAAAGTTTTACTAAGTAGTATACTTTTAACCGCAGTTAAAATGACATTTAGGCTATTACTAAATACTAATGTTTTAAACTCTCTACAAGCATTGGTAATGGAAAAACTGTACATCAGCTTTATTTTGTAATTTCATAAAGTAAAATTTTTAACAGTGATAAACTCTGTCCACTCAGCTTTTTAAAACTAGTCTTTTATGAAATTGTAATAACCACATCCTGTGTAGTGTCCTTGTTTCTAAAAGTACGGCAAATATTAAAATAAGAGTACAGTACAATTTACTGTAATAAATAAATGTTTATTAGGCCTACTTTGCCTAAGTAAATTTTCACTCTGTAAATGTAACCTTAGCGTAAATAAAATATTATGTAAGTGACAGTACTTCCACTGGAGTAGGAAACTGTAGTAGTATTTGAACCACTGCATCATAAATCACAGAGCAGAAACACTTATCAGACCATGAGGTGAAGCGTCTGTTTCTGTATGAGGAATCCCGTCTGCTACTCTCAGGAGGAAACTCTCACCATATATGGTAAATGACGTGGCGACACGTGGTACGTTTCGTGAGAGATTCCAGACAACAGTATTTCCCGTAACATGCGGAGGGGCGTGGTGGACCTATAGCGCCGCTTTAAGAGTTTACAACTTCACAATCATTCCCAGACTTTGGCTTCTGGATGTATGACTAAGGACGAGAGGATGAACTGAAAGTCGTTTTCGGAGGTTTTAGGGCGATTTGAAAAAAAGCGAGGCGATATTTTCTTCCCTGTTCCCCCTTGAAGACGTACCCGTTTGGACTCTACCGATTTACCGCAATAAGGTGGGTTTACCCAGAGTTTGAATTGACACACGAGACTCAACCTGAAAGTTATTCAGTGAGCCCGGACGGCCATATAGCACCAGCTGCGTCCGATTTTCTTTTCATTTAAACAGAAAGGATGTATCGAGACTTTGGGAGTCAAGGGAGAGGCAACCCGGCGTACACAGGCAGCGTCTCTGGGTCAAACTCTGTATCCCAGGAAGCACCAGCACTTCAACTACACAACAGGAGCAGGTAGGTGTACTTTCATTAAACTAGCCTGGGGTACTTTCATTAAACCTGGCTACAGGTTATCCCAGACAGTTAGGGGTCAAACTGAATGTAAACTAAACTGTTAAGGTGAAATAAAAAATTTAAAAAACAGTTTTGAATTTCAAGCTACAATAAAGTAGTAAACCTGTAATACTGTTAATGTCACATCATATGCATTTTGTGTCGTTATACAAGTTATTATACTGTATATGTATGTAATAAAAAGTTAAATTCTATATATATATATTAACATAATCATGATCTTCATCATCAATTATGTTTTACTTTAATTACTTCGCATTTAGACCTCAGAAACCATGTGTTTTGTTATTGATCACATGTTGGATTTAGGTCTTCTGTTACAGTACTTTTAGCTTGTCTTCTAACTTTATCCACATTTTCTTTTTAATCTACTTTTTCAAGAAGTTTACAATGGCTGGCAGCAGTCAGTTCATACCAAGCCTCAATGCCATCACAACCAACCAGGACCTCCAGTGGATGGTCCAGCCCTCCCTCATGCATCCACCAGGCCCTTCACGATCTCCAGTACCTCCTTACCCAATCCTCTCAGGGGCACGACCGCTGGGTCCACCACCTTCCCACCCCCATCTTCTCAGGCCAGGGGTCATAAGAGCTGCTGCAAACACGACAGCCCCGACAAGGCGCAGGAACGATGAACATGTAAGAAAGTAGTCCTTAAATAACTGAAACTTTATGAAGATATATAGTGCCAAAAAACATCTTTTGAAGAGACACTGATACTTGTGGATTTGTTGCGTTTCTGCTGTTTGAGAGTTGTCAACCTGAGAGAAAATAAAAGGAGCTCTCTTGGGATTCATATTTTCCCTGGAGGGAATACAGACAGTGAGGTGTGGACAGCAGCTCAATCATTTCTGTGTAACTAGTGCGTAATATCCTGTAATACTCTCTGACACAACTGTATCATTTCCTTTAGACTTACACATCAGTCCATTTAGAAATATGATATGATACGATTATTTGGAGATGTTATTTAATACTTTGTATAAATAAGTTTTTCAATTCTTAGGTAATTTCAAAAAAGGAAAATTTACTCTCCAGAGGCAGACACACTGTGTATGTTCTTTGATGGTGTTTACTTTGAGTCGATGTTGACTCAGTGAAAAGATCACCTGTGACACACTGTGTGCAAAGATCTGCTTTTTGTTAGAGGAGCGATGTTACGTGTCAAAGAAGAAGATAGCACAAACGTTAAAGTGACCCAATTCAACTCAACTTTAACCTTAAGAACCGCCATCATGTTCATCACCACCACAGTGTCATTTTTTGGTTTCATCAGGCACATGTTGGCACATATCTCCGTCACAGTTTTGTTCTTGAAGTTGTAATTTCATGATACAGGAAGTGGACTGTCATGTGACTCACAGGGGCAAGTCATTTTGTGTGACTCACACCTGAGTCACAGCTGGGGTCTGAGCGTGACTCATCACCTCGAAAGGGCGGGAAATATTGGAACAGCAGCAATTATTCAGTAGGGTGCTGGGTGAAGTCAGAGCTAGGGTGTTACAAAGGCACAAAAGCTCAGACATTTCAAAATCATTCGGCCGCCATTACTGTGATGACTCAGAGCACACACATGGTGGTAGTATTTTTCATGTGTCATGTTGCCTACCCTCCCTTTACATTTGATATTTTGAAATTATATGGTTTCACAATCCAACTTTAGACATTTAATGGGGTTTAGAGTTTGACTGTCATTTCACTCTGTCAGGTTAACCTATTTTATGTATTTTAATATTTTTTCTTCTCTTTCTCATCAAAGTTATCCCAGGAAGAGATGGAGAGACGTAGAATAAGAAGGGAGCGGAATAAGCTGGCAGCAGCAAAATGTCGCAATCGCCGTCGGGAGCTGACAGACACACTGCAAAATGTGAGTGAGAATTGTACAAAATGTCATAACATTAATGCGTGAAATACAAGATATTGGTCTCAGTCAGGCATGAGAGAGTTAACATATATATCTGCCTTTGTCTGCTTTCCCCTGGTGTAGGAGACTGACCAGCTGGAGGATGAAAAGTCCCGTTTACAGAAGGAAATAGATGGATTACAAAAGGAGAAAGACAAGCTTGAGCTGGTCCTGGAGGCTCACCGTCCCATTTGTAAAATAGAGGACTCTGATTCGGATTCTGACCCAAATCCATCAATTTCCTCTCTGGCAGACATCAAAATGGAGCCAGAAGACTCCAGGAGACCTGGACCTTCAACCAAACGGCCGACAAAGATGGAGAGGCCCAAACCGAAGATAACTATCCCCACCAAGCATGTGACATCGGCTGCCTCTGCTGTTGCCACTGAATCCGAGTCGCTCCACACCCCGGTTCTCACATCTACTCCCTCTCTCATGCCCTTTACAGCTGGTATGGTTTTCACCTATCCCTCTGCCCCGTTAGACACCAGCGCCTCCATCACGTCCCATCAGGGAAACGTCCCACAGTCTCAAGCCCCACAGCCCTGTGGCATAGCTCATCGCCGCAGCAGCAGCAGTGGTGACCAATCGGATCACTCCCTGCACTCCCCGACCATCCTCACTCTCTGATTGGCGGCCCTGTCACCCTAGCAAAACACTAATGTTCATTTTGATGCGAGAGGATCTCTTGGAAACATGACTGAAATGAGACTGATGATTGTGATGACCATTTCAAAATGAGCTACACGCATCTGCTTCATTTCATCTATTTAGGAAGTTGATTCTGTACTTACATGGCGTGCAAATTAGTGGCATTATCAAGATATGAATGTTACACTCTTTTTAGTTTTGATATAAATATAAAGTCTATATTTCTAATGTTAAAAGCTATCAGGTAGAATGATTGCACTGCATGCACAATATATTCTCTAAAGAACTATACAAGCTTTCTAGAAATAACTGATAACTCCACCTAATAATATATTAGTAGTGATAGTTCAGTATAATGTTGCACTTAATGACTTGTTACATTATTACGTCATGTAACACTTTATAAATGTCCTCAGCAAGGGGAGTACTTACAAATAAATGTTCCCTATTTTTGTATGGATCTTTTAAGAATCCTAATATTGTCTATGCATATTATTGACCACTAAGGCTGGGCCGTAGAGTTAATATAGATTATATAATCATGTATTTATTTATGAGAGTGTAATATATTTTTGGTAATGTTTTCTCTGACAAATGAACTGTTTTGGTGGGCAGTGCCTTACTTTTACCTTTTGTCAAAGCTGTACTACTTCACAGACAATAAAGAACAATGGTTCATAAACTGTGTGAAAACTGTGATGTTAATATTATTGGTGAAAAAACAATCAACAGGAGGATATGATTGGACCGACATGCATCTTAAAAACAACAGGTTCATTGTGAATTTGTCATTTAAAGTCAACACTGAGACATGAGAATAACCCAAACTGGAACATAAATACTGTAGGACTGAAAGGAGTAATCGATTGATTGATTAGTCGATTGATAGATGGAGAAGATTAATTGCAATAGTTGCAACTACTTTGCGTTTAATCAAGCAAGAATGAGAACTGAATTTTCTCTGGTTGCAGCTTCTCCAATATTCTGCGTTTCTGTGTTTTCTATCATTGTAAACTGAATATATCTTTATGTTTTGGACTGTTGGTCAGAAAAAAACAAGCAATTTGAAGACATAACCTTTGACACTGGGAAACTACGGGCATATTTCTTTTTCACGATGAATCGAGAAAATAATCAGCTGAATAATCGATAATGAAGATAATCATAAGCTGCAGCCCTTTTCCTGACACTCATTAAAAGGGTTTGATGGCTGCAATCTGTACGGCTCTCTGCCCCTCAACTGTGAACACTGTGTTCTCTGTTACTCCATTCCCCAAAAATGAAGTGAATCTCTTGCTAATACAAACATGGCTCAGAGGGCATTGGATTGCGCTGCTAAAATGGGGTTAGAGAGAGAAATTGAGGTGGAACAAGAGTCAGATTGAGAGCTAGAAAGACATGAGGGAGAAAAAAAAAACCCTGTGTGTATGCTGCTGTCAAAGGACGTCTGTGCATCACTAAGTGGGTAAAAGCATTACTGCCCTCTTCAGCTCTCCAGACTGTGCAAATAGGGATCCAAAAATAAAACTGATGAACATCCATAAAGTCAGTCTGTATGACATGAAGGGAACATCAATCAAGTGCAGTCGGTACAGACACGAAGGTCAGAACAACAAGTGCAGAAATCAATCCTTCATTCTGTGTCATGTAAATGTAAATGCTTGTTTCTGCAAAGTCAAACACACAAAGAAAGGTCAGGACAGCACAAAGTGTCATACCCACTGTATTTAAAGCTCTTCAATGCACTACGAGCATAACCCACCAATAAACAGCTAACGACAAAATAAATCTTTTCTAATCCATGTGCATTATCTATGATTTTAACTGAAATCGGTTAGTAATGCTAGTTAATACAGATAAATCAAGATAAAGAAGGGTCAAAGGTAAGATTATCCCTAATGTCACAGGGTAAATACAAAGCATGAGTTACAGAAGACGAAGCTGACCGTCGCCAACTTAAACAAACTCTGTGGTATGCTAATTGAACATCAACAACAACAATGTCATAAAAAAAAATGTAATACAAGTGAATTTAAACAGCTTGGTTTGAATAGAATATAATAGAAATCATTCAAACTTTGTAGACCTTCCAGTTTGATACAAAGAGTTTCCAGTTGGATTTAAAAAAGTGACAGAGCCTATTCAGTTCAGCTCTGAGTGAGGTCCAGGGACATCTATCATGTCTGATTCAAAACCTTAACGAGTGTGCCGGCTCTGCCCAGGCTCTAGCACATGTTCAGTATGCACAGCAGCCCCACCCACAGTAAACCTGAAGGGCCTTCACATCAGACTGGTTAACAGGCCTGTACAAATTGTGACAATCATCATGCACATATGGCACTCCAATCCTGTCCTGAGGAAGAGAGTGCATAAAATATTACACATTATTGGGCATCTAGCAAAAGCAAATATCAAATAGTTTCATGTTTTCTTTTATCACAACTCATCTATTTCAGTGCTATTGGAAATCAGTGGACTAAATATGGCTCAAAACTGGATTGAAATGAATCTTTAGATCTGCGATTTAAAGATCCATGATAACGCTGTCCAGTGCAATAGAAAAAAGGCTTCTACCAGTGTAGGCTAGTCCAGTGCACGAGATAAATTTATATATGTGACCCACTTTTTTGGTCCCATTTTTTTTTCAACAACAGACCACTGAAAAAGGAGAATTTCCCAAAAACAGAAGAGTCATTAGAAAAAACACTGTAAAATTGAGATACATTATCATCTGGCAAACATCTATTAAATGTCTTTGTAAAGTCCTGAAATGTCTATAGTGGTAGAATCTTTGTCAGGTCAAAACCTAGTGGCACACACATCTTTGCAGCATTCAGAAGGCCCTAATGCTTTTGCACCAATTTAATTTGTATTGTCTGACAAAGTTTCTGTCTCCATTGTGTCAATAACATCACCCCTAGTCTACAGCTTCCTTGTTTGAGCAGGAGAAGCCCTTACTGCTGACATAATCCTGTCATCAGTCATCAGGTGAACACACCAGGTGAAGCTGGTCTGGGCTTCCCACGCTGCCTGTGCTTGAGCTTCCGTCCCCCAGGTCCCGGGCCACCATGCAGGGCAGGTTGAGCTCGGTGGACCCTCCGGGGCTGGAGTCACTCCTGCTGACACACTCTTCCTCCAGGACCAGGCACAGCTCCTTCAGGTCCAAATTCTCCTTCACTAGCCCGTCCTGCATGCGCTCCAGGTCGGCGAGCTTTTTCAAGTAACCGCCCAGGTCCTCCCGCATCACTTTGGCTGCGTGATGTCCGAACAGCTGCCATTCCCTGGCCAGCTTCTTCACTTTGAGCCGGTCGTCGTCCAGGAAGCAGCACAGGTCCCGCAGCTCCACGTTTTCCTCCTGCAGGCGCTGATTGATGACTTTCAGTTCCCTGATTTCAAGGAGGTGTCCCTGCAGCTGTTTGTTTACCTCTTTTATCAGCCGTCCTCGCTGGATGAGAGCTGATATTTTATCCGTCTCCTCTTTACGCAGCCGGCTCACCAGCTCCTCTTTGGAGCACGCCAGCAAATCCTCGTCAGACATCTTTGACAGTTCTCTATTTATTATCTCACCTTCGCTACCCATTTTCTGTTTTAAAAAAACCTTCACCTAGAGGGTACCTGAGAATCTATTTAAAGCGCTGAGATGTAGCTGGGTGCTTCAATGCTCAACACAGAGGCATCACATCCTCGTCTTCATCTGCATCAAGTGTGTTACAGATGTCATGGGTGCAATCACAACAGCACCGGAGGCCAAAACATAGCAAAACATGTGATATCTCTATTTAGATGGCTTTCTTCAAGGCGCTGTGTCTTCGGCTATTTTGTGCTGAACCCACTGATTGCTCTCCGTGGATAATGCCTTAATGAGGTCGTGTATGAAAATGCACCGCAAACCCCCGTTAATGTCAATCTGTCATCATCTCAACAGCAGGCTGTGTTCTCCAAAGGCCTCCGAGAATACAACTGTCCTTATTTTACCTCCTCTCGCAGTATTTTGAAGGCAACAGCCGCGCCGTGTGCTTTTCTGTACTGTATGTACAAAGGCCCGGTCGATCCACGGAGGCTTAATCCAGCAGCCTCGGATGCACACCCTGCAGATGTTGTGATTTTTACGTCGCTGGCATCGTCTCATCAGGCTGTGCTCAGCTCGCCTCGGCTGAATGAACTCCGTTCCGCGGTGGCTGGAGGATGAGTCCCTACGGTGCAGCAGCTTTTTCACAAACGATTCATTCTTTAGATAAAAAAATAATAAAATAAAAATAAATCACAATCCAATCCAATCTATCCGCTCAAAATAAGTGCATCATCTCTGCTCATCCTCTGGGGCTGGACTGTTACCACAACAATGTCCTCCTCCGCCACTTTCACGGCTGACTCCACTAAGCAGCGAGCTGCGCGTGAAGCTGGAGAACAACCGGAAGTCAATTGTTGCAGCTGTCAAAATAAAAGCATCGAGTTGTGTAATTTTAATGAAACAAGTGAGGGGGTATCGCGAAATATGTTTTGGGGAATGTATTTAACTACAATATTGATTTCTTACTTAATGCACTTTTTACCTTCATTGATGGTGTGTTACTCGCGTTTAAATGCAACCGTGTTTCTCAACAACATTAGTTTTATTTTGGGTGATTTTTCCGGAAGTTTCTCTTTTTATGATGAATGCTACTTTGTTAGACACATCAGTGCCTCTTCGCATGGTCGTAAATGGCAAATCGACCAGCTCGGTGATCCAGCTGAACTGACTCAGGCCATCTCAGCTACATTGTGAAAAACATCAAGATGTGAAGATGAAGATCTGCTCCATGTGCTCTCTCAATAAGGAACTTGTGCGCCCCCATTTGGATTCAAAAACATATTTTTACCCTTATCATGGATATGAAACCAAAACAACATAAGCACAATTTACAGAGGGAATGAGGAGGAAAGGCCTGAGTGAAGCCACTTCCTGTGGGATTTTCTGTTCATTTGGAATGAACTCATCCTCAAAAACTAAAGACGTGCCATATATACATATTTTTGTTATTCCCAAACCTTTGCAAAACACGAGAGATACATCAATAGACCCTACATGTCTTTGGAGTTCACTACAGAGAAAGATGTACAGTACAATGTAGTTGTATTGTGTATGAGTGACTCCTGCTTGTACACGTTTCTTTTCAAAGAACACTGGCGGAAAGTGTGACTGCAGGCTTTTTTCCACGGGTTTATGCTGAGGCATTCAGCCACATCCTTCCGCCCTCTGTCCCACCTCCATTGTTTCACTGAGGCCATAACAATGTAGGGTGTTAACCGTGCAAGGGGGAGCTGGGGATGGAATCAGGGTGTCATGTGAGGTTAGAAATGAGAGTGTTGATGAGCAGCGAGAGATCCGACAAAAAGACATGTTGACTGAGTCGTTTTGTGTGATTTTGAAGGACACATGCAGAAACACAGAAAGGGAGGGCGAGGAGAAGGATTTGCAGGGATTTATTTAGATTAATCGCCGGAGGAAAAGAGAGCAGATTGTGTACACGCAGCAAGCAAAGCACAGGGGCCGGTGCTCACACAGAGGTCTGTCTCTGATCGGACACAGTTTAAAATAACGAAGAGCACAAATGAAAGGGCAGAGATCAAACACTTGGCTGCCAAATGCACTGTTGTAATTTGAGACTTCACATAATCGTCTATTGTCGTTTGAGTTTCGTCTGTCCATTGATGGCTTTCTTGCCTAAAATGAATGGTATGTTGGTGTTGAGTGATAGGACTTGGGTCTCTACTGTAAAGTGATATAGGTCCCAATTATGGAGTCTATTGGGTTTATTATCCGCCCCTTGCATTGTGAAGTCACCACCCGTCACTCAGCAAGCAAGAAATATCAGGCACCCGCTGCAGTGTGAGCCTACAGGCCAACTTTACGGCTCACATTCGGCCCTGACCAGGCAGTACGGTAGGTCGTTACCGGTTCTGGGTCGGTCCCATGTCGGCATGCTGCTAGAAATGCAAGCAACCCTCTGTTGGGGGACACAATGAAGGCAGGGGTAACAACAAAACAACCTGAGGTAAACCAATAGCCTATCAATTCAGCAAATATGATGAAAGTGGTTATCATACTTTCCCATAATAATGGTAATAATAACAAATTACTGTATTATAAATGCACTATCCCTAATTAAAATCGATTTAACTTAATTGATAGAAACCTAAAAAACATCTATCATCCATTCTACCCAGAATGGATGAAGAGAGCCACAACTGTGACTGTAACTCTGGAACAAGCTGGATAGCAACAGTCACACACACATAATCATTATTGCTACATTGTTGCGATGATAGAACGTTGGAACGTTGAGTGTTACGGAAAAGGAACGCATATAAATTAGAATGTTGAAGCCAATTACAGATAATTGAGAAGCTCGGACACAGGAGGTGCTGGCAATAAGGTGATAGTACAGCAAAACTGATCCTACCGATACGATTGTTTCAGAATAAAAGCATAATCTCTACAAAGATGTTACTTGACAAAAAACTCAAATTTTGTAGGAAACACATAATCTTACAAAAAATAATTATGCATTCTGAGCAATACGTAGTAATAATAATTTTTAAATTTGTGCACAGATGCAGATTTTTGTTTACTACACACACACACACACACACTGCGTCTTTTATTGGTAGCCCTACTGCACAAGATATAGGCCTAGGCTACTGTATGTGAAAAGACTTAATATAGCATTTAATATAAAACTTATGATGACCTGTTGTGTATTTAAAAAAAAATCTTTATTGTTAAACGTCCAGGGACATTACAACAATAAATATTTAATAACAAAAGTTAACACAGCCAAGGTAATTAAATAAGATACAGAATAAATGAGATAATTTTAATTATAAAAACAGTATTGCTGTTTTGAGAAGATAGCTAATGTAAGAGCCATTTAATATAACAGTGCATGTAGAGAGCCTTTCCTGTGACGTCAGAAAACCGGAAGCTCGTGCACGACTGCTGTTGTTGACACTGCGCCATAGCAATACAGAGAAGCCACCATTTGGTAGATGTTCGTGTTTTAAATAACGTGTGCTGATTACCCGATTATGCCGTCGTGTTAATTTGGTCTTAATTTACCGTTTTGTTGTCTGGTTGTCAGTTTAGTCTCCGTTGACGCTGCTAACTTTGCGTCGTAGCTAGCATAGGGGGCTAGCCTTTAATGGAGGAAGTTAGCTAATTAGGACGCCATGGAAAGTCAATTTAAGTTCAGCCATTAGAATTTAACGGTATACTTTGCATGTCAGCTTTTATTGTAGCTTCGTGTTTGAAACTGGTTGGGACAACACTCAAAACAAGGTATAATGTCACCCTGAGGGCTGTGTTTGGCACTTTTAATGGCGTTGAGCTAATCTGACATATGATTGTTCATGGCTACTTAAACTAAACAAATGTTAAACATGTCCTGACCCACTTGTTTTACTTCTTTGCCTCCATGCAGATGGCAGTGGAGCTGGATGTGTTCGTGGGTAACACCACTATCATGGACGAGGAGGTCTACCAGCTCTGGTTGGATGGATACACAGGTATGGGTCACACCATAGATTTATGGGTCTCCGGGTCACAATGTACTCCAGGAGACTGTGGACACAGTGGCGAGTAGGGGTGCTTTTACAGAGTCCTAATTTGTTGGAGTTATTTTACAAAGATGCACACAATGTGGGTTTTACTGGCGTTTGGTTAAAAACAAAAATAAGGGGTCGCGAGATGAATAAAGATTGGAAATGAAGAAAGAAACATATTGCTGCCATACATATTATGTTTATTTTTTCTGACTTTTCTCTACGGTTTGCTATTTTTAAACTATTCAAATATAACAATCTGGCAACATCACTCATTGGTAGTAATATGTGCTACCTGTGTCAATGGTTGTGAATAGACATAGCCAAAAAGACCCTGTGAACCAAGCTAGTCTGATTTATCCAACAGTGAATGATGCAGTGAAGGTGCGAATGGAAGGAGGAGTGATGGAGGAGTGTGAGGCGAGTGCAGATGTTCTGCTGAGTGACACCATGGACCAATACAGGACTTTCCAGATGTGTGAGCGTCTGCTGCACAGTCCAGCCAAACTAGCCAACCAGCTGCTGTTCCAGATCCCACCTCAACGACAAGTCATCCTCATAGAGAGGTGCAGTAATGATGCTCTCATTAATTCTCCTTCAATTATCTGGTGTTTTTCCAGTGTCAGATTTGAAGGTACAGTATATCACAAATCTCTCATTGTCAACATTTAATCAAGGATTTATGTATTTTTCTATCTTTTTTCTATCTTCGGAATATGCCTCTTCCTTGAACTATTATCCTCTCAAGGCAGATGTTACCATGGCATATATTTGTTATTAAATCCCACTACTTTATTCTTGTTTCCTGACATAGTACATGAGAATATATTCTTACCACATGTCCTCTGTTGCCTTTGTGTTTCCTTATTTAGATACTATGCCTTTGATGATGCATTTGTCCGTGAGGTCCTGGGAAAGAAACTCTCCAAAGGAACCAAGAAAGACTTGGACGATATCAGTGCCAAGACAGGTGTGACACTGAAGAGCTGCAGACGGCAGGTAAGTGCATTCTGAACACCACAATGACTGTTTATCTGTATTATTAGTTGTAAAGTTGTCAGTGCTCACTATTTATCAGAGTAGTCTGCAGTAGTTTTAAAAGAGACTGCTCATTTTTGTTGTAAAACCACCTAAATGTGTTCCAGCTCCTGATCTGAAGTCATGTTTTTGTAATTGCGGCATGTGTTTTATTCCAGTTTGACAACTTCAAACGTGTTTTCAAAGTTGTGGAAGAGCTGAAGGGACCCCTGGTGGAGAACATACGACAGCATTTTCTTCTCTCTGACAAGCTTGCAAGGTAATCAGTGACAAGAACAGAGCACAAGCCTGCCTGCCTCAGGTTTATTTTCCAAAGCATTGGTATTGCTTCAAATCTGTTTCGTTGTAGTTTTTATGATGAATTACTACATGGGTTTGTATTGTTTGCTAACTCTAACAAAACAGCACCTGAAAAGACCAGTTTTTAGGATATTCAAACTAATGAAAACAACAAATCTGTTTTTCTTTTTATTTGTTTTGTTAGCTCCTATAATGTCTCCTCTGCTTGTTTCAGGGATTATGCTGCCATTGTTTTCTTTGCCAACAATCGCTTTGAGACGGGGAAAAGAAAGCTGCAATATATCACTTTCCAGGACTTTGCTTTCTGTGCTGGGCAGCTTATCAACAACTGGACCGTTGGGGCTGTTGGTGAGCCATGTTCACTTGTTTCTTTTGGCCCTTTGCTGCCATTTTTATCGGAGATGTTAGGGACATGTATAACATTTTAAATCAATTATGTAACAGATATATTAATCAGCTGGAACTTCGTAATTTGTCTTACAGAGCGATAAAATGCTAGTGGTAAATCCAAGAAGAACAAAAAACCTTTGAATCTGTGAGACAAAATGTAAAAAGGGCTTAAAGAAATGTCTTACATAAGAACAAGAAGTATGCTGTCTATGTTTGTTATTATGAATAAGGAACATTTAGAGCAGTGCCTCCTTCAGTGTGGCCCACTGACCACCAGAGGTCCTTCAGGTTTTGCAGATCCTCATTAGAATGAAGATGAATTCATCAATTAGAAAAGTGAAAGATGTTAATTGGGTTAGGCAGAGTGTGAGTCATGACATAATAATTGAATAACTGTAAGAAAAATAATAAGCAAAAGAATAAGCAGTGATAATAGTAATAAGAAAAAACATCCTTTAAACTGATTTGACTGTGTCTGACTTGAGTTTTCTTTGTAGACAACATGGTGGAAGACATGGACGTGGATCTTGATAAAGAGTTTTTACAAGAGCTGAAAGAGCTGAAAGTTTTAATCACTGACAAAGATCTGCTGGATCAACACAAAAGGTAACAGAAACACACAGAAAAACCTACACATTTTTGCTGATTGCTGAAAAACATACTTGCTTTTAATTATCATTTTATCCACACTCTCTTATTTACAATTTCTCTTTTTCCATTCTCTCCTCTCTGTTCAGTCTGGTCTGTACAGCTCTCAGAGGAAAGACTAAAGCTTTTAATGAGATGGAGGCCAATTTCAAGGTGAGAAACATAACACCCTCATAATATCCTAAATGTAATTGGTCCGTAACTTCTAAAATAAAAGGAAGTAACAGTTTTTGAATGTAATTGCTTATTTCTACTTGTAGAATCTTTCCAGAGGCCTTGTCAACATCGCCGCAAAGTTAACCAACACAAAAGATGTCAGAGATTTCTTCATCGACCTTGTGGAGAAGGTGTGTGCTTTTTACAAAAGTGTTTTAAGCAAAGACAGACCATTCAAACCATTTTTCTGAAGCCAGCTTCAAAGTCTGCCTTTGAGACAGTGTGATGTAACGTCTCCTCCCCTTCTTTCCAGTTTATTGAGCCGTGTCGTTCAGACCGATGGACAGCTGCGGACATGAAACTCTACCTCACTCACTACACCAACTCTGCACACATACTCGACACGTTCAAGTGAGTATATGTGCTTTTATTCTGTAAAGCTTATCAGGTAGAGTGTGGCACCAACCCTGCCACGGTTATCAATTCCCAAGGGGCCGACCCATGCTAAAAAATACAGTCATGATTTATTAGAGTGCTTTGGGAAAACAAACCATTAACTGGATAATGATATACACTTTGGCAGTCATTAAACGCTGCTCAAGCATAAAGTTGCATGTTGAAATCCTCTCTAATATTGACGTTCCTGTTCTACCAGTGGGTGTCTCCCTATCTCGCCCCTGATTTCTTAAACTGTAGTTACCTTGTTTCTCATGCAAACACTCTGGAATGTAGTTAAGGGTTTACACAGCCCTCTACCACTACATGCTTAACAAAGAGAGATTCATAAAAAGAAACGTAGACACCCCCCATTACACTGAGTGGACAAAGATTGCCTCATTTACTCTCTTCACCCAGATTTCACAATTGCAGTTTGTCATGAGACTTACAGTACCTCTTTGCTCCATTTACTTACAGTTTGCTCTCTGTTTTCTGCCCCTCAGACATCAGGCTGTGTGGGACAGATACATGGGCGTCATCAAAAGCTGTATCTTCACAATATATCACGACTGAAGCGTTGTCTTTGCGGCTCGCCCCCTCTCTTCTCCCCGCTCTTCCCTCGGTTTGTTTTCTGTCTGCCCCCCCCCCCCGCACCCCCACCCCCCCCACTGAAGCCATTATCTTAGCCCTTCGTTTTGTGCTTGCTCTGTTTCGTTTCGTCAGCGGTGATGAATTCTGCTTCTCAAGCCCCATTATCACTTTCAGCCTCCCTGTTTGCATCCCTAGTGTCCCCGCAGTGTCTGTAAATTTGGTTTGTAAATAAAATGAACACATTTACATCAAAATGTCATTCTGTTTTATGTTATCGTTTTATCTGCTATATGGAAAAGATGTCATCATTAACCCATTCCAGGGACAAGATTTACTGATCTTGTGAGTGTTGGATGGAGATTAGAGACAAAGAGAGAGGAGATATAAATCTTACCGCAAAAAAGGCAGATTTGTAACGCCCTGCTTCAGCAGTCTGCACTCAGTATGGACTCTGAGTATAAACTGTATTAGTGTTTAAGATTATAAATATGACCAGCAGATTACATATGAATTGAGACCTCTGCCAGTGTGTGGCATGTCTGTGTGTGTGGTCATGGGAATAAGGGACCTACCGGGGGGCACAGTTGGTCCAGCTAGGGGGTTGTCAGTGTGACTTTTAACAACATCCCCCGTAATGACAGCTGCCATCTCTGCCACCACCCAGAAAGACAGGCAGATAAACAATCTGAGGCTAAGAAAAGGTTTTTAAACCAAAACACTGGAGAAAAACAAGTAAAATACAGTAATTGCTCCCGTGATTTTAAAAATAGCAGGATTGCACTCTAAAAATATAAAGATTAGTATGTCTATTAAAGAACATTCGGTTGTAAACTTTAATCCAGGCAATCATTTTGTAATGAATGTTAGATTTCTTAAAGTATCTTGGAATGAAGCCTTCAATTATAGTAAAGTGGTTGCTGCTCATTTAATTTAGAAGAGGCTTTTATTTTGTGGGACGTACAAGGGTGACCTTTATAATGAGTCAGTATAAAGTATAATAAAGACCAATGTGGGTTAAGCAACATCTTAGCCAGTTTGCAAAGACTGCAAATTTTGCAAGGAAAAATACTGCCGGAAATGATTCGACGCGCAGTAATGGATTAGTCATGTACAAACAGAGAGCAGCAAACTTGGTACGTTGGTCAAGAATAATGATAGTAGTTTATTTTCTGTATTTTATCCCAGAAAGCGGCACCGCTTTATTCTGCGAAATAAGCTGACAAATTTTCCGAATAGGTCTCCACACACTCTCTCTCTCTCTTTCTGTCTTCCACTCTCTAATTTTTGTCCACATTCCATTAACTTCTCTCTCCCCGGCTATAAATATCCTGCATGTCAGATTGGACGAGAGCGAGGGCTTTAGTCGCTTTATGGAAGAAAAAAAAAAAAGGGAAAAGATGGGGGAGGTAAGTATAGATAGATGGGGGGTAAATGGGAAAAGGGAGGGAGGAAAGGGTGGGAGAGCTTGGGGCTTTTGCGGGGGTTTAGTTTAAATGAAACCAGGTGTGTTGTGGGACCAGTAAGAGGGGGCATTTTGTAAGAAGATGGGGGGGCAAGTGTGTGAATCTGTGAGTTGTTGTTCCGCCTGCGATTTGGACAGATTTGGAATTTCGGTATTTGGGCCGCAGACCAGGAATTTGCATCCTGGGGGGTCAGGGAGAGGGGGTTTGGAGAGTGGAGGATGGCAGTGCAGGGGGCCAGAGGCGGGCGAGGGGGGGGGTAAGAATGGGCTGTCCCTCTCTCCTCCCTCTTTCTCTCCTCTCCGTCTCTTGCTCTCTCCCTCCCTCCCTCCTTCCCTTTGCATGTGTTCAGCTGCTCCAGCTGTCGGTCTCCCCACTCACTCTCTCAGGGTCATACAGGCAGGAGTTTAAGGGACCACTTCTCCACGCCAGCCAGCCAGCCAGCAGAAGGACACACTGGTCAGAGGGGGACAGAGAGACGGAAGACCCATCCGAAAAGATCCATCCGTGAGTTTTCCTGTGTTTCTTCAATGTCTGATACCCACGTTAGAAGATATTTGTGTCAAATAGAGAACCGGTGGATGACTTATCATGTTTGCGAGAGTTTTAGGGAGAAGTAACGGAGGTGAGCCTCTTACCCACTTTTCTGGTACAGGCCATACACGTCACAGTCGCAGCACTGCTCTGCTCTCTGCTCTGCTCTCCCAGCTACACTTGGCTCCTCACAAGAGCCAAGATAACGTGGCCCAAAGTCTGTGCAGTTTGCTTCTTGGCTCTGTGTTTCAGAGACTGTAATGGGGGGGTAGACAGGAAGAGAGGCAATGAGTCACAGGGCACGTATTACTGTACAGTATCTTGCAAAACCGTTCCACCTCATCCCTCTTTTACAACATTTAAAGTCAGTGTCACAATCTCGCTTTGGTCACTCGGGGGGGAAACTACAGCAACACAATTTGGGTGAAGTCTAAGTAAGAGAAACAGGTGCCAGCTACAAGATCATGTACACACAAAACACTCTTGAAACCTGGATAACATCGCAGACAGTCTAGGATGCCGCCTTACTACTACTACTACTATTTGACAGTGTATTTTATCACTGTGTATACAGTATACTCCTAATAGCTAACATGTGACAGCTCCACCGTCACTGTAATGACTCAGGTGGGATTATAAAGGCAACAGGACGGAGCGCTGTTCCCCTGAGAGCAGCACATCATCTTGTGCCACATTATATACATACACTAATACATCACAGCCCTTTACACAGGGAGCAGTATCACCACTGGGAGAACAGAGCAGCTCAGGAGGGACTTGTTACAGTTACAGTGTGTGAATTTGTCCTGCAGGCCACTATTCATCGTTGACTGTGGAGTTTCCCAGAACGGGAGTTAGGCTGTGTGTGAGACGGTGACCCCCTCCTGGTTGTGGATTTGCAGGTTCACTGCTGCAACGGTAACAGAGCACAGCTGGAGCGCGCTCGGCCACCATGTTCTCAGACTGCTCCACGCACAACCGAGCAGAACAACACAAAGCTCGCAATGTATACACTACAACACCATCCTGCAGTTTGCACTCTGTGTGTGTGTGTGTGTGGTCCAACTGTGTGTTTTTCCTGGTCCCCATGTGGACACTTTTATAAGCCACCTGACATTTTGCTTGTTAAATTGTGCTGACTGTGTGAATTTAAAAATGGGTCAGCCTGCTGTTACTGAGGCCCAGGCAAGCCCCAAATGGTAATTATATTAGATTATAATTATTTTATCATGAGAGGTATTGTTAATAATATACACAACAGGTGTTAGAGCAGTAATATTTTGAGGTTTCAACTAGGGCTGCAAATAACAATTATTTTCATTATCAATTAATCTGCTGATTATTTTCTCTATTAATTGTTTCGTCTAGTAAATGTCAAAATAGTAAAAAAAGCTTCATCACAAGTTTCCAGAGCCCAAGGCGATGTCTTTAAATGTCTTGTTTTGTCTGACCAACAGTCCAAAACCACATTTGTGAAGCTGGAACCAACAAATGTTTAGCATTTTTTGATTGAAAAATGACAGAAATTATTGATCAAAAAAGTTCCAGTAGTTATCTTTCATAGTGATGTGGTGTTACAGTCAACCTGTCAGTGGTCGTCAAAACCCAGACGATGAATTCCTGCACTTGGGCCACATTCTCTGACATCCTCCTACACAATGAGGAGAGATGAGGGGTTAGGGGAGCGGTGGCTGGAAGTTTGGCACCAGCTATCCTCTTATGTGAATCCATGGGGGGGTTTCCCAGAACCTGATACTCTGGGAACCACTGCCGTGGCAGGGCATCCCAGCTGGGAACTGGCGCCCACATCCTTGCCACGGGCATTCCAGAGGTCCACCGCCACTTGATCTCCAGCGGCAGCCGGGCAACACCCATGCATCCTTACTGCCCACTTTCAGTAGCCAGTGAGTGACTGGACCCCGGACTGATGGTCAGTTTGTTTTTGGGTGGTTTTGGGTCACATTCTTGCTGGTTGTAAGTCGCCACTGGGCCAATTCAGAGAGGTCACGTACTGTGGACATCTGATTGCACGGTGGTATGTGTTACCGTCTGGGCATACAGGGTGAGGGCACGTTTTGCTGCTTTTTTCACCACGCAAAGGTCACAAATGGCCTGTGATGTCATCCATCAAGTATTTGAGGGTGCCCACGTCATCCTGCGGGCTTCTGTTTGTCTCAACATGAAATGCAACAATAAACGATGCCTGTAAATGTGGCCTCTGGAGTTTACATCTGAGTGTGTGTCTATGCACGTAGACAGGCAGTGATTATAACTTTCCTGTCATGTATTTTAACTGGAGCTTACTGACTTTGCAAATAGCCCTCACTTAGAATCTTTTTTTATTCCTTGAATTGGCCTGTTTTTTCTACGTTTTTGGTCTGCGGGAGCTGGAATAGGTGATTTGTTTATGTTTAGAGTCGGCCTAAACACTTACAGCTTCTCTCCAGGAACATTAACTGAAGCATGGTTGTGTCTCTGCTGGGAGAAAAGCCCAGTCTATCAGAGCACTCAGCAAACATAATTCACTATAAATCTACCTCAAAATCACAGCACCCTCCACAGAACATGGCAGGAAAGAGCAGTGGTGGATGAAGTAGTCAGATCCTTTACTTAAGTAAAAGTCCTGCATTGAAAATTCTACTTGAGTACAAGTACATAAGTATTACCAGCATGTGTACTCATAGCATCCAAAGTAAAAGTACCATTATGCCTAATGGACCCTTTCAGAGTGTTAAAATTTGGAGCCCCCAAGACCCTGAAAGATTATGCACACAAGACAATATTTTGTCTTATTTTCGCTCTAGTTGGTGGCTCACACAGTATGCTGGTTAGCTTAGCCAGTGTTAGCATGCTAGTTAGCTTAGCGGGCAGTTAGTTTATCAGGTTGTTTGGTTTATTTGGTGGCTCAATAGGCGTGCTAGTTAGCCTAACGTGGTGTGGTAGATAGGAGTGTATCCTTTGTTGCTTCCTAAGATGAGGTAGCTGAGGGTGATGATTTGGCTGTTGCTCGGTGGGTTGAGCAGCTTGCTGCCAGTGATGGCAACATGTTGGCTAGCGTGAGGTGGTGTTAGCTTGTTGTAGTTATCTGTTATCTGGTGATATTATAGATGAAAGTCAATAAAACCAGCTATGGAGGATTGTGTTGAGTGTATGGGTGCAGGTATAAAGGGGACGCTGGAACAAACTGCTGAGCCTTCTCGGGGTCGAGGGCCCAACTCAACATAACATTAGTTATTGAGAGGGTGCCCACCTGATGACCCTGTAGACTTTCCTGCACTATTACACTCACACACAAGTTCATTTTGATAAGACCGGTCAAAGGACATGATTCAGTAAAGTTTTTTATACCAGAGGGGTTGCTCATTAGTGCTAATTATGACAACACAACCTGGTACCCACTACAGGGCCTGGTGATAGGTCCAAACATTGTTTAACATGAATAACTAAATTGATAACTGATAACTCTCTGAAATGTAGTAGAGTAGAAGTATAAAGTACCATAAAATGGAAATACTCAAGAAAATTAAAGTACCTAAAAATGTAGTTAAGTATAGTACTTGAGTAAACGTAGTTTCTTTTCACCACTGACAAAGACAGATTGTCTCTTACATTACAGACACACAACACAGCATCTGCAGAGAAGGAGACTCCTTGTCACAGAGACAAATGAATTTGAAGTGTATCTCATGAAACTGTAGCAGCTCAGCGGGAAATGCTGTTGTAAAATATGCAAGTAATAGCCAGGATTTATGTGCTCCCACTGCTCTGATACACAGTGAACCGAACCTCTGGAGGCAGCGCTCAGCGAGACTATCATTCCAGTGAGTTGCAGTCTTGCCAGTCTGCAGACACAGAGGGCTTTCTGTGAGCAGCTAATATGAAAGTATTTCTGTGATGTTGACTTTGTTATTTTCAGCAGAAGGATGGAGTACGTCACGATGTTTATGTTTTTACCTGGCAGAGTGATTCATTCCATTTATTCCTGCTGCGATCAAGGGGGTACTGTTTGGTTCACAAACAGTGAACCAAGTCCAAGAAGCTAACTGTTTGTGTTCTGACTGACTACATAAAAATTGGCTCCAGTGCTTTTGCTTTGAGTTAATTTATACATTTCAGCTGTGGGAACAGTGTCTTTTGGGACTGAATCGAACCATTTTGTGATTTCTGAGTTGCTAATGTTGCCTTTTTTTCTGTCTTTCCCTCTGTCTCTCTCTCTCTGAAATACAGACACCACTTCTTGGCTGCTGTGTACATCACAAAGTCCGCTGCCTCTCTCATCTTTGAAGCAGCGCTACCTGTCTGATAGCTGTGTGTGTGTGTGTGTGTGTGTGTTTGTGTTTGTGTGCATGTTTTACGTGTGTTCCTGTCCCGTCTCCCACAAATTAGTGCATTAGTATGCAGGGTGCTTGTGTGTCAATCCTGTGCGTGTGCATATGTGTGTCTGTGCTCCTCCGCAGTGCTATTTCACAGCCACCTACAGAAAGTGACACCTACACGGTAAGGATGGACAAATCTCTCTCCCTCCTTCTCTTTTCCTCTCTTACTCCTTTCTTTTTCTCTTCCTTTCTTCTATATTGTATATATCACACCTCTCAGTTGATATTACTGCTTTTTTTGTGTTGAAATGTTGGCTTCAAATCCTCTTTCTTCTCTCTTAGCTCTATTATTTCTTCCTCTTCTTGTTTAATATTCCACAGCAGTTTTCCCTTTCCATTATTTTATAGTAGTCATAGCTGGGGGGTAATTTTAGTTTTAATTCCATGTTTCTTTAGGCCTCACTTTTTCCTTCCATGCAGCTCACAGCAATATATTTTTTTTCCAGAATGATAATGACCCTTTTTCCAAACAGTGGCCTTAAATTCTTTGTTTTTGAAGTGACGTTTGGCTTAAGGAGAGTAGCTTAAAATGTCAGCAGACTTCTCTTCTTTTTGGCCCAGCACTCCTACATGAATACAGAGGAAACAAGTTTCTCTATTCTCTGCTTCTTTTTTTATGTCCCACTACTGGGGATTTATTATGTATTATGAATATATTATGCAACTGCTTGGCTCAGAGGGACTGTTCACATCTTTCTTTCCATCATTTTCACTCGCACTCTCTTCCTCTCTCTGCTGCTCTTTGTAGGAATGCACAGATGGGTATCACTGGGACCCTCAGACTGAGCACTGCAAAGGTAAAGCTCTCTTTTACGTGCATTTATTCCATCTAACCACCTTATTCTTACGTACAGTTACAGCTTTAATCATCCTGTTGCTCTTCACGCTCTGTCCTGTCTTTTTGATTTGTTCCCTAACAAGAACGTTTAGTGCCTAAAGTTCTGTCTCTGCATCTCCCATCAGACATAAACGAGTGTGAGACCATTCCAGATGCCTGCAAAGGGGAAATGAAGTGCTTCAACCACTACGGGGGGTACCTGTGCCTTCCTCGCTCTGCGTCAGTCATCCCAGCCCCAGAGCCCGCTATCACGCCCACTGTGACCAACCCCTGCCCTCTGGGCTACGAGCCGCAGCGAGACAGCTGCGTGGGTGGGTGTCTGGTTTGTAGGTCTGGGGGTTCGAGGTGGACAGGTGGCCACAGGATGAGTGATCATTAAGCATGTTTGTGTGTGTGATTGTGTAAATGTATTGTGAGGGACAGGTGGTCATAGCAGGTGTTGGGGACTGGAGGCAGCATGTTGGTGCAAGTTGTGTGGGTGTGAGTGAGTATGAGTCCACGGGGGGCAGACAGACAGTGTAGGAATTTGGAAGATTTCACACGAGAACAGCTGTTGTGTTTTAAGAAACGGACTTGCAGTGAGAAGCCTAATAGTGCTGGAGGACGGCGAGGTGTTCATCTGGCCTGCATGAGACAGCAAACATGATTCAACATGATGTGGTATTTTCAGCTGTCGGGTGCAAATGAGGGGAACAGAGTCGCCATCGTCTGCCCTCCAACAGTCACACTGTATCTTCCTGTCTGAATGATGCTGTGTTTGCTCACAATAACCACATTTTTACATGTGTGTCTCTGTTTCACTTCACCCACAAACACAGACATCGATGAGTGTGAGCGAGACGAACATGACTGCCAGCCCAGCCAGCAGTGCATCAACTCACTGGGCGCCTTCACCTGTCAGTGTCCGGATGGTTACCGCAAGGTTGGCACAGAGTGCATTGGTGAGAATATATTCTTCAACTAGCTAACCAGGCTTAAATATGGCAATTTACAAACATGTTTTGCTTCATGGCTCAGGGTGAGGTTAGTTATAGCTGCAAGAGTGACCTTAATAACCTGTAGGAATGTGAATATCCCTCTTCTGACTCTGTTTCTCTCTCTCACAGACATCGATGAGTGCAGGTACAGGTACTGCCAGCATCGCTGTGTCAATGTCCCCGGTTCCTTCTCTTGTCAATGTGAACCTGGTTTCCAGCTGGCGGGAAACAATCGATCTTGCATCGGTGAGTGACGCCCTCTGCAACCGATTATAAGACTCAACTGTCACAGCCACCGTCTCTGAAACCAGACTAATCAAACTTACAGAGATCTTACTCAGGCTTTGTCAAGTGCCTGACAAAAAAGAAAGCCTTTGAAAATGTGGTTTCAAATCTTAAAGTAAACTCCACCGATTTTACAAATCAAAGTCTGTTTACAGCTCTTTGGGAGTACTACTTCATATGTGAAAAAAGTTGTATAAAGCCTTTTGTGGCTCCAGAGGGCGTGAAATCTGATAAATTGCCTCAAGTGATGTCATTTGAGTCAGCGTCGGTTGGAGCTGAAGTCTACAAGTTTGAAAATGAAAAACAATCTGGGAGTGTGGCGTTAGAAAGAAGTGAGTTTACCAGACATCTGTAGCCCGCTCCTCATCTCTGCTTGAGGCTAACGGCTCGAGGCTACATTAGCTGCTACTAGCATAACCGAACCGAATCTCTGACTGAACTGCCGGTGGTTCTGTTGCATTATGGGTAACGTATGCACCAGGATTTGGCAAGGAAGAAGAGTGTATGAAATAAAAATGACGATATCTCTGGTTCTGCTGCATCGATTTTGATCCTTTTGTTTAAACAACAAAAAAAACAAAACTGTCCATTGTGAGTCTGACAATGTTATAATACGATGCAAAATCAGTGGAGAACTCTTTTAGGCATTTCTCTGTAACATTACATATTCATAATAGGTAACACTTAAAGTTAAGATTTAGGGAAAAACATTTATTACAGGTTTAACACTCAAAAACTCAGTTAATCTGCTTCATCAGTTGTGGTTTGATCACATTTGATTGACAGTTGCCTGGCAACATTAACAACAATCCCACAACTGTCCTTACATATTGATTCAATATTGTTCAATTCTAATTGATCCACAGACGTTACAGTACGTGACATTACCTTTTTACAACAGAGACCGTCTCGCTTTAAACCAGTGAGAAAAATAAATCTCATGTGAAGAAACCAAACTGTTTTTAAACTCTGGCAGAAAATAAATTGTGTTCATGTTGGAGCCTGTCACTCACAGTAACAAGCTAATTGAGAAAATGTGTTTTCAGGGCCTTTAAATGTATTGGGAGCTATCATTCTGATTTCTGCCTTCAGTTCAAGTTCAGTTCCAGTTCAGATCCAGCAACTATAAAAGTTTTTTGGATGTGCGTGTTCTTTGACTCTTACAGCATTTAAGTTTACACTCTAAAATCTACCTTCCCTCCTTTCAGATGTGAATGAATGTGAGATGGGTGCCCCCTGCTCTCAGAGGTGTTACAACACGTACGGCACCTTCCTCTGTCGCTGTGACCAGGGCTACGAGCTGGGGCCGGATGGCTTTGCTTGTAACGGTAAGAGACCCACTCGGTCTGTCTGTAAAGAAGGGTTAATATGAGTGATGGTACAAACTTGCCAGTTTCTGTGATGCCAATCTGCTCTGTTTTCTGTTCCCGTTTTACCTTTAATTGTGAACAATTAATAAAAACTGAACTTGTAACTTGACAGACATCGACGAGTGCAGCTACTCCAGTTACCTGTGCCAGTACCAGTGTGTCAACGAACCAGGGAAGTTCTCCTGTATGTGCCCAGAGGGATACCAGCTGCAAGGCACCAGACTATGCCAGGGTAAGCACACCCGCCTCCATTTCCTCCCAAATCTAACACCTACCTCTCTGTGCCTTCGGAGTCACAAATGCTGCACTGAGTCAACACTTATTCATTCTTCGACAGCAGCTCTGTTCTTGTCATGTTCCTGTTCGATCGAACATCATGAGCTGTTTTTGTTCTGCAGATATAAATGAATGTGAAACAGGCGAACATCAGTGTGCTGACACGCAGACCTGTGTGAATATCCACGGACGATACCAGTGTGTGGACACAAACCGCTGCCAAGACCCTTATGTGCAGGTGTCTGACAAGTGAGTGACACCTCGTGAAAGCTTGCTCGTGTTCGTACACAAACACACACTCTCACACACCTTTTCCCAATTACTAAAATATGTGCTGGCCATCAGCTGAGAATATAATCAGCCCCTGTATTGAGTATGGCTCAAACTGCAAGATTACCCCAATTACTTTTTCCACATACGAGTCCAACTTGCAACCTTTTCTTTTGAGTATGGTCCAGCGCAATAAGAAAACTATTACAGTTGTGAACAAGCGTTGGATTGGTAACAGGTGTGGGTCACTATTAACATATCCCAGATGATTTGGTAATATAAAATGTGTTTTAGAGAAACATGAGGGGAAAAGATGGCTACTGTTCAATATTTGTTTAGATTTTAGGAGAACTTTCCTCTCAGCCATATTACTCCCTCTGCTGGCTGATTCATGAATGTTTTTTTGCACCAAATATTACCACACTTCCCTGTGTGCACTTTTTGTACTCTGGCTGTTTACTTCTCTGTCCAGCCGCTGCGTGTGTCCTGTCAACAAGCCCGTCTGTCGAGATCTGCCTTTCTCCATCGTACACCGCTATATGAGCATCACCTCGGAGCGCTCCGTCCCCTCCGACATCTTCCAGATCCAGGCCACCAGCGTCTCTCCGGGGGCTTACAACACCTTCCGCATCCGCTCCGGTGACGACAACGCAGACTTCTACATCAGAGTGAGAAACGTTACAGAGCATGTCACATTTCATCCATTCATATCAGCATCTTAACAAATGAATTCCTGATATAATATATTAAGAGTTTTTCTTTTTTTTTTTACCATTGAATAAATGTGGTAGGTCAGACTACCAAAAAAAAACAAAAAGCAGATTAGCCTGAGTTTAAGTCAACAGTGTTTTTCAATGCAGACCTTTTTAAAATGATGTTTCCCTTCATTTACTACCATTCATAGCTCAGCCCCACTGATTTTTAAACCTGGGCCCTATTTTATTTTTTTTTTTACAAATTTTGGGGTCTAAATGACTAATACTTAATATAAGTTTTGGAATTGGTCCAGTAGATCGTCTCCTCCGGCATCCATGAACGGGCTACAATGGCTGCAAAGTAATCCTTGCAGGCAATTGCGCCTGTGAAAAGTACGTCCGCTAAAAGTGCTTGCTTTTGCCGCTGACAGGCTCAGACTGTTATTCAAAGTGTCATTATTATGGAAAGGATCCCTACAGAGACAGATCGTTTGTTAAAGAGTAATATACGTTTGTCTTCCTGCAACAACTTAACCTCTCGTAAGATTTCAGAGCGAGACTTACTTTTCCCTTTAATGAGAGTGGTATCAATCTTCTCATCTAACTCTGGGCAAGAAAGTGAATATCAAATGTCAAACTATTCCTTTATGTGAAAACACCTGTGTGAGGCCTTTAATGACCTCATGTCACTCACACAGAGGTGGTATCTCTGCTGTGGAAATGTGCTCAATCATATTTGTTTTGTCTTCTCCAGCAAATCAATAATATCAGCGCCATGCTGGTGCTGGCCCGCGCTGTGTCGGGGCCCAGAGAGTACACGTTGGACCTGGAGATGGTGTCAGTTAACCCTCTGCTCAGCTACCAGGGCAATTACCAGACCAGCTCCGCCCTCAGACTCTCCATCTACGTCGGGCCGTACACCTTTTAAAGAAGAAGAAGAAGATTGGAGGGACACAGAGAAAGATGGAGAGAGAGAGAGAGAGAGAGAGCTGGGAGAAACACAGATGCAAAAAAAGGAAAATGAAGCTGTAAAACAAAAGTGGTCGATGCAGTTCAACCAGTCACTGTGATGTTACGCTGATAGCTTTTTGTACGTAGTCGCCAAAGAAAGCCACACATTTCATGTCAGCCTGTGTAAGAATATACATACAGTCGAGTATACAAATACAATGTAGCAGTAATGTTTCACATAAATAACAGCCTTAAAATAATTAGTCCAGTCAAATTTGTCCCCTTGTGTCTAACGTGTCAGTTTCTGTTTCTTAGGGTATCATGTTTACTGTTATTTTCTACTCAACACCTATCTGACAGCCCCATTCTGTCGTCAGTGTGTATAAAAAGGGATTTTACTCTGAAGATTTCTTTTCTTCACATCTGTTCAGGGTGATGACAAATCTGCGTGACATATTTTCTGCCTTCAGGTGGAGTGATTCACGCCCGGCGTCGCTAGATTACTCTGTTTTTACCAGTTTACATCCTTATCTTGGGTTCCGCTCTGTTTGTCACTTTATTCTTGTCGGCCCTGTTTCCTGTTGACAGACGTGATTCAGTAACCACTCAGATCAGACCTCAGCATCCACGCTCCTCCTTCACCCTCCTCCACTGTTCAGTCCTATGTTCAAGCTCTCCACTGTCTTTTGTAGGTTTGTCACATTGCTGATTGTGTTGTACTTGTTATTTTTTTTTTGTCTAAGATTTAAACCCAAATAAAACAATATACCTTTTCATCGCCGTGTCACAGTGAAAATTATTACATTAATTTCATTCTTATAGGTCTTTTTATTGTGCAGCATCCGTCCCTCTGGGACCTCTAATACTCTTTAGAGCTGAAGCAATTAGTTGATTAATCGACTAGTCAAGTTTTTAAGCAAAAACACAGTCTGTTTCCAGCTCCAATCTGAGGATTTGCTGCTTTTCTCTGTTTTATATGTTTTGTTTGTTTTGTCCCCTCGGACAAAGCTTGGAAAAAGGTTCCCTTCAACCCCCCTTAGTTTACTTGCTTAGATTCGCTCAATTCCTGCATGCCTATGTGATCATGATTATGTTATTGTTGTTATTATCCCACAAAGACTCAACAATTGAGCCAAGACAGTCTAATACTGCAGTTTGGCACAACTCCAGACCACACCAAACACATAAAAAAATGTCTGTCCTGAGACATTTATTAGTTTCTGACTGTGGGAAAAACAGTAAAATTCCCCAAAACTACCGTATCTCTGTTTAACTAAATCACACACATTTAGGCGATTCTGTGTTATCTCCTTTTGTAATATTTTTTCACTTCCATTCACTGAGCCTCCCCTGAAACCGTTTGGAGCCCCCCCGGGGAGGCCCGCCTCTGTTTTAGACTGTTGATCACCTAAAGAAAGCTCCTTGACTACATCACCCTGGGCTCTGGGAAACTGAAAAAGTAATTCTTTGTACATGTTACAAACAGAAATGTGCATAAAATTAGTATAAACGTGGCCCGCTCAGTTGTCCCACCACCATCACTGTTTATCTAGTTCCTCCAGTGAATCATTTCCCTCTCCCTTTTTTACTAAAGTGTGTGAGTGTGTGAGTGCAGTCAAGTCTACAGGGTAGCTGGTGTTTCGTTAAGTTTGGCCCACGACTACGAGAAGGTTCAACAGTGTGTTCCAGCGTCCCAGAACCTCCCCCCTCTTTACCTGCACCCACACACTCAACACAGCCCTCTGCAGCAAAATATAGTTGCTTCTTTCTGTATCATCTTCAGCTCACAACAACCAGCTAACAGCATCATGATTTCTGTCCAAAAATGCTCTCCACTGCAGCCTGGAATCTCTCAGCTAAACAGCATATCAGTAACATACAAGACAGAAAGATCACTGCCCCGTTTTGATTTCTCTCTCCTTCACTAATAATCTAAAAATGATTCATTTCTGCACCAGGACGAGGCAGATTCAATCTTGTATCAATCTCCTAACATGCTTAAATTAGAGAGGAAAGGCAGCAAACGTGTGTTTAAATTAAGACTGAAGCTCTGCAGCCTTTTGTTACTGTCACAGCACTTCACTTTTGTAATAACTGATTCTCCTGACCCAGAAAAAAATAAAAACACTATGGAAAAGAGAGAGAGAGGGAGAAAAAGAGAGAGGGGAAAGCCCTTATTTTACAGTCCACTGCTGTTTGCTCCGCCCAGTCCTACACACAAACACACCACACACACCTCCCATCTGTCCTCACTGGGGGGTGATGACTCACACACAGCCCTGTTTTACGTAATCGGAGCAGACGGCGTTCAGCCACCAGGCGGCAGCAGATCACACAGATCTCCTCTCACAGCAGCAGTCCAGGAATAGCACCAACCTGAGGAGAGAGTGTTGGTTTTATAACCTAATTGACTAGCGAGCCTACATTTTCTCCCGTTTTCCGTGAACTCATACACCTGTGGGAGGAAAACTTTGTCTACTTTTCACAAATAGTGTACAATACAGCGAGCACAGACTTTTTCTTGCACAACTTGGCATCTTGTGACGACGGAGAACAAAGATGACAGAGCCGGGTGATGGTGTTAAAGAGTGCAGTAGGGTAGGAGGTGTGTGTGTGTGTGTGTGTATGTGTGTGTGCTCACGTTAGGGGAGAGCAGTGATCCCCTAGCATTTCCTGTTGGCATTCAGACAGAAAGAAAACCTGACTGAAACAGGATGACACTATCATGGATGGATTACTGAACGAGCCTACCGGGGACAGGCCCAGGGGCCCAAGGGGTCAGGGGGCCCCAGACCGACCAAGAAGAAACACAAAGCAACCACAAAGAGATGCAAAATTACTAAAAACTGACACAATTCAACCAGAATGAGACACAAAATGGCTAAGAAAAAATGCAAAAACTACCACAGAGACACAAAATGACTAGAAAGACGACTCAAAATGATCACAATGAGATGCAAAATTACTCAAAATAGATGCAAAAATAAAAATAATTGACTCAAAATGACCATAAAAAGACATAAAACAACCACAAAGATGCAAAATGACTAAAAATAGACTCAAAACAACTAAAAATACACGCAAAACAACCAGATTGAGATGCAAACCAACTGAAATAAGATGCAAAACGACCACAGAGAGATGCATAACAACTACACAGAGACACAAAATGACTAAAAATAGACAAAAGACAACTAAAAAGAGACACAAAACGTTTCATAGTCATTTTGTGTGTGTTTCAGTCTGTGTGTGTTGCTGGTATATCGGAGGGTGGGGGGCCTTTTACGTGTCTGTGCCCAGGAGCCCATTGTTTCATAATCCGCCCATGGACACTGTTAGAGAGAGTGTGTGTGTGTGTGTGTGTGTGTGAGTGTGTGTGAGAGAGAGTGTGTGTGAGTGTAGTAATGTAACTGGAGGATTCAAATAAAGCATTTAAAATGTGACCATGTGTTATCTGCGTGCTTCTGCTTATATGCTTATATCGGTGTCAGTGTTTCTGTGTGTGTGTGTGTGTGTGTGTGTGTGTGTGTGTGCAGGGTGTGGGTGTTTACATAGGAGAGCATGTGTTTGAGTGTGGCATTGCCCACACAGACGAGTGGGAGGAGTGTTTGGGGTGGCAGAGGGGAGTGCTGGAGCGCCTGGGCCTCAATTGTTTTTTTTTTTGTTTTTTTGGCACCTTCGCTCGAGTATGATCTCATTTCTGGGCAAGCCGTGCCCTGTAGGCCGCAGTGGGGGACGGCGTGGGACCGGAAGCGGAGCAACGAAGGCTCATGCGGGGCAGAGTGCACCAACCACTCCAGTACGACGGAACAAACATGGTGGACAGAAGAGACACCTTTCCATGTTATACAGTCCAGACATGCTGCCATGATGGAGGAGCAATCTGTTCCCCAGGTCTGACGCTTTGATCTCCTCCTATTGCATTACAAAAAGCTCTCGATGCCTCCCCCCTCCACTACACCACAATGCAGGTATTATATTTATGAATGAAAGAGTGAGGTGGAGTGTCACTTTCCTCCACCCACACCTCCCGAGCACCGAGATTAGTTAATTAACGAAGAGAGCGGGCAGTGGAATCTGTGGGACATCAATAACAGGCTGCACAATACAAAGAGGGCCGGGTGATGAGGGAGTGTAAATTAGTGAGGGCATGAGGCAGGAAACGGCTCTCTCTTCTGGATATTTGCATACAGTACATAGATTTAAGGAGAGAGGGGCGACAATTACACAACACTACATAAACAATCACATCAGTGACTAATTTGAAAAACATCCAACAACCATGATACATCTGAGTTTGTATTCAATGCCTACTGGCTTTCACAGACACATTAATGAAACACAATGTGCTGAAAATAAAGAGAGTAAAGAAATAAACTCTGTTTTTCCACGGAAACATTAAGAAATATAGAAAAATCTCTTTATGTAAACTACAAAAAACTTAAACTTAACTAAACTTAAAACTAAACTATACTCTCTCTATAACAAAATGAAACACACAGCCTTGAATAAAAACTGTATATCGGTTGTAAATAAAATTTTTACTGGCCGTCTTTGGATTACTAATATTTACTATTTACTAATTGGAAAAATAGTAAAGTAGATCAATTAATTTGAAAAGTGTATGTCCACATATTTGTGTTTAAGAGGAAAAGAAACACAAATTGGATTGCAAATAGATGTGAGGTTGATCTCTAGTATATTTATTGTCCCAATAAGAAATAAACTACCAGCTACAACAGACCTGCACCAACCTGAGAGTCAAAACAGAAGTAATGGATAAATGGTTGAACATCCAGTCTCTACCTCTCCAAGCGGTGGTGGTAAGAATGCAAACTTTACCAAACCTACTGAAAAACGAGACAAATGAAATATTACAGTAACAGTATCCACTTTCATGTAATTAACTGCATTAATACATACAGTTTAAAATCAGTTGACGTGAACACATTTGGAATAAAACGGGTTGGTGTTGAAGGGTACTTGAACTCATCTGACAGGAGAACCACTGATGTAGGAAACCAATAGGAGAATCTTATAGTTTTTATATCTTAACTACTACTGCTACAGTATGAGGCTGATCTACAGTATAAACTATAATCTTTTTATAAACAGGGAACCGGAAAGAACTATTTAACAAAACTAAACGTCTACAGCCAAGCTAGCAGCTCTGTGAGGCTGTACTTAGGCACAGCTAAATGCTAACATGCTGATGCTACGCAGGTGTAATGTTTACCATGTTCAACATCTTAGTTTAGTGTGTTAGCATGCTAATATTTGCTAACTAGCACTAAACAGCTGTACAGCTGAGGCTGATGGCTACGTCATATTAGCTTTGCAGGTATGTGGTCATAAAACAAAGTGCTGGACGAATTGAACACTTTGACCTGAGGATGGCGCTAGATTAAAATCAGAGGATCACCAAAGTCATTAGGATTTATCCTCTGGGGATCATGAATGTCTGTACAAAACGTCATGACAATCCATAGAGTTGTTGAGGTATTTCAGTCTGGACCAACAAACCGACTTCATGGCAGAGCTAAAAAAACAGGAGGCATTAACATTCAAAGGACTCAAATGTTTGACTGTCTAACAGCACAACTATATTTCCAAACATAATTACTTTTGATTGGATTTTCTACTTTCTCCACATATATCGCACAGGGGCTTACATGTGATATGTTCTCTAAATTGCCCCCCTGTAATACAACAGGAGTTATTTCTTGTTAGCTCTGGAAATAATTAGCTTATCAGTCTGGTCCAATTACAGGTTCAATTGCTGGGCATGTTAATTACCTCGGGTCAGTGTAATCTCCTACCGACACCCTGGGAATTTAGTGCAGGGTATTGCAGTGAGCAGGATATTGGGTCACATGTCAGTGATTAACAACAGTGTAATTAAAAATATGACTGTGCAGGTGTCTGAGAGGATGACTGCACATACAGCATGTACTCTGTTCCCTGTGTTGAGATTCACAGAGGCATCTTATAACGTCTTTCTTTATCTTTGCCATTAGGCTGAGACACTGGGTTACATGAGCGCCTGGATAGATTTATATAAGGCTCTAAGCTAGACCTTACCCATGCCTACTCTACCTTCAATTTCTTTACTCGTTGCGTAAATGTGGTTACCAAGAAACGACAACGTGTTGCTATGGGTGTGTGGGTGTATAGCGGCAAAAGGGACCTATGCTGAAAAGACATTCAGCCCTGAGAAAAACAACAGAAGTGAAAAACTTGAAGGCATGTGAACGGCAGGGAGCAGAAGCTGGAGAGGAATTTTGTGAATCACAAAACACAAACCGATTCTGAAACAAGTATTTGGGCTGTGACTTTTAGCTGAAAAAAAAAAAATAGGCTGCTGAGGCATTTTTGTTGAATTCAGATGAGAAAAAAAAAAAAACGAAGCTCACTGTGGATTCACCGGCAGTCTGCAGAACAATTTCATCCTGGTGAAAATGTTGACTGTCCAAAAAGTCGTCAATCAGTGAAGTGAAAATAAACATCCTGGTCACAAGCAGGAGACCCTCACAAAGAGTCAGTCTGAAGAAAAGACACCCACAGACAGTACTCAGATCATTTACTTAAGTAAAAGTACCTATACAACAATTTAAAAATACTTACAAGTAAAAGTCATGCATTCAAAATATGATCTTTTGTTTGACCCCAGGCCCGACTTAACAGTTCAAAAAACAAACTTAACATGATTTTATCAGGATGATACTTCATGACTCCTGATCTCATGATAGTTGCTTATCAACCCTCTGGAGTTTGTCTTTTCATTGGTGAATATAATGAGAATGTTTTATTTACAAAAACATAACTTTAGTCATATATCATGTAGAGACAAGCCAGTTTTATTTCTTACATCCTTCTGCTGTATAAATAGTGAAACAATACTTTTTACAGCCTAGAACTGTTCTATAATAACACTTTGAGTGATTGTCACTAAATATTTGTACCTTTTTATAGGACGCCTGTATCATATTTCTTGTAATTTTGGGTTTCTAGCAGCTTTATACTTTGCTAGATTGACAAAATGAGAAGTCAGGCTTATAGCTGAGTTTGTGCTGATAAAAAGGATGCCATGCACGTGGGTTAACGTGAGTTTATAAGGTGCTAAACAAGGACAAAAGGGAAAGCATAGAAAGTCAAAATGAACCTGGACTCTAGAGGGATTTTGAACTGATGACATGTTTCAGCTGTAAATAAATAGATATTCATATGCTCAGAACCTTTTCTACATTACTACCCCTCCCAAATCTCAAATAAGTCGATTAGGATCTATTTTATCTGAGTTTTATAACATTTGTTAAAAGTTTGACCTCTCTGAGGTTTAATTGACCCTGAACACGACTAATGTCGGACTACATACTGTACATTTCCTGATGAATGGGGATACATGTTTGTTTAGGCACAGCTGATATAACTTATGAAACATGAACTATTGCCCTGTTTGGTGTAATAAAAATACTTTATGGCCATTTCTATAGTTTGTATCCTATATGGTGTATAAACATGTAAGGAAGCATTTTAATGTTATATCTGGTTACGGTTGAGCTCATTTGAACACCTGTATATGCTGCTAGTCAGTTTAATCTGTCACAATGCATTATATTTAATAACCTGACCATATGTTGTCTGTAAAGTAACTGCAGCTGTCTGAAATGTAATGAAGTAAACAGTACAATATTTCCCTCGTAGTAGAAAATAGAAATACTACTATAGAGTAAATGTACTTAGTTACATTCCACCACAGGATCCCTCAAATCTGCCCAGTAACTCTTTACAACCTGCTTATTACAGGCATTTCTAATTTAGTGTTTTATTAACAAACCAGTATGATAATAATATCCAATAAAAGGCTGCTTTCCTGGAAAAAAAGGCTCGTCTATAACCTGTTACCTGTTTTTCCAGCTCGTTGACACCATACAGGTCGTGTTTGTGTTTCAATGTATTTTTGGAGCGCTATAGATAGAAAACAGGCCTCAATGGGAAGAAATGAACAAGCCCCAGCTGACAAGTAATTGACCCCCTCCATTCATGAATCAGCCCGTGAATGAATGAGTGACTGAATCAGTAAATTGCTCGGGACAGGGGACAACAGAGAAGGGCAGAAAAAAAATGAAGTAAACTGTAATGGTAGTTATGTGAGGGGGGGGGTCATGTGATCGGTATCAAAACGTCGGGTCAATAGAGATGTATTTTGAGCGAGGACAGCGAGGGAAAAGAGGACACACGGACCGAGTCTAAGAAAAGAACAAGGTACAAATGTGGCTGATATGAAGCCCGTTCAACACATCTGTTCCTCCCTCACTCTCATCAACCCACTCTCTGCCTTTGTTATGCAACACCTCGCTCTATCTGCTCTACCCTGAACATATGTCTGGATGATGTACATTAAAATGAGCACTTAAGCTATAACACCGAATGTAAAATGGATCCACATATCAGGTCCACCGTCTTCGTCTTTTGCCCGATTTGATCTGCGCTTGACCTTTTGTCTGAAAACGAGGCTGCGAGTCAATCGAGGGGAGCGAGACGCACGGGGAGAAAAGGTAGAGAGGGAGTCTCAATGGAAGATCTGCTGCTAGGAGGTCTCTCATGATGTAACGCATCTACATCACGTCGCCATGGCAACCCCGCATCAGCACCAACTTACTGTGGGGAGAAAGAGTCGGTGTCTGTGCTGGTATGTCACACTACAGTACTCTGGGAGAAAAAAGTTGCACAACAAAAGACATATGGGTACAAATAACAAGATAACAAGAATACAAATTTTATATCCAAATATATAACTATAGATATTAAATGTTAAATAAATACTTTCCTTAATAAAACAGGAGTATTCACAGGTTTTTCTTTTATTCAAATGTAGGCGTGATGCATGTTTTACTTTAAAACCTCCACGTTAAATGTATTCTGATCTTTATCCTTGAGCACAGACACATGTTCAGTCTCACGCAGCATAATAAAGCCTCTCGTGTCGCACTCTGTCCTCAAAAGAAATATCTTGGCTATTTACCGAGTTATTGTCCCCATGTTCTCCTGTGAGTCTAAGTATAATCCAGGGACCTTGGGGAGACAGAGAACTCGCAGCACAACTAAAGAGCTCTAGTGAAAAACTTCTGCCCCCTGTTCTGTGCCCTGGCTGCTAAAAATAAACTGGATATTGAAAAGCGAAGAGAAAAGGTACAAGGCTACTGGCTCACAAAGCCAAACCGAGAGAAGGAGGCAGGGAGTGATGGGTAAAGGCGGGAGGTGAGGAGCAGGAGTGTGGGTGGAACTGTGTGCGTGGGTGTTTGTATGGTTTCATATTCACAGGCTGCGTCTGTCTGTCGACAGGTCTGACAGGCTTCAAATCAGACAGAGCGACGTGTAGTCAGTGTGTGAACTGAGCAGCAGACAACATGTATGTTCAAATATCGCAAAAAATACTGTTGGCATTACGATCACACGTTGGAAACATTTGCTCCGGCTGAACTGTACTTATTTTGTCTCCATCCGCAGCCTTATTTCACAGCTGCTGCCTTTAAAATGTTATTTTCTGAGTCTTTGTGTCACTGCTGATGTATTTAGAGACACAGTTTGAGGCCCAAACTAATGAATCTTACATTTTCTTTATCCTGTTCCTGGGTCATGAGGAGGCTGGAGTTTGTCCCAGCACGCAGAGGTAGAATTCACCCAGAGCAGGTTGGGAATCTGACAAGTGGTCACAAGATAAATTTGAGGGGTCATGAGGAAAAAGGAAAGCATTAAAAAAACCATACTCCTGATATACAAAGTTATGCTTGAGTCTTTGCTTTTTTTCTTATAAATTACTGGATGCTTTTCCTTCTTTGGGACTAAAATAAATGGGGGGAAATCACTCTTTGGTTGAACTGGTTGCAGTCAGACATTTCTTCATTTTAAGGTTGGGAACCACTGACCTACAGGTACAAATTCACCAAACCCTGATGTCTCCAGAGTGTGGGAGGAGCACCTGCTGTTTAAGTTTTAAAAAGTTCTCAGTCCCAAACAGATCCTGCTGTTATAATTTTGGACATTCTGGAAAAAGACAGAAAAGCCGGGACATCATGGAGGCCAAGGGGTCTAAGACGTGAACCGCGTAACCGCAACTGGATCTTTGTTGCATGTCATCTTCAATTCTCTCTTTTCCCCTCATTTCCTCTACTGTGTGCTCTATAACAAAAGACAGAGAAGCTAACTAACACATAAAATATCATAAAATACCATAAATCTCTTTATGATATAAAAGTACATCAGCTTTTGCACACTGATTTGATTTTTCCTGGATGCTTGTAGCCCTTTGGTGTAATTATAGTAAAATGCAATACAGCAACAGATATTTTCACACATAAAAGGTCCAAACGGGGGTCCTGGTGGCCTAGTGGTTAAAACTCATACCATATAACAGTATCCCTGGTTCAGATCCAGCTCAGGACCTTTGTTGCATGTCATACTCACATCTTTTTCTCCTCATGTTTACTGTCTTTATCTGCTTTGTTGCTATCCAATAAAGGCAACATGCCATATATACTTTATATATGTATATATAAATCTAAACTGCAGTATCTTTTCCACTAACTGTCAATGCAGCAGACTGCACAATGTTATGAATTCATCCTTATCAAGGTGTATCTTCTACATTTGTAAGGCGATTTTCCATTTTTACATAAACAAATCCTAATTTTGATCATGTTTGCATTCTTGGATTGTCTATTGAAATCTCCTTTTTTATTTATTTATTTGTTAGTTTATTTAACAAGAACAGTCCAGATAAATATAGTTACACAGGGAGAAACAGTGCAACAAATGTAATGTGCAGTAAGTATATCGGACGTCTGGCTGACACTAACTTGCACTGATTAGCTTTTGAAATTCAGGTTAACCAAATGGTTACAACAGATTCAGGATAAAAACAACAGAACAGGCCGTGTAGACATGTGTTTAAATGTGTATGTATTGAGCATGACTGTGCGTGCATTCACATATAGAGTGTGTATATGTAAGTGTATGTATGCAGTATCGAGCTGTACATGTATGTGATAATCTCATTCTAGCTTTTAGTACGCGATTATTCAGATTTTACACGCTAACATCTGTCTTTTAGCTCCCCAGTCGTCCCCCTTGTATCTCTCTGCGTCCCTAAATTTCTATCCCCCCCCCCCCCCCCTCAACTCTCCTCTTTACTCCACATCTTCTCTCTCTCTCGCTCCTGCTTCGATGCAGGAGTGGGAGGTGTTGCTAGGCGACAGATTAGCTCCTTCCTTTCAAGAAGCAGAGCGCAGACCTTGACTCTCTGGGTGTAAAAATAAACAGAAAAAAAGAAAAGACAAGTCTTGGAGGGAAAAAAGGACAAGTATCTTTTACCTCTGGCACGAGAACCACACTTTTTGTTTAAACCCCCCCCCAAAACACACACACACACACACACACACACACACACACCCCTCAGCCTCTTTTACCTCCTCATCTCCGGCACTCTTCACCCTGAAGTGGTCCAAAAATAATTCACTTATTTATAGCCCCCATGTACATCTGAGATAAACACAATCTATCTCTCATCATCGGTAAAAGTGTTGACATTTTATCTGCAATAAACCTTCATAACTCATGCTATGATGGAGCTGCAGCACAGGATGATGATCTGTTCCCTGCGATGTGATGACTAAGGTGATGGAGGAACATGCTGCTCGTCCCTCATCCGCAGTTTCAGTCTGCCAACGACCGAAGCTGTGAAAGTCGCACCTGTTGGCGACTGCTACTGAAAAATGTGTGTGTACAAGTGTGTGTGTGTGTGTGTGTGTGTGTGTGTGTGTGTGTGTACAGAAAGATCCAGAATACTCCTGCGCTTTGTACATCTGCTCAGTGTGTGTGTGTGTGTGTGTGTGTGTGTGTGTGGAGGAAAGTGACGGAGAGTAAGTGTTGGTGAATGAGTGTGTAATTGTGTGAATAACAGAGTACATAAGTGAGTGAGTGAGGGGGCCAGTGAGAGATTAAATGAGTGAGTGAAATTTGACTGAATGAGTGAATCTGAGAGGTTGAGCAAGGTTATATGTGAGTGAATGAGTGAGTGAGTGAATCTGGGTGACTGAGCGAGAAAGTGAAGAAGTGAATATATGGATAAAAGAGAAAGTGAGTGATTGTGTGAGAAATCTGAGTAAACGGGAGAAGTTATGAGTCAGCGTGTGAGTGAAATGAGCTTGATAAAGCAATTAAATAAGGCGTTAATATGTGAATGAGTGACTGAATCTGAATGAATGAATGAGACAGTAAACGTACGGATGAGAGAGTGAGTGAATGAGTGAATGTGAGGATAACAAGAGGAGGCGAGTGCTTGTGGGAGAAATCTGTGTGAATGAGTGAAGATAGCAATTAAAACAGAGATATAATAATGTGTGCAAGTGAATGAACGAGCGAGTGAAAAAGTAAACATTTGGATAACAGAGAAAGTGGGTGACTGTGTGAGAAATCGAGTGAGTGTAGAGAAAGAGTGAACGTGTGGATAAGAGAAAATGTGCGACAAGTGTAGGTGTCGGTGAGTGAAGGAACAAATGTGAGCAAAAGTGCACGATGTAGTAAGCAAGGTAATCTGAAGGAGTGAATGAGTGAGCAGGTGAAGGTGTGAGTGAGCGGCTGGTGTAGAGTTCTGCAGTTATATTTTAGTTTCTCCACGGTCCACCACTTTGGTTCAGACTTTTCCTCTAACGGCATCATTTGTCCAACGACATTCCCATCAGCCTCAGCTGGACTTTAGCGCTAATTAGCAAATGTTAGCATGCTAACACGCTGAGATAGTGAACATGGTAAACATTATACCTGCTAAACATCAGCATGTTAGCAAAGAACAGCCTCACAGAGCCGTTAGCATGGCCGTAGACTCCTTGTTTCATCCATTACTGGCTGTTAGCTCACCAGGCTAATGCAACACATTAATTACACTCTCTCTGTCTGAAATCTCTTGATAAACTACATTTGAAAATAACCAAACCTGACCCAAACCAGCCAGCCCCTCCCCTGCCCACCACCATTCAAAATGTACCAGACATGCCCCTGTGAATGAGCAACTGAGTGAACTAATTAATGAGCGAACTTGTGACAAAGCGAGGGAGCTATTGAGGGAAAAAAAAATATGAATGAGCGCGTTTAAAAATGAGTGAGTGAACGAGTGAGTGCTCAACTTAATGTGTCTGGATGTGTGAAGAGTAAAGAGGGTTATAAGACTAAATGAGCCTCCGCATGAATATTGAGACTAACAGGAGTTTCTGGCACAAAGACGGCCCACTAATTGGATTCATTTGAGTCCATTTGCTGTCAGGGAGACGAGGCACTCATCCCTCCGACCCCTCGCTCTTCACCCATCCGCCTCTCCACAGCCATGTTCCTCTCTGCCACCCACCTATGATACCAACACAACCCCGTCTCATAATGGCAGGGATTATCATGACAACCGCAACAATGGCAGCGCTTGAGACAAGAGAGTGTGTGGGACACCGGGACAGCTTAAGTACCTACGAGACTGCTGGGTGCAAAAAAACAAACAACTTTGAGTGTTTTTGTTCTGGGAGCTCCTGCATAAAGATGTGTGCTATTTTTGCCCAGAGAAAGTCTGTCAGCGCTGTGTTTTTGTTTTTTTTAATTTCTTTTTAAGGCAATCTCTGAAAACACTACATCTTGAAGAAAGTGATGCGTGCTTAGTCACAAATCCAGAGAAAATGAGAATGACATGTGCAGCAGCAGACTCAGAGTTGTGCTCTATTCAAACAACAGGGAATCAGTTCATGTGTTTGTGGAACCTGGGGAACTTTCAAATCTGGCCATTTTACATAATTATCTTTAGGAGAATAGTGCCTGCAGTTAAATTACAACAAAACTGAAGTTATCAATGTTTGCCCCAAATCAGACAACTGAAACAGCACTTTAGGTTCCCTGGTTTCTAATTTAAAGTTGCTTTCCAGAGACGCAGGCTCTCCAGCCATGCTAGCTGCTCTGTGAGGCTGCACAGTGTTGCTTTGAGCTAAATGCTAACAGCATGCTAACAATGACAATGTCAACATGCTGATGCGAAGCAGATATAATGTTTAGCGTGTGAGCATGCTAACATTTGATGATTAGCACTAAACACAAAGTCTAGCTGAGGCTGAAACCAAAGCATGGGACAAATCAAAATGTTTGACCTGATGGTGGCGCTAGAGGAAAGGTCAGAGGATCACCTAAGTCATAAGGATACATCCTCTGGGAACCATGAATGTTTTTTCAATTCATTAAGTAGATGTTGAGATATTTCAGTCTGGACCGAAGTGGCAGAACGGCCGACAGACAGACCAACTTTGATATCCCTACAGCCACGCTGCTAGCATGGCTAAAAATATGGCCAAACTATGTCCTTTCTTTTCTTTTCCAACAGCTCAAACAAATCATCCATTATTTTATCTCCTCACGTCTTGAACATTGTAAAGCAGTATATTCTTGTTTAAGCCAAGAAGCTGTAGCGCATCGACAGTTAGTTCAAAATTCTGCTGCACGATTACTAACAAAAACCCCACAGCGTTCCCATATCACCCCGGTGCTGTCGTCGTTACACTGGCTTCCTGTCTAATTTAGGATTGAAAGTAAAATCCTTGTAATTACGTTTAAAGCTCTTTGGCTGCACTTTATATCATAGAGTTGCTGATCCCACACAGGTGCAGGTCTAGGCCTCTCAGGTCATCAGAGCAAAGGTTCAAAGTTGAAGAGTTATTTCTGTGCTGACTCCCAGGTTACAGAACAATTTGTTCTTATTCGTCTTAATTTTGCTCGTGTTTGATTCAAATATTTATTTAAACGCTTTCTGTCTTTTTTTGTAACTGTGAAGCACTTTGTAACCCTGGTGGTTTTGAGAAGTGCTATATAAATAAAGTTGTACTTACTTACTTATTTAATAGCCTGTAACTCAGTCTCCACACTGGTCATGACCTATCAAGTATTTTCATCTCATTTACTGCATAAAGGTTAAGAACTGACGGGGCAAAAAGGAAACGTAACCAACAAGGATAAGGAAAGAATAAATACGTTTAACCCCAGTGGTGACACCCGCCCCCCTTCACCATCGCACAGATAAACATGGTGACTATAACGAATAAATTGACAAGTGAACAATGTTTGGCAGCTTTAATGCCCATAAATACCTGAAACATCATTTGAGAGCAAGAACAACACCCTGCACGTCTGATTAAGAGTCTGACAAAAAATCAGAAATCAGAAAAAAAAAGCTTTAGTAGATGGTCGGCAATAATGAATATGTGGTTTAGTAAATGAAACAAATCATGTACAAACACTGGCATGGTCCTTTAAGTGTAAAGTGAATCTAAATAACTCACTACCATGAAATTAATTTGTGGTTGATGGTGACAGAGTACGAGGTCAAACACGAGATGAAAGTAATTTTGTAGTCAGTCGACTTTGGAAAACAAGACTTTTTTTGTAGTTAAAGATTGTTGTCTGTCATTAATTACTCTAATGATGGCCAATATGAGGCCACAGACTTGCTTATAGGCTAGTTAATGATGCAGAGGAGTTAAATGTGTTGTCTTTCAATGTAATGTTTTTTTGTTTACAAGAAACGAGAAATGCTGGCGTAGTTATGTTGAAGAATCTTGACGTTTTACGATTGCTAATGACACCAAGATGCAGAGGACCATATTTGCCACATCATAATAACACAGAGTACAACTTGTGGAGTACAATTTGTTACCTTGTGGAAGCTGAAGAAACAGAAAACTTGAAGATTTTGGGTACAAGCACTTTGGGTACTTTTTCAGCCAAACTTCTGGTGAAAGGTGGAAGGGAGGAATCTGGGAAGGAAACGCCATAATGCAGTATGAGGTCGGTCCTGAGGAAAATGTCAGGAGCTGGAGAGTTTGGTGCTTTACTGAATGAGGCTCTGGGGGACAGAAGTGGTGTGCGTCGACATAACAAACAACCTTTTTACAGAAACAAGTACAAAATGTAATCCAACGTCATTACCTGCCCTGTGCCTGCATGAATGTAACAACAAACCAATAAAACATGAAACCAGACTGGATAAATAAGGAGTGAGAATGTCACAAATGCAGCATAAGTGATCATGTTTCCTGAACTTTCAAGAAAACAAAAACTGCGAAGGAGGAAAATTGAAACAAAAGGGATCTTGAAAAGTTACCGTGAGGCAATGAGAAACACACTGAGTGCTGAAAAGCAAAGTAACGTGAAAGGAAACAAGTGCAAATTGTGTGAAATGTTCGGCAGAAGTACTGGATCCAATATTCTATCAAAAGACTCAGACAGAGATAAAGAATATACTGTAATATCAATGTTTAACCACTTCCCTATTAATCAGGACAATAACACAACCAGAGAGATCGGTTCCAGCAGCTTGTTCACCTGTTGGAGGATCACAGTTCTCCAACAGGTAGAACAACAAGGCAACTAGACGCAACAAGACTTTTCTATCCGATCAAACTGAACACGTCATATTTCCATGATCAGACAACACAAACACAGACGTGATTAAAAAACATTCACATATGTTTGCAGTGACATAGGAGAGACAACGAGAACACATTTCCACTGCCGACCAGTTACACAATGTTCCAGATTTGTCCACATGGAGCTGCTGACTTATAGTTGTTTAATCTGCTACTTATTTTCTTGATTAGTTGATTGTTTGCTTTATAAAATGTCAGAAAAGAAACATGAGACAAAAACAGACCTCAAAGGAGAAGACACAGAGGCAGACCCACAAGCACCTGGGCTGGAAATACAGAACAAAAGGCAGACACACGGAGAAACAAGTAAAGCTGAAGGTCCCCGACTAAAGCAGGATGATTCACCAATGAGCTCTGCATACTGACAAATGTCAGAGCAGGTAAACAGTGGGCCAAAGTAATCAATTCGTCTTCATTCATCGAGCTGATATAGATAATAGATCAGATTCTGTATCCCCCCCCCACACTCACACACACACACACACAGAGACGTTTCCATCACTTAAGGAGACACTGCATTGACTTACATTAATTCCCTGAAGACATAACCACTACATGTCTACCCAAGACCATAAACCGAGTCTTAACCCTAACATGTGATGATTTACGTTGTGGGGACATTATTTCTCCAAAAGGGAGGCTAGTTTTAACAGATGAGTAATACACACACACACACACACACACACACACACACACACACCCCAAAAGAGATTTTAGATCACCTTGTGGCTGCAAATCAAGTCCTGCTTTTCAGTTTTCAAAGGAACATATTTGCCACCATCCCAAAACCCCTCCCGTCTCACATACACACAAAAAAAACCCGAAAATAATTACAGACGGTCTGACAAATGGGTTCGTAATTTGTCCGGATGAAACGCGTGTGTGTGTGTGTGTGTGTGTGATCGGCTCCACATGTGAAGCACACACTACAGATCTATTTTGGGGGCTAAGAGTGAAATCTCCTCTCTATAAATAGGACGATCGGAGCTGGATGCGGGGGCGCGCTTCGCGGGTCCTCGTGTCGGTCACCTGTGAGGTCTATTTTTAGACACAGCGCGGCTTACCTCACGTGAGATTGGCGACGGGTTTGCAGGTTGCGCAATACCTGCTGCTGTTTGCGCGCGCGCGCGTCAAATTATTCATGCGTGTCATTCATTAAAATAACTTCACTTTTCATCAGTGCTTTTGAAGATCGTCCTTGTAAGTTTTAAACAGAGAGAACAAAGCGCCGAGCCTGACTCACACACACACGACATTTGTTAAACAGTTAAATTATAAGAGAGAAATTCTGAATATATTATGATGATTTCTGGTGTTTGAGGGTCTAAACTGGTGTTTGAGGGTAATGTACTGGTGTCTTACTGGTCAAGCTGTTGTGCTGTTTCTTTCAGTAGGAGTAGCTGCTCATGCTCTGATTGTTTTCTATGTTTATCAGTCGATTATTTGATTCTACAACGCTATCAAAATCAAAACTTCCAAAGCAAACCCACTCAGAATTTAACAGGTCTATTGTTATCTCAGAATCAGAAAAAAACTTTATTGTCCATCGCAAGGCAATGCAAATCTTTGACGTGGCTCACGCAGTACATAGAATAAAAAGAAATATATGTAGCAACAGCGTTTCTGTGTATTTCGTATCGTCTATATTTAGATAAAATCGTTCAGAAAATGCCAAAGATTTCCTCTTAAAAGCAAGAAAATAAGAAATTGCAGTGAAGGCTCGGAACATGCGCAGCATTCATGTCAAACAGACTAAAAAATTGGACGCTATCGTCAAATTCTGTGTAGGTTTCTGCATTCATTACTGTTTTCAGCTGCACGGGAATGATGTCCATTCATAAAAGGCGACGGAGAGACGCAGCGATGTGAAACAGCATCAGCATCCATGTCCGCCTCCTGCAAACAGCAGCTCAGTGACTGAGCATGTTGTGCTCGGCTCTGCGGCACAGCTGAGCAGCAAGCAGCATCAGTCTCACATGTTTTAAGTGTTGACAGTAAGATGCGGTCGAAATGAATCGGTGACTCGCACCTAACAAGCACCTGCCGTGTTCACTGACAGGTCCGGGGCAAACAGGCGATGACGGGTAGCCTATACCTCAGGTGCCAGACACATAAACACAGAGACCTATTTCGTATGCAACCCAGTCTTCCCATCCCCCCTCTACCCCTTGCTCCCCCTCCTCCTCCTCCAATACACCGGAGTCCGGTGACTCCGTTTACGTTTTACGGTTGCTCCGCCCCTTACTCGGTTTTGTCCAAATCGGGCTTTTTGCGTCGCCGGAGCTCCCGATTTCAGCCCGACGTCATCACCGAGTAGAGGGAAGAGCTGACGTCGAGGAAGAGTCACCGAAAGGAGAGGGCACGGGAGAGGGAGGGGGGAGAGTTTCACCATTGCTAACACTGATATGAGACACATCTATCCCCCTCGTCCCCCCCCTTCTTCTCCACCCCCCTCCCTCTGTTTTACGTCGGTGTTGGTGCGTTGGGAGCCCCCCTACTCCGACGGAGTCCCAGGCTATATAAGGGACCTGCGAGCAGAGTCCCTCAACCAGATTTACGGGTTCCGGACTTCAGTGCGAGAGACGGCTACCACAGCCGCCGATTCACCTGCACTCTGAGAGGGGGGACAGACCAGACATCCAGCAGCCATCCAGCATCCGAGCTGGACGCTGTGGCGGAGCTAAAGCAGACGGAGACAGGACAGGAGAAGGTTTTTAAACCTTGCTCTGGGAAAAAAAAACTAAATAGCTGAGATGAAAGTCCAATAACACACCGCAGAGCTTTTTCACTTTTACAACCTGTCTCTTAACACACCTTTGGAGACAGGGCACCCCGACTTCAGCCGAGGCACGGCGTTAAACAACACTCCGCTCACAACTCTCCAACTCACAACTGGAGGAATTTCGATAGTTCACCGCAACAACCGGCCACAATGTACCGCTCAACCAAAGGAGCATCCAAGGCTCGACGGGACCAGATCAACGCCGAGATCCGGAACCTGAAGGACTTGTTGCCAATAACCGATGCAGATAAAGCTCGGCTCTCATACCTGCACATCATGTCACTTGCCTGCATGTACACCAGGAAATCCGTCTTCTTCACTCAAGGTAAGAATGAATTCACTCAATAAAAAAACGACCTGTTGATGAATCTCATGTAGCGCTGCTGCACAGACAGACTGCAACCGCGCACAGTAGCGGGATCAACAAGTGTTTTAGTGGCACCGCAGGAAATTGTCTTGATATAAATCTTATTTTCGGATTAATTGTAGAGCTGTTGGTCGTTAATTGATCGGAAATAATCGACACAGAAGCTGATAAACGCGTTTAAAGGTCAATGTGTCGCTGTCCGTGGTGCTGAAATGCTTTAGCACCATAAGTACAGCCGCACCGCTGTCCATGGTGCTGAAACACACTGCGGCCACTGTTGTTCCTATTGCGGAGATCAGATACGTTCATTCTTATTAGGTTCAGGTTTATTAACAAATTTTGCACCTTTCCGTTCTGTCATTTTTTCCCCTCTAGAAGCGGGAAGCCTTGAGGAGAGCGCAGGGTTTCTGTCTTTCCACGAACTGTCGGAATTGATGCAGGCGCTGCCGGGGTTTCTGATGCTGGTGACCGGGGAAGGGAAGCTCCTGTACCTGTCAGACAGCGCCTCCGAGCACCTCGGACACTCCATGGTGAGTCTGCACAGAAAAGATTGCATTCGTAGTTCAGTAAAGGAATATCCGAGCATTACTTTTGGGCTTCATGAATAACGTTTCTGTTTGTAATTTTGCAGGTGGATCTTGTGGCACAGGGAGACAGCGTGTACGATATCATCGACGCCTCAGACCACTTTATCATGAGGACCAACCTGTCAACCTCGACGTCACTCGAGATGGGTAAGACAAAATGTACACATTAAATTTACATGTTTGATTTTTTTCTCCACCTGACTGACAATCGTATATGATTTTTAATAAACCTCCTCTCATCTTCGCCTCTACAGATCGTCTCTTCCGCTGTCGTTTCAACACCTCCAAGTCCGTGCGGAGGCAGAGTGCTGGGAACAAGCTGGTTTTGATCCGAGCTCGCTGCCTCTCACCCCCCTCCACCTCTACTGCCGCCGGGTCCTACTGGACCTCCAACCCTGTCTGGGTGTGTTTCTGCTCCCCTCTGGAGCCCCACCCGACCCGCCCCAGCCCCGGGGCAGAGAGGGAGTCAACCTCCGCCCCTCCCCTGGCTGAGACCAACTTGTTCCTGGCCTGCTTCCACTCCCAGCATAACCGGGACATGAGGCTGCAGACTGCCCAAGACAGGTGAGTTCACAAGAATAGCAGATCCTCACCTCCACCTGTTGCTTTAATGTGAACTGGTATATTAATCTGTTTATGAGTTAACTTAAAGGGGTAAAACATTATCTTCCTAACGTATCACCACCCACTCTCTCCTGCAGTGTGAGCGCCTATCTGGGCTTTGATGTGACAGCTTTACGCGCTCGCTCCTGGTACAGCCTCCTCCACCCACAGGATCTGTCACATGCCTCTGCTCAGCACCGCAGCCTATGTAAGTGTGTTCTTCACACATATCTCCCAGTTACAACCATCCATGCCCACACAATTACACACACATTGTGCCCACTGGCACATCCACGCAGTGAAAAACACTATGATGATTAATAGGATTACAAACCGATGCCAACTTGTGCTGTGACTGTTGTTCAACAGTGAGAGAAGGAGGAGAGGGCAGAGCTGAAATGGTGGTGCGTGTGCAAGCTCAGGACCAGTCGTGGCTTTGGCTCTACATGGTGCTTCAACTGCAGCCTGGAGAAATCCCCATCAGCAGCAACAACTACATGATCAGGTATTTACTGCCTTTTTTAAAGCTACAGGCCACTCATCAATTTGGAGACAAAAGACAGATCAATACATTCACAAACATCATCCTAACTCCCTGTTTCTCCTCTGTTTTTTCTTCTCCCTCTCAGTGAGTCTGAGGCCTGGTCAGTGCGTCAGCAGCTCAGCTCAGAGCAGACCCAACTGACCCTTGTTCTGAGTGCTGGTACCTCTCAGCAGGAGGGTCTAAGCCTCCAGTCTCCAGAGACCCTGTCCAGCCCAGACCAGGTCTTCACCCCAGGCAGCAGCGGCCTGTCCGGCCAGTCCTTTGACTTCAGCACTGCTGGCTGCAGTGTGGGCTCCTCTGATGAACCAGGGAGCTCTGCTGCTGAGGCCATGCAGGTTGAGGGAGACCCTCGCTCCAGCATCTCCTCTCTGGAAGAAGAAAGCTTCTTTCAGCAGCATCCTACTGAAAGCCCCTCAGCTGCCTCCTCCCCCACTCCAGTCACTGTTGAAACAGTAGCAGACTTAGACTTTTTAACCCAGAACATTCTCCTGCCGCCCTCCTTCCAGCTCGACCCTCCACTGCCAGCTCTCCCCCTGCCTCTCCCCCCTGTCCCCACCTCACAAGCTCAGCAGACCAAAGAGTTTGTGTGCACACCACCCTATACTCCCCACATTGGTGGGGCTAGCTTCCCATTCGGTGAACCCCTCTTCAGCTTCGACCCCACTGGCACTACCACTCCTCCGCCCTCTGCTACTACAGCCAGCGCCACCACCTCAATTGCCCCTTCAGCTTCCTCCTCAGCCCCACCAACTACCGCCTCCAGCCCCGCTCCCCCCACCACCCTGTCTGCCAAGCTCCCTCTCTCACTACCTACTCCATCCACTGACTTCCTCTTCGGTGTTGATCCCTGCAGTGGCTCCCTTTATGAGAAACTGCCCCCCACACCTGACAGCCCCGGAGACGGCGACTGCACAGTGATGACCCTGCCCGAGGTTCGGGGTCCACTGTATGTAGATGTACCACTTGGGCCCCTCCAGTGTCCCCCTGATGGCCTCCTCACCCCTGAGGCATCACCCGGTAAACAGCCCTGCCTCTCCTTCTTCTCCCTGGAGAGAGAGAGGGAGAAGGAGAGGGCAGAAATCTCCCTCTTAGCTCAGCATATCAGCTCACTGGCAGAGGGATTCTACCTGGATCCACTCTTGTCCAAACTCTCTCCTCCCTCCATGTCACCCTCATCCTGCCCTCCCTCCCCCTTCCTGTCTCCCACCGTAGAAACTGCTGATGTTGATTCGGTCCACATGCTTAGGGAGTTTTATCCCATCAAAGCATGGAGAGGTCTGGACATTCCCATCTTCTTTGACGATGATGACTCTCTGTTTGAAGAGAGCATCCTAGAAACCCTCCTCCAAGACGACTTCGCTCCTCCTCAGTCCACCGGCCTCTCCTCCCCCTCCCCCTCCACCTCCACCTCCCCTTTGCCCAATCCCTCCAGCCCAACCTCTCCTCAAACCCCAGTGTGCTGGCGCCATCCCTCCCAGTTTGAGGGAGTGGGCCACTTCTGTAGCGTCCAATCGGCGCAATGTAACTCCATGGATGGGTGCGCGGCGACTGTGGCTGCTGAGGCCGGGGCAAAGGCGGAAGGGGAGGGGCTAGCGGAGGAAGCAATGGAGATCGAGGTGGTGTCATCTCCTGTGTCCTCTTGCTCCTCCATCCCAGCTTCCCCTCCCCTCATCCTCACTGTCTCCCCCAGCAGCGCCACCTCCACGCCCATCGTCTCGCCCACGCCCGCTGTGTCTTGCACTCAGTCCCTCCTGGAGGAACTGGCCGTCCTGGAACCCATGTTTGGGGCAGGTGCCTCGATCGCCCCTGGCTTAGGGCAACAACCTGAGTTGTATCAACTCCAATGTCATCCATCGCCACAGTGCTTCCACAAAGGTAAGAATCTGTTTCTTTTTTTGTACCTTTGTCTTGTTAATTGAGATGAAAAACCCATTTCTGAAAATTCATCACTAACTTCCTCTTTCTCTCTTTTCCATTTTTTGTCTTTCAGATGGGAGTGGAAGTGTTCCTCCGTTCTAAAATAAGTCTGTGACTTACTTCATTAAGTATGGCATATTGTCATATTTTGTGGAGCCCCTTTTACTGAAAAGTAAAAAATAATTAAGTGTATAAATATACATAATGTATATACAACTTAAGGACTTTAACTCCTACATGTCTCCTAAGAACAAAGATTGGCTTTATATTTTTGTTCAGTCATTAATCTGTATACTACCACAAAACTGGTGCAACATTTACATGATGGTGCAACCACATGGACTCATAACTGACTGGGTTTTGAGTCCATGTGGTGTCTTTCAGCTTCTCTGTAACACGAGCTTCAGATATGATCAGACAGAGAAACTTCTCTGAACTTGTACGCGCTGTTTAACTTCCAGACGCGCATTTGTATTCACTCGTAGTGAAAAATCTGTTGTGAACAAAGAAAAACATTTCTTGCTATTTCAATAGGGAGATGAATTAAAGCACTTTTGCCTGACATGCAGCAACGCAAACCCAAATCTCAAATGTATTGGAAGTCAAATGTTTACAAATCTTTTACACTCTTAGGATGACCACTATCGTCAAAATCAAGAAATATTTCTCGCAAAAATAACTCTTCTATCTAGTCTTCAGAGCCAGTACAGCTCTGATTTCATAGCACTCTTCCTCACAGCCTTGAAGGCAACATCAAAACTCATAAATACCAATCAACTTTAAACCTGAGATACTTTTGAGCTTTGAGTTTGCGGCTTCAGACCTTTAACATTTCATATTTTATCTCTCCATCTAAAAGCTTGTGTATCAATGTGATGTGCAAACAACAACAACAACAAAAAAACAAACAAACAAACAAAACATGCGAAGAGATCCTGGCATGTGAAGATCTCAAGAATGTTGAAGGAGTCCATAAAAGCAAACAAGAAATTGTCTGGAAGTTTGCCGGAGCTCTGATCATGCCACAAATCCACTGCTACGTTGTACTGTATATTAGACTCTGAATGTGGGCTCTTCAGCTCCCTCCTGAGGGCAGTCGGCTGGATATTGTTGCAGCATCAATATTTGCAATGCTGGCAGCTTATAGCGGCTCCTGTGTGCCTGAAACGGCTCTGACCTGCTGAACTCTGAACTCTTTATCACGTCCATTCAACATGGACATTTACATCGTTGCTCCACTGGAGTGCGGTGCAGTGAGGCACAATTGACTATGTGAATGAGCGATTCTTCTTTTTTGAGAGGGGTTAGAATACAAAAAGTTTTGTTTTAAAAAATGAAAAATAGGGATGGGGTGCTATTTCTATTCAGTTACTAAGCGACACGGGTTGAGAATGGTACTATTCCCATGGTGTCGACATGCTCACGTAGAGTTGTCTACGGTCAAGTAAAGGATTGATTCCTACGTTCTAGCTATTAAAGGCTAAGTTAATATACATGTGTAAAATTACTATATTGTATGTGTGATATTTGAAAAAGATGTTATTGCATATGCATTATGTCTGTGGATATAGGCATATGTTCTTTTCAGAAAGGTTGTACACATTTGTACATTTGTATGAAACAGCTATTGGTCTGTATATATATAAGAAAGAGATTTTTATTGCATAAGATGGAATATATTCTGAACATCTTACTTACTGCAGAATGGACATTGTGGACCAGTGTTCTATTGTGTTGCTTATAAGTGTATTTGATTGTCATACAAATGCATTTATATTAAAGTGCACTTAATGCGGCTGATGCATTTGTGTCGTCATAGTCAAGCCCCTTGTTCCTCCCTCAGCCTCATCATCATCATCATCATCATCATCCCACCATCCCTGCCTCTTTTCCTCTCCCTCCCATACACTCTCCTCCATTTCTTCCCCTGGAGCGAGTTTCGCTCAGCAACAGCACTGACGCACACACATGACGAGACAGAATGAGACACTATCTGACTCAGACTGACGCACACTTGGCATCGAGGTTTTTGCGTGCGAGCATGTGCACACAGGCACACACAGTCGGGCCTCCCACTTATGATGATGCACACACACACACACACACACGTATATATATAATAGTAGGCATATGACCCCCCCCACCACCCCTCTTTACAAATCACAGTAGCCCACTCGATGTACCTGCGACTCCATCAGCGCTCGGCGTGGTGTAAGACTCCATATATAGGCATTCCTGCTCAAGAGCCCTGACTGAAACAGCCTCCCGTCTATTCTCAGCCTCCATTCAGAAGAATCAGAGAGGGGAGGGCTGGAGGGGGGGGGGCAAAGAAAGAGCGAGGGGAGGCTAAAATTAGAGGTACAGTAAAGAGGGATGTGGGACAAACTGATCCCCTGTCGCTGAACGTAATCAACATCACAAAGAAAAATACACGGATTTTTCTGTAAATCATGATAGATAAAAGGTAGAAGATGGGTTTCATGGATTGAGGCCTAATGTAATATCTTTTCTGCCAGATCTCATCACCTGTGCCACATAATAGATAATACAGAACCTATTATATGTAATGAGGCAAAGCCCTGAACATTATACTGCATTTTCTGCGAGCGAACATTTTGTTCCATCACTAGCTGCTGCAGCGTCGGCGATGGAGAGAAGATGGGCAGCGGAGGAGGTGCCGCACAGCTGACTGCTGCTCTCTCCTGGCAAAGACGAGCACTGCACCAGAGAGGAGCATATTGCACGTAGTGTAAGAAGCCATGACAGGAAAAGGTTATGAAGAGGGCAGGTGTAAGGACATGGTTTTATATTTCATGCTCGCTGGAACAAATAATATTGCAGATGTAATGAAGATGAAAACTACACTATTCAAAGAGTCCATGTAGGGCTGGGTGATATGGTCGAGATCATTTAAAGGAGAGGTTCACATTTTAAAAACTGACTTAAATCAATACTCACACGTTCACTTGTTCCTCCTGTCCACAGTGGCCTTGAAGACACACAATCCCTCTTTGTATTTCCCCAAACAGTGTTTCCTTGCTGAGCTGTGGCTCAGGAGGAGCAACACAAAGGTGGACATTTGCAACAAACTCAGGTTTACACATGAAGGGAATTTGCTTTGGTATTTTGGTGCATAACAATAAAGATAGAAAGACAGAGCAAGTACTGCAAATCAAGAAGCATAAATAGAAAACAGAAAATTGACAATAAGATATGAAAAAATATTATACAAAATAAAAAATATGTACAATGTGACTGTTATTTAAATGAAAGAGCTGTATAGTTCACTCACACACACTGAAGGCAGCAAGCTAATTGGGGTTCCCAGGGACACTTCGACAAGATGGGAGGAGCTGGGGGGTCGAACCACCAATCTTATGATTAATGGACGACCTCCTCCACCACCTGAGCCGCAGCTGGACCAGACTGTCATGTTGGAAGAGTTCCAGCTGAACTTCAGAAGTTCACACAGAAGGAAAACTTTGGATTTTGTTCCCCACAACTTAGAGTGAAATCGCTTTAGGAAGGAATTTCTTCACAGCTTGTAAGGAGAGAAGGAACAATTACAGCGACCAATAAGACTTTGAATGTACAAATGGGCATGAGAGTATTGTTTAAAGACAGACTTGAAAAAATGTGAACCTATGCTTTAATAAGAACATTTTCTCATATACATCATGATATTGCAAATGCAGAAAAACGCACATAGAAATAGTCAAACTGATGTTCCAGGCAACTGTGTTGGATTTAGGGCTGCAACGAACGATTATTTTCAGAATTAGTTTTTATTTAAATGTCACAAAATAGTGAAAAATGCCCAACAAAAAGAGAAATCTCCAAATTGCTTGTTTTGTCTGACCAACAATCCAAAACTTACAACGATGTTAACAGAAAAACAGCAAATCATCACATTAGAGAAGCTTAACCAGTTAATTGTTGGTATTTTTGCTTGATAAATTACTTAATTGGTTCTAAAAATGGTAGACAATTATACTTTTCTGTCAATGGACTTATTTATTTCAGCACTACTTTCATTTTTATGCATTACATGGGACCAAACCCTTGACATGTGTAAAACAAAACTTCATAACTTAAAACTTGTTAGTTTTTAATTACTTGGCTTGGAATAATCTCAGAATTTGGAAAATAGAAATTTGTATAATGATAACATGACAAGATCATTTATGTTCTTGAATACATGTAAATGTAATCATATCATGACGTTATCACCCCGCTCTAAGTCCACGTGATTTTTGCAGCAATTCATGTGATGAACCCTTTAGATCGCAGACTGATAAGAGGTGAGTGTGAAATGTACAAGAATCTGCAGATCTGCACAACCTGACAAAAATCCAAATTGCTTCCAGAAGTGTTAATAATAGATAATAACATCAAAGAGACTGCATGTACAAATCCTTCCAAGACAGAGCAATTACGTTTCATTAGCTCGGCTCAGAGGAAACGAAACGCCCAGGGTCATAAATATTTTCAAAAGTTGAGTGGATGTTTTTGTTGTCAGTATGTCAGTGAAGTAAAAGCTCTTAAATCGTTCTAAAATACTGAAATCAAACAATTTGCTGTAAATAAATGTCTTATTATCAGATGTGAATAAGGCCAGAGAGAAAGAAGAAGAAAAATCACATAACTGACTGTTTATTAAGATCTGACACACACAACATTAACAGTGTTTTGGTATGAATGCGTTTCATATAGAGTCAATAAAAACAGGAATGGGGGGTCAATAATGGACGTTGCAGGTCTTCATTTCTTTTTGCTCGACAAAGCTTCAGCGGCTGCAGCTGCGGCTGCTGCTGCATCAGCTTTCAACTTCTCCTCTCTCTGCTCCAAGAAGGTTTTGTACTCATCAGCTGAGAGGCTGAAGAAGAGGAGGGGGGAGAAAAAGAAGGAAAAGTTATATTCAGTTACCCCAAACTCTGATTTACTGCTACAGGAAAATCAAACCTACAGTAAAAAGTTAAAAGACAAAATGCTAAGGACGCCGTTCCTACATCATTTTGCAGATGTTTCCAGTTGAGATGGTGATATTTAACAGTAGAAACCCCTTGAGCTATCTGCAACATTAACTTTAAACACAGTTTTTGGCGTCAGTCCCCCAGAATCAAAGAGCAATGTCTTCTTTCTGGACTCACCACAGTGCAGCAATGTTCAACAACCATCCAGGGAGAAATCCATTGTAGAAGAGGCAGAGATACCAATTTCTCCACTGACAGAACTCTCAATAAATCATAATGCTCTGCAGCCGCAAGACATGTTAAGTTTTCAGTGAGGGGGAGAAAGGGATTCTGGGAAAAGTACAATATCATTAACTGAATAGAAATAGATGCGACAGGTTCAGAGAGTGCGATTGTGCAAGAATACTGAACTAGAACAGCTCATGGCAAAAGAAAGGCTGTGCACGCTGATAAATATCTGAAAGTAGGAGAGTAAACGCAGGTGGATCTTTAGATGCAAAGCCTCTCACGGATAAGCAAGTACGTTGGTGGGGGTGTGAGTGTCACATCTGTAAAATCTATTAAGTGCTCTGATACAAAAGCAAGATGTACAATCTTTCTGAAGCTTATGAGATTCAATGTTTGTGTCCCAATTCCACAGAACATACTGACTGTATACAGCACATACTATATACTGTGTCTCAGAATATTGTTTTTGCAGCTAATATACAAAAAAAGTCAATATACTGAACTGTTTTATACTAACGGGACATTATGCAACATGTGCACCGATGCACATCAATCAAACTGTGACTTGTCAAACTAAATAATTTAAAAGGGTTCAGCAGTTATTTTCTGGAGTGATCATAAAGCTGTTTTACCATCATCCACAATTTGTTTTAATTTTTTGCAGAAATGCAAAAATGAAGGGTTTTTTAAGTCTGCACACTGACTTTTTTTTTTTTAAGTATACTTTATTTTGTGGACACACTATATACCTGGGACACACCTGCTGTGTCAGAGCTCTGTTCATTCTTTTATTTTTAAAGGTTGTTTTTTTTTTGGGGGGCATTTTGGCCTTTATTGGATAGTTCACAGGTACAGACAAGAAACAAGGGAGAGAGGTGGGGATGACGCAACAAAAGGTCTGTGGCAGGAAACAAACCAGCAACATTGTTATTACGTAGAATTCATCTTAAACCACAACGTCCAGCAGGATGCATAGAGAGAGTTGTTTGTAATGTTTGAGACTGTAGCTCCTGGTGTTGTTGTACCGGACTGCTTGTTATTGTCAGATGCTCATGTTTTTATTCATGTTATTTTGTATAAGGAGAGTGGGGCTGCAAAACAATAAGGTCATTATACAACACAGTATGACGTAATGTATTACAACTGCACCATAAACTAAAGACTCAAACACAGACAGACAGACAGACAGAGTATCTTATTAAACCAAGTGGTGAAAAGCATAATTACAGCAGCCAAATCATATGAGTCGCAAAAACACACAAAATTTAAATATATTCTGAATAATGCCTCATCATATACTCAGGTACATTGGTAGGACAGTAGAGGTCAAGTAGATACTGTAGAATGATGTTAAGTATTCATATGTATTCGTAAGGCACTGCAAATGTCCAATGAATTATGACACAATGGACACAGACACATAAATGGGGACCCCTTTGTAACTTGCACCCACCACCTTTTTAACCCTAAACACCCATCCCTGCTTACGTTTTCAAGGCTTTATTACATTGTTGGATTACCAGACTGCTTCTGCCCTCAAACTTTTAAATTTCTTTTTATATAAAAATATAACAAAGACAAACCTTGAACAGGACTCTGTATGGAAAGATACTCAATATTAAAGGACTAGAGGTTCTTCACGGGTCTACTCAGTTCCCATTCTTTTGTATGGGGTTTCAGGTCTGTGTGATGGGGGCATCCCAACTTTTGACTGAGCCCTTTGACTTTACATCAGTTCCTGCTGCAGAGCCATTTTAATTGAATTGCATCTGATTATATACTGAAGCTACTGTAGGTGTTCATGTTATTGTGGCCACTGTGGTCACATTGCTGTTATCTTATCTGACCCCTAGTGGCCGTTTGGAGGCATAGCAGCATCTACAGGCGACACCAGAGTCATTCACTTGCTGCTTCTTTGCAACTCTGCAGGAATATGTGTGAAGCATTAGGTTTGTCACACCGTGTGACCTTTTGTACATTTAAAAAAACTATTAAAAAAACAGGACCGGCTTCTGACAGCACAGCTTGCGTGCACACAGGTCAGGTTTATGTTATCTCAGGTCAATACAATGAAATTATAAGTGCTCCGAGCACAGAATCAGGACTTACTCGTTGACAACCTTGATACCCAGCGAACGGGCTGAGCCGACGATGGATTTGACGACGGTCTCAAGGGAGGCGTTCCTCATTTTGAAGCACTCATCCTGGATTTTCACCTGGGCAATCTCATACACTGCCCTCACCGACACCATCCCCGCTGTCTCGTGGCCTTCACACATACAAAAGTGTGTAAATAAAGAAGAATAAAAAATTCAATAAACATACAAAGATTTGGGGGCATGTAGCCTATGTCTCTGTGTTGGAGAGAGTGAAGGGGTGGTATCAGGAGTCAACGGCTGAAACGAGGCTGGAGATAGCTTGGAGCATGAAAAGGTAGACATCCATAATTCTCTTTTCTTAACACACCACCTTTGCCACATCCTTCCTCTGCTGTAGTTCTCCCGCATGTCATGAATATATCATCAATCACAGCAAAGCTCAAAACCGAGCCCAGGGAGTGACGTGTGTCCGTTACAGGATGGGCTCAGCGGGTAAAAATTGGGAGTGAGAGCAGATACTTCAGGGCAGCAGCACATCTCACCTGTCTTGCCGGCCCCTTTCGCAATGCCCGCTGCTTGCTTGAGGAAGTAAGACACTGTGGGCTGGCCGATCTTCAGGTCATAGGTTCTGTCAGGCTGAGGAGACAGAAGAATTCAAATTAAAAGCTGTGATGCAAGGTGATAATGTGAACATGAGAATTGCATGGAATAATAATCTCAGCCAGAAACGGGCTGCAGCCAGGATTTAAAAAATACAGAGGACTTCATTCCCTCAGCTCCGCCACCACCACCACCCCTAAGAGATGTATGCTTAAACACCAGCAGAAGTCTATAAAATTTCCTTTTTTTCCACATTCGCTCATTCATTTAATTGGACGTTCGCTAAGCTCCTCCCCTCTTAGTTGCTGCAAACTTTCGTTCTCGCACCGTCTATATGCAGTTTACAATGATAACGGTGGCAGATTACCATCGAAATTCATAGTAATTTTTGGAACAATGGGTCCTTGATTTCAGCCGGTGGTGGACAAATGCAGCTTTATCATTTCCAGCCGACGACCGGCTGAAATGACAGCGTAGCTAGCTAATTGAGCTAAAGTTAGCTGGCTCTATGAGTCTGAAAACGCCTCTCTGGCTGACTTTTTAATGTTTCCAGGTGACTCGTTTTGAAACTAGAGTCTTGTAAAAGGTGTCTTAAACACGCACTCGATGGCTACATGATATCATGATCAAAGCTGCTAAAGCTGCATTTTCCAGGCAAAAAGTCATCATCCTCCTCACCAGGTGATCATCCACGTAGATCCGTGTAACATTGAATAAATAAACGTGAGTACCTGCTTTTTTCTTTCATCCCTCTCAGATTCAAGTAGTGCTTCCTTCATTTTCTTCATACCTTGAGCCTAACTGCTTACTGTGTTCATTGCAATAGTTACTGTAACAGAAACACAACAATTATACTATAAACAACTTTTTTATTAATATTAGATATGTTGGATACTGTCCCACCTCTAAACAAAAAGTAATTTATCATTTTGTCTTTATTGTAACTGTTCGTAATAATATGACCTTATATATGAATATAACCTTATAAAGTTGATATGGTGAACGTGTTAGCAAACAGAGGTCTATTTACATATCCAGTAGGTACGGTGCAACATTAGCATTTATTTGAAGTTGTGTTTCTGTTCAGCTGATGAATGTTAGTCTCATATTCACTCTCCTTTTAGCTCTGTTTTTGGTCTCTACCAACTCCTGAGGGAAATATCTGGCTCTTTAGCTGCTAAATGCTCCACATGTTCACCAGCTAGCCGCTAACTTGGTGCTGATCAGGTAGTGTAGAGTGTTTTTTTTTTGTTGTTGTTTTTTTACTGCTGCAGCTAGAAACAATGCTAGTAAAATTGTGAGTCATAAAACCAAAACAATGAGCTGTAAGAGGCTATAAAGCTCCGCAGAGCTGAGGAGAACTGCAGATAATTCTGATAATTGATTGGTGCAGTTTTAAAGAACTCAAAATAATGTGAACACACACACCAAAAAAAAAAAAAAAAACTTTAACATTGAAGTGACCTAAGCCGTTTGCATGAGGTGTTTACATTATTTTGTCTACCCCCTGCATCTTCATCTGTCGCTGCACATCTGCTCTCCAGCCTCATTCGCTCGCCCTTTCTGTCCCCCCCCTCAGGACCAAAATAAAAATAATCTCTTCAGCCTCACTGAGTTATTCTGACCCCTTTCTTTTAATAAAGATTCATTCCCTGGCCCAAGACCTTTATTTATTAAAATCTGACATACAGATCCAATCAATACATCATCAGAGGAAAGTTTACTTTGGATCATCTGTTATCTGTCAAATAAAAAAAATAAAAAAATTAAAAAATAAAAAACAAACACAGGGCAATAAACTGTAGGCTGAGCTGAGAAGATACCACAGAGCAGGTGATTTGTCATCAGAGTCCTGTTATCTAACAGTGGTGACCTTTCGACAGAGGGAACAGAATTTTTCTCCATCTATGAAAAAGCTATTGGTTTCAAAGGTCCAGTGAGTTGCTGCTGTTTCCTCCTCCGTTTTATAAGATGAAACACAAACATTTACTGCACCGGGCTTCTTCTGACAGGAAAAATGAAAAGGCGAAAAAAATACAAAGACAGAAAGAGACGGGGCTTGATGGTGTAGAAGCAGTTATGGGAGCAGTAAAAAAAAATATTGGAGGAAGGAATAGTTCAACATTTTGAACTTTAGAAATAGATGAGAGGCGATTAGCTTAGCTTAGCATAAAGAGTGGAAACAGAGGGAAACAGCTAGCCTGCTCTGCCCAAAGTTAAATAAAATCTGCCTACTCAAACCTCTAAAACTCATAATTAAGTGGCTATTTTTTGTTTATTTAATCCAAACACGAGCATAAATTGTTATTGCAACCTGTGTGACGACAGGACACCAGGAGGTCACTGCACCTAGCCACTGTTTTGCCAAATAGTTCAGCATGTAACTCTGGGTAAAACCACAACTCGTCATTTTTAGCCAAACTAGCAGCGTTACCACAGACTGAAATATCTCAACTACTGGATGGATTGCCATGAAACTTCATGCAGACATTTATGCCCCCTTCAGGATGAATGATGTAATAACCTTGGTGATCCCTTGACTTTTCATCTAGTGCCATCATCAGGTCAACATTTGTTTAATGTTTGGTTTATGATCACCCACAGAAATAATGGGATTCCCGCTTTCCTCAGGTATACTTTATGTTTAGTGCTAATTAAAAATCAGCATGTTAGCATTGTCATTGTCAGCATGCTGACGTTAGCATTTAGCCGAAAGCACCGCTGTGACTAAGTAGCGCCTAACAGAGCTGCTAGCATGCCTGTAGACTCTTAATCTTGTAACATGTCTGTTTGTGTATGGATCAAACAAATTAGATACATACTGTTAATTAGTGAGGTGCTGGTAGGCTGATTTTTTTAAAACTTTGGACAGAGCCAGGCTCGCTGTTTCCAGTCTTTATGTTCAGCTAATTGCCTCCTGGCTCTGGCTCCTTAGTTAACACACAGACATGAGACTGATATCGATCTTCTCATCTAACTCCCTGAATTTCCCAAAATGTCAAACCGTTCCTTTAAAGTGAGATGAAAGGCACTGTGAGATGGGCTCTGAGCTACTGACAAGCCTGAGGTGAAAGTTGAGCTGAGAAACATTCGTCTCAGAGGCTGAAACATGTTGCATGCACACGTTAAACATTACAGAGCATACACAGTACAGAGTGAACCGAACAAGCACAACACTACAAACCACCAGCAGATGGCAATGATGGGCAGCAGCGAGGCCCCAGATGTGATGGCAGAGCTGTAGCTGAATATTGCACATTAAAACAAATTCACGCCTTTTAAAGGATTAGACATCACAAACCTCATTACAACACACATTTACTCAGCTGAAAGGACGCAACTCCTGACTTGAAACAAGACAGAAAGAGGTGGGAGGGGGGTGTGACGAGTCAAACAATATGTGGTTGTGTAAAATGAAAACTACAAGCTCAAAACACCTCTTTTCTGAGTAATTCCCATTTCTTGCATGCACTTAATGCTTCTTGACTCCAAGTTCCTCTGGGTATTGCTTCATTAATGAATGCAAATGGAAAGGCTTACTTCAGTGGTAGAGTATGAATAATGGAAGTGCTCTGATAATGTTATGCAGCTAGTGGAATTAACCACAATCGTGGGAGGGAGGGGTGCTAAGTGTAAAGGGTCAGGGCTGGGTTAGAGAGACCCACGACGAGCCTCACAGACGCACCTTCACATGGATCTTGATTGGGAGAGGGATGCCCTCCTTCAGCTCCTTGGTTTTCTCATTGAAGTCCTTGCAGAACTGTCCGATGGGGATTCCTCTCTGGATGGGAAAAGAGGGAAATAAACATGGAAAAATGATGGAGGATCGTTTTAAAATGTATGAGAAGCCTGAGCTCGCAAACATTCAGTTGAACGTCACTCGTGTCACACTGCCAGAATACAGATGCCTGGGCTGCTGTCAGTCACTCAATCACAAAACGTCGAGAGGTCTGAATATATCTGCACGCATGAATGGTTCAGGGAACAGGCATGTGACGATTTATATATATATATATATATATATATGACGAGTGTGAGTGTTTATGTGCCATAACAGCTTGAAACACTTCATAGTTTTTCTTGTTATATTCACACTGAGATGCATCTGTGTGTGTGTGTGTGTGTGCAGCTCTCTGTTGTTCCAGACAGAGTGTTTGTGTGTATTTGTGTGTTTGTGTGTGTCTGTCACTCGAGCTATGACTGAATGCATGTTGGTGCCCAGAGCCAGAGAAAGCCAGTGATGAATGAGCCTCCCATTTTCCAGCTCCTGCGAGGCCAACCAGAGCGAAAGCAAAATGGATGGGTGACATTAAGTCAACACCCGGCCAACGCTGCTCCTTTGCACCATTCCTCTTTGGAGCTGAATTCAGTGGCAAAGACTAATAAAGAATCTAATTATTCCTGCTGAAATTTATACTGACCTTCACCCGCCATCCTTCCCAAAGGCAACACACTGATTGAAATGTTCATTTCAGAAATGAGGGGAAGGAGAAAAAAGGGGTTTTTATACAGTTTAATAGACTCGCGAGCTTCTATTGCTCCACGACAGAGCAGAGCACAGCTTTCCGATTCTAATAATGGATCTGATGAAAAGTCAGTCATCCTGAGACATTCTCCAATGACAGCACGGGGAAGACATTTATTTGAACTTAACGGAGCAGAAAGTTCTCTGAGCATCATTTCCACTAAAGGCTTCAAAAGCACCTGATGAATGCTAATCAGTCGCTCCATCTACACAACCCCATCACTTCATTATTGTCTAAAACGCTACTCATTACTCACCGGCGTTTCTATGCATCCGCTAACACAATAACAACAAACTGATTGAAATTTCAACACATCACACGAGTGGAGGCAGGTTATTGTTTCAGAGCTGATGGGTGCTATTTGAATTACAATATCCTATTAATGAAATGAAACGCAGCTACGTCCCCAGAGCCCTCACTAGGCTCTACCTTCCCTCCCCTCCCCCCCTGGCTTATTAATAGTAATCCCGTGTCAACCTCACTACCTTCTACCCGTGCCCTTCCCTCCCTCCGCCTCCCATAAAACAACATAGCAAGGGTAAACAAGCGGGGAGGGAGCACTGAAAGAAAGTCTAATTAAATATGGATTAGTATAACGGCTGTGATGTCGGGTATGAGTCAAAGCAAATCCTCAGGCTCTGCCTCACACATTCAGGTCCTGTTTCCTTCCTTCTGTTTAGCCAATGTTGGATAATGATCTCTCCCACCGACTCAGATGGTCCTTTCATGCCACACAATGCCATGAAAGGGCCTCCCTGACAAGCCAGAGATAATGCCTGATGCCGCTAAAATGTGCTTAAGCACGGACAGCGAGACATTATGCAGACAGAGGAGCAACTGTTCTACAGATAAACAGAGGCAAAGACTTCACATGGCCTCCCTGACCAGACAGTCCTTCGCTGCTAAAAAGGTGCTTGAACAAACATGGGGGGAAAAAAAAGGGCAAATAAGAGAAAGACTGGCCTTGAGGCCAAGAGACACGACCCACTTGGGGATAGTTTGCCCTGAGCTCTGCACACAATTAAGTATGCACGAGAGACAGGTAATCATATTTTAATTAAACTGTTCCACAAGAGTCCAGACATCTCAGACGACAGTGTGAGCAGGTTTTATTTTGGCTTTGGGCTAATTAATAGTTTAACTGCAGTCATTAGCGTGTTGGTAATTGCAATCACAGTCTTTAAATGTGGCAGAGAGCTGGCGCGCCATGAAAGCAAGTTTCAAGGTTGGCCCCTCCAACCTCACGTGACATTTATCATAGAGAGAGAACTGGAACAGTAACATTCATGCCCTGGCCAAATCGCTAACCCGGCTCACTGCATCTGAGCATCTAATCATCCTCGAGTCCGAGCTGCTGGATAAATCCTCTCTCTTCCACCATGACTGATTAGAGCCGGGTGCTCTCCAGTATAAAATGGCTGCAGCCCATCACCCAAGGCGGGGCCTTCCACGCCGGCTGCGGACGAGGACATTCAGCCTCACGTCTTCAAAGACTTCTGAGATCCTGGGCCCCGGGATTAAACGCTAATCTACGAAGATATTTCTCGCCGTCAAATCCAGCAGCGACAGTGGTGAGTAATTGCTGTATGATCCATTCAAGATCAGCGCGGGAGAGTCTTACTACTCATAATTATGGGAGCAATTAGGCATTTGCAATTAAAATCTGAGAAGTGTCCATTTGATTTGACCCTTCCACCATATTCTCTGCAGTCTTTTTTGACACTCCCTCTGTGTTAATGTGATTGGCCTTTCAGCTTCACTAACTCTTTTTAACAAGATGTAGCACTGGTGTGGCAGGATGGTGTGTGTGGATGGAGGGGAGGAGAGACAGGAATGAAAAAGAGAGAGACAGCTGAGGTATATTAAAGTTGTCAGAATGTGGCCAGCGATCGTGGTCAATATTTGAACAATGAGAGGGGGTTTGTTTGACCGAGGTGAACAACGGGAGAGGAGAGAAGTAAAGCGAAGGCCGCGGGGGGTCCTCATGAATATGGGTGAGTGTGTGTGTATGTTTAGGTATGAATACTTCGTCCTCATTTCAATCTGACAAGACTATCGGTTCAAGAGTGGATGTGTGTGCATATTAAGCTGCCAGGGACTGCTGACGGTGAGGAAGTGTTCACTGTGTGTGGTCGCAGGTGCTTCTGCATCTGAGAGAACAGGGGAAAAAATGAGGGAGAGAGGAAGAGAAAGGGAGAGGAGGAGGAGGGAGAGAGGAAGAGAAAGGGAGAGGAGGAGGAGGAGGAGGGAGAGAGGAAGAGAAAGGGAGAGGAGGAGGAGGAGGGAGAGAGGAAGAGATGGAGGGAGACGAGAAAGAGAGGGAGAGTAGGTCAAGAGAAGTATTGTGCTTATGGAAGCGTGGCAAACATGGAGATAAAGGACACAGGCGCAGGATAAGGCCTTGGGGCAGGAGGCGGGATTAATTGCCCCTGGCACACAAGGCCACTCGATAAATTGCCCCGGGCGGTCGACAGAGGAGGGCTGCGATACGGTGACGAAGGTGTTACAGTGGAGAGTGGCTGGTGGGAGGCGAGGTTAATTAAACTCTTCAGTGTGTAACACTCTCATTCATTACCTTCATTACCTTGTTCATTTAATCTGCTCCGCTGTTGGCATTTTATCACATTCAGCCCCATTGTGGCGCCATACAGCTGATTAGGTTTCATGTTGAACCCTCAGCTGCAGAAGGGTAACTGAGAGTGAGTCTGAGCAGCAGGTCAGTTTAGGTCTAACAGACAGCAAACAGCACAAAATAAATTGAGTTCACGCTGGACATGCATTTTACTTGATTTTCCACCCTGGAATCAGTGGATTAGTCTTAAAAGTGGAAAATGAAAACGATTTTCACCCCCAGTCTCCAGTGAACTGTGCTGAGGCCAATATACAGCCCCGCATAAAAGAGCTGAGGAGCGCCGCTCAGACGGGCATGAGTGCAGAACTGACGGAGCGAACCAAATTCAGGGACTCATCTTTATAACAACCAAAACAAGACAGAACTTCTCAACAGTGTTTTTGCTGTCTTAAAATAGACACAGCCTTCACTTTTGGTAGCTGGCACAAAAAGAAGAATTTGCTGTTTGAGGGCATGGTGAAGGAAAGCAAGCAAGCGGGCGAAGGTGGAACAAAATGGATTGCATCACGACAAAACATCCCATTTTCAACTCCATTAGGTCCCCCTCACAGTCTTGACAGTGTTGTGCTTTTTGCCACTTCACATGATTAATCACGTGTGAAGGCTGCAGCAGAAGCACGGGAACCTGAACTGCAGGCAGCTGAGGCTCCACGCTGGGGATGACTGAACAATCACAAGATACGCTGACAAGTGGAGGAGACACACACAAAGAGAGAGAGTCGGGCTGGAAGAAAGTCAGACTGCAGCAACAACTGATAGCAATGTTATAAAAAAGCTTGTGTTGTGTTTGTGGAGTATTCAGAGAGATAATAGTTTATTTTGCACACTAAAAGGTGTTTTTTTTTAAAGGGGAACTCCATCAATTTTACACATCAAAGTCTGTTTACAGGTCTTGGGGAGAAATACGAGATGTGAAAAAAAGATGTATTAAGCCTTTTGTGGCTCCAGAGGGAGCTGCGCGAAATCTAATAAACTGCCTCAAGTGATGTCACTTGAGGCAGCGTCGGCTGGGGCTGAAGACTAATCCGAGGGTGTGGAGTTAGAAAGAAGTGAGCTCACCAGACCTCTGTAGCTCGCCTCTAATCTCTGCTTGAGGCTAGAGGCTAGAGGCTCGAGGCTCGAGGCTACACGTGCATACAGCACGCATACAACACCCAAACCTCAGGCCAAACTGTCAGTGGTTGAGTTGCATTGTGGGTAATGTAGGCGCTGTGTTTTGACAAGGAGCGCGGAATTAAAAAAAAGGATATTTCTGGTTCTGCTGCATCAGTCCGATATAGTTGTACGAGTGCAATGCTAAATTGGTGGAGTGATCTTTTAATTAACTCACACTCTGAGATGACACAGAGAGTAAGAGCCAAGAGGAGGAAGGCGAGGGGATCGAGTCCTTCATGTTTGCCATGTTTGTGGAGGTCAGCCTCGGGTCTGATGTGGAGCGGTGCTCACTGTTGACGCCTTTAGCATTCTTGGACAGTCTGTAACCCTGTGTGTCCTTCCAAACTTCCCCAATCATGTCCAAAGCAAAAAGTGATGACTGCACAGTACTGTGGACAGCCTGCCCGCCTGGCTGCCCCTCGCCCTCCTCTGCTGTTCTCACTGTTCGCCCTGTCCTTTCTCCTGCCTCGCCCCCCCCTCCTCTCCTCTCTCTCTCCTCTCTGAAAGTGAGCCAGTGTGCAGAATGACCTTCAACCACACCCACGGGGAGCAAAAAGAAAAAAGAAAACAGGAGGATAGTAGCAGGATGGAGGAGAGAATGGGATAAACATGAGGAGAGGGGTGACGGAAAGGCAGCGGAAAGAAGGAGAGGGGTGAAGAAGAACAAAAAGCACCCACGCTGAAGTGAGGAAAATGGAATGAATCTCTCTTCTCTTGGAAGCCAGCAGAGCGCAGAGCTGAATCTGACAAGAAAGATGACTCTCGATCCCCTTTCTCACCAGTCTGATTAAACCTCTCACTCTAAAATGAACCCGGCACACAGAGAGCCGCAGAAACGAGGGAGCTGAGGACTTGAGCTCTTGCTAAAGGTGCAGACTGGAATGCCTACAGACAGAAAAGGAGCAGGACCTTGAATACAAGGTGACACTAGGAAATTCCTTAAATTCACATCTGGGGCTGACAAAGGAACCAAAATTAAATTCTTGAACGAGGAAAGCGGCCAGCTTTCTTTTAAAACAGTTTTCATTTTTGAACAGATCTGCCTCAGAAATTCCCAATCCTTCTGTTTAAGTATGCAGTAAGCCGGCTGTAATGAGTTAATCTACAACGGAGGGATGATTTCCTTGTGTGACTAAGACAGTAAGTAGACAGAAGGAGGACTAATTAAAGTTGTAACATCTGCCTTCTGAGCTCTAAATGTGTCTACAGGCTACAAGCATCTTTCGCTCCACTTCCTCTGCTCTTATTTCAAGCGAGGAAGGGTAAATAAGGTATCAGCCCGCTCCCAAACAATGCAACTAATCTTCTGCAAGTGGCATCATCATGATTAGGCTACAATAAGCAATGAGTATACTGTAACCAGGGTGCTCTCAAATATTCATGGCATCTTCCAGCTAAAAACTTCCACAGCTGATGGTGGAGGAGAGGAGGAGAAACTGAGGAGGGTGGGAGGTCTGGACTGGAGCACGTAACATGCTTACAAATTAACACCACAACCAAACTCGGACAGCGTGAGTGAGTTTCCCCTCGTCCCCCACCCTCTCCCTCTCTCTCTCTCTCTCTCTCTCTCTGTCTCATGAGCCATCTTCTTGGTTGGATCGGTATGCGGTCTCCACTTTAACGATTCCGCGTCGCCGCTGATGCTGCTGCTCCACTTCTGACCGACTTCCCCCGGCCGCTTCGCACAGCCGGAGCCCGACAGAGCAGCAGCAGCAGCAGCAGCAGCCCGTGCACGGCTCTCTGCCACCCGCTGCTGTGGCAGAAGATAAACCGACAACAGCAGAGCCCGACACTGCGGGTGGTGACAGATCCAGAACCAGATCTAGCCTCTGCAATAACTGTCGGAGATATCGGCCACGCCAGATCTGCACGGAGGGGGAGATCTTGATAAGTATGAGCCGTTTTCTTTTGCTCCTACAAACTCGGGTCTGCTTGGTGTGGCAGTGGCGATGATGACTTCCCCCTCTTACAGCCTCGAGATGAGCCTTCTCCTGCAGCCTGACTGTGAAGCCTACAAACACCCGGACTGTAAGAATAAGACTTTATCACCGAGCCCGACTCATCAACGACAATAAAAGAGACTTTATTGGTCACCGACAGCGCTTCTACTTGGAAAAAAAAAACCCACATTACTTGCTGTAAATCAAGCCAGGAGGATCGAGCCCAAGTGCAAGACGAATGGTTTGGGTAACTAAAGCTTCACTTTACTACCAGCCGTGCACGGATAAACCCACAATACCTGCTGTTAATAGGGCAGTTATGAAACAGGTGTTGCAGAGAAGCGGTTTAATAGAGATTGTTAAATTGCCCAGAGGATGCAAGGCGTCGCTCAGTAACAGCACTGCATGCTGGGGCAGCTAATGAAACCACATTTTCAAGGGGAAAAAAAACAAAAACGTGATAACTCTGAAAAAAAATTGCAAAACAACAAGCCCCTCAGGCAACACTTGGGCTGCTACCTGACAAATCAACAGATGTTTGAGTCGTGTGGCTTTAAGTCTGGGGAGGGGATTTATTCAGCAATGCATTATCAGTGATTGCACACTGCCTGGCTCTCTCTATTAATTAATTAGTTTGCACATAATGGCTTAGATGTTGTCCTGATGCCCTTGGTGCTCCAGTTGCACCTGTGATAACTTGATTCTTGTCTTTGATGTAATTTTGAGCTTTATGAGGGGTGTTTATGGAGATAAACTCTGGGCGTAGACAAATTAATCTTTGCTCTACATGGATTTCTGTCCACCTGGAAATCACCCAATATTAATAGAAAACAAATGCAAGTGGCAACCTCTCTGCCTCCACCCCTTTGCTTTATCTCTGTCCGTGTGTGATGCAAACAATTTGAGAGCTTTTTTGGATGATTACTTAGACACTAGTGCAGATGGAGAGAGAGCCACGTGCACTAGTGTCAGACATGATAAGCTTAAAGACAAGAAGTGGGGAAAAAAATTGGAAAAAATGGATTTTCAGTACAAAACAGAACAGGCTCTTAAGGCTGGGGAAAAAAATGAACAAATTATTCACCTGCACACTATTACATGCCATTACTCATGCTTACAGCAAAATAGGTTACTTCACCTTGTCAACAGCAGTGTCACTTCCCAGACAGGGGAATGATGAATTTGGTCATTATTGATGAGCTGAGTGGACACATGGGCTGTCATCCCAGTCCCTCACTCAGGACAGAATAAATTACACAGCGCTGACAGGGAGTCAAAACACAAACACAGGCTGACAGGGAGATTTCCAGGGCGAAATTTAAGGCGCAGGTGGAATTACTTAAGAGGCACGACCTCGGGAAAAAGCCAGCTGCAACAGTGGCTGCAAACTTCTCCATTCCCTCCCTCCCTCCCTCCCTGCAGATTGGGTTTGTTCCCTGAGAAAGAAAAACCAAATTTGAATTCCAATATCCTCTCAATCTGCGGCTTGGTAAAATTCATTCAATTTTGGGGGAATGATAATCAAGTTGCAGTGTGTGGTGAGATAAAAGGCTTCATAGAAAATCTGATATTACGAATGCTGGCATGATCCACGCCTGTCCTCCCACCATGCCTCCGAGCGGATTAATCAGTCAGAGATCGCTCCTTTCCTCATCTCTTTGATTCATCTGTTTCAGAACAAACCCTAATGTCTGTGATATTTCAATACCCCTGGTGATGAATACACTTGGATTCATCCAGGCCAAGCTGGCTCATGAAATGCATGTCTTCATATAAGTGGGTGGAAGTCACTTTCTATCTGCATTTGAGTCTTTTCCTCTTCATCACTTTCACCTCTTCCCCCCCTGAGCTTATTTATGAACTATTACCATCATGCAGTAACACTTTATTAGGCATGTAGACAGCCAAGAGGCTTATTAATCTTTCACTTGCAGTCATATGCTCATTCTCCTTCTCCACACACACACACACACACACACACACACACAATCTCAAGCCCCCTTTTTCTTTTCACCCAGTGGAGTTCCTCAGCCCTCTTCAACAATTCAGACAGCACCGAGGAGATGGCAGAGCTCCTGTTAGTCTTACAGTGAGGGAAGTGATGCGTCTTCCTTCGGCAAGATATCAATACACACTTTCCACTGGCAGACTTTTCTCAGAGGCCGCAATCATGCTGACAATCTCTCGCTCGATCACGCTCAACTGTTGCCATTACGACACATCTGAGCTGGTAATGATTTTATATTATAATGTCATCGATCCAGTTGAGGGGTTGACACCCCCGAGTGGTGCTGAGCAGATAACAGTTGTCCACTGGTCTGTGCTGTGCTTTACAGCTAAATACGATAAAGAGACGTCGGTTCGATTACACTGTAAAGTCAATGATCATTTCTCACGCTATGTCAATACTGAGGTTTATACTGTCCGTGGCTGAGATATGAGCTGCAACAACAAAAAACACCCCCTCATATTCAGCCGGATTAGCATTGCCTGCATGCGCTCACCCAGACGTACACAGTGTATACACAAAGACACGAGTCAAACGCATCTCTAAACAAATAGCAAGTTATCAATATTCATCTGAAATGAGAGGGGAATTTATGATGATTAAAGACTGCAGCACAGTATGAGAATAAAAATGGCAGACTATAGAGGCAGAGAAAAGGCTTTGACAGGGCACCTAGCTGCGCCTGAATGCAATTAATTAATAATGAATAAGAGGAGTACAAAAAGGAACAGAAACAACAATAAACAGGAAAAAGTAGCAGCAGAGAACTTGGGGAAAATCTCAGGTTCGAAAAGAAGCAATTTTAGACCGTAATTCAAAGAGCTGCAGGGTGAAAAAATCCCCACAATTTAGGAGGCTTCTGAGCTTGTGCAGCCAGGGTAGATGTAGCTCTGGCCAAAGATGAAGGACGCTCACTGCTTACTAGGCAGCCAATGTCTTTAACCATAGCAACGAGCATTAAACTATTTTACATTTGGTTTGATTTAGTGCCGGAAAAAAACAAGCATGTTTTCTTATCCTGCATATTTGTTAGTTTTACTGGGGACAGATGGCACCGCAGAGTGCGATGTGAGCAGAGTTTGAATTCTGTCGATGTAACAGATTTAACACTGTGCATGTGTGTGCGTGTCTGTTTCAGGCATGGTGCCCACGCCCCAGGTGTGCGTATCAACCCTGGTCACGGTGAGCACGATGGCAGTGGTGGACCTCTACCTGCTGGAGCAGAGCATGCTGGGGGCTCGTGGTCTTCCAGGACCCAGCGTGTGGCAGTGTGCGGCAGTGTTGCTAGGTGATGTGGGCTTCCTGCTCGCGCTGCGCTTCGTGTCAGCTGGCGTGGTGTCAGAGGCGCGGTCGCCACGTCGTGGTTTTGCCAACGCCCTCTGGTTCCTGTTCCTGTCCCTGCTCCAGCTCAAGCTCTTCTTTGTCTGCCATAACTACAGGCAGGAGCGCCGGCCGCCCGACCCGCTGGCAAGGAAGACCCTGACGCTGCTGCTGTCCATCTGTCTGCCCTCCCTGTTTCTTATCCTGACGGGAGCTGACCACATGACCCCGCAGCGCAGGAAACAGGAGGTGCGTGGCCGGCTCCTGTGGGTGGTGGTGGACCTTCTGGATGTGCTGGACCTGCAGGCAGGGCTGTGGGAAGCCCAAGGAGGGGCTGCAGCGGGGACTGGTGGGGTTGTTGAGCAGAGGCTGCCCATCTGGGCCGAGGGCCTGGTCTTCTTTTACTGCTACGCCCTCCTGCTGCTGCTGCCGTGTGTGGCCCTCACAGAGCTGGGGGCCACTGGCCTTCCAGGACAGAGGGGGCCCCGTAAGGAGGCTTTGTACCCTTGGCTCAGCTTGGTCACTATCAATATCTTCACCCTGGCCCTGAGGGGCACAGGCATGCTGTGGTACAGGGACCCTCGTGTGTCCACTGTGTTCCTGGGGAAGAACCTGCTGGCTCTGGCTGTGAAGCTGAGCTCAGCCTGGGAGAGACACAAGCAGGAGCGCGGTGCTGCGGGAGCTGGGACTGTGGCTGGAGCAGAACCAGGAGACTCGACCCTGCCAAGCCAGAGCTCAGGGCAGGGAGAGGTCCAGGCCCAGGGGAAAGCTCCTCCCTCTCATTATCACACACTGTCTCGCTCCCAGAGCCACTCTCTCTCCCACGTCAGCCTGGAGCCCACAGAGACACCCATAGGACCGTCTTTCATCTCCCATGAACTCTAGAGTCTCTCTGAACACGCACGCATGCACAAAAGCATGTAAACACACACACACCCGAAACTCGGACCAGCCAAGCCAGTATCACATCCAAACAGATAACTTGTATTGAATTTCAGTACAACAGCGATGGGTATAACACCGAGCTGTGGAAATGCATTTGGCAGGCTTGGCTTTCTGCACATTTTGTTGTGCTAAGAATAATTCAAAATGCATTAGTGGGAGTGTATTTTTAAATTGAACACTGTGAACACATCTATCAGACTGTAAAGAATATTCCAGAAAGGTATGTTGAAGTCTAATAGTGTTTATTCCCTTCTTTAATCTGGGCACAGCTGCTCAAACTGCCACAGATTTGTTGAATTTTTGCATTCAGACACCTTGAGGTTGTAGTTTTCTTCATAACTGTTTTAATTCTGATTTCTTGCTACTCCATGACGTACAGAACCTGTTTGCAGTCGTCTGTGGTTTACTTATTTGTTAAGTCTGAGTTCAGTTTTTGTCGTTTGTGGGGAAAGTTCGATCAACACTCTTCTGCCATTAGATGCCAAAATACTGACTGTGACCTTTAGTGTACATTTTCTCTGTCATTTTACAGAAACTTTCACAGAGAAAAGTTTAACACAGAGGAGTGAGGATTTATTTTTCCCTTCAGTACCACAGAGACATGATTTAAAAGCCATCCACCAGTAAAACTCACACTCCAGTATTTCAATGTAGAGTCTAACCCAGTGGAACCAAACATTTTTGGCTTGTGAGCCTTTATATCTACTGCTACTCACGACCCCAAGTGATGTTCCACTCTTAGATCTTTCTTATTTGAATAGGTTTCAGAGGCCTGAAGAGGTAACGCTATCCAGTTTTTCACAGTAACAAAAAGCAAAGGTTAGAGAGGAGTCAGAAAAAATAAACATAATATGTGTAGCAGATGTTTTCTCCTCACATCCTATCTTTTTATGTCATGACCTCCCAGATTTATCTTGCAACCCCTCGGAGGGCCACTACACCAAGGGTGGGCAACACAAGTGTCGTGGTGCCAGATTTTCATTCAAACCAAAAGGGAACACCTGCTGATATCAATTATTAGTTGTCTGGCAAGAAATATTAATCAGTGAAATCACTCACTGTGATGTTTGGTTGGAGTGAAAACCTGCAGACTCATGGTCGACCATCCTTGCCAAACTGTGTCTTTTGTCTTTTATTTGATTTAAAAGCAGAATTTGAACATCAGAAAGAGATGATTTTGGAGATGCATACTGTACCCTTCACATATATTTCAGGACCACTTTTGATGTTAATGTTGAAACCACCCAGTATCGAGTTTAACACAACAAAATGTGCATAGCTCAAGATGCCAACTATTTATGAAAGACACTGTTTCCATAAATAAAATCTTTCAATGGTAGGGCTTAAAGATGGGCATCTTAATCCTATCACAACACAAACTACAGTACAGGTCTATTTTAGTACATTGTTTACAAAGACAGAATACCAATGTAAGTAATCCCTTTACAGTTTCAGAACACATTCAAAATTCATGTTTTGCTGTCGTCTGTACTTGCCTCAAAGTCTCTGTTAGTCATTTTCAAAAAGAAGAAGAAGAAAAAAACTGTCTAGCTGCCTGCCCAAACCCTCAAATCCCATTTTTCACTTTATATGAAAGAGTTAACTTTTTAATTCCATTCGAATTACAGATGGAGCCTTTCATCCACTAATTTGTTAACATGTGGGTGTTGTAGTTTTTGGGCATCATGGGATTATGGGTGAGCAGCAGGTGTAGAGGATGTACAGTACAGTCAAGTGCCTTGTTTCCTCATGGAGCTACGAGCCTCTGAGTCGTCAAGAGGCGTTACACATTACGTTATGTGTACCATGTGGAACTTGGACATATTACCACGTGCATACTGTGAAGTTACTCCACAGCTGTTGTCCGCTACACCTCCAGGACTGAGTGCAAACTAATAAAGTGTTTCATACTCGCCCAGTGTTGACAGTTCATTGGCTATTATGTAGGAGCGCTATTGGCAGCCTGTCAGCCACATATAGGGAAAAAACAGGAGGAGTCAGTCCCAGTTGTTCAAGGCCAAGAGGCCTCAGGGACAAATAACTGTCTCATACTTTCAAAAGCTCCACTATATTAAAGTCAATCAGCTCACGTTCGGCAGTCACAGAAAATTGCATGTTGTTATGTTTTTCTCATGCTGGAACCACACACACACACACACACACACAGCTAGAAAAGCGTGCTCTTTGCTTGGCGGAGCGGCACCCTGACAAAAGGCCGTCATTTATCACAATTATGCCAGCGGCCCCATCAGCTCGGATCCTCTCGCAGTAATCCTTGAGTGTGCTGTCGTGTTGTCTGCCTTTAATGCTGAGAGAGAGAGGAGTCTTGATGTGATGGGGTGTGCATGTCAAGAGTTGTAGTAAGCGTGTATGATGTTTTTCAACTGGCTCTTTTGCTCGCAGCCGCTGTGAATGCACCCGTCGGCCTCTCCTCTGAGCTTTAATGGTCCTATTAATTGAAAATGGGGCTATTTGTCAAAATGCAAGCGCTTATTCTCACCGCTTTATGCTTGATTCACAGGCTATATTTACAGGATGTATTAAGACTAATGTACACACTCAACCACAAAAAGGAATTCATTTTAAGTTTCAGTGGGGGGATGTCTCTCCGGTTCAGAGAGACTTTTAAGGAAAAAACCACAGAGGGATAACCAGTGTAGTAGATCCAACTCTTGCCTGCCCTGTTACTTTCATCTCCTCCTCTCTGCTCACTCTACATTTCAAACACACACGTTCTGGATGCACTCCCTGTTGGGCAACTTCTCATATTTCTATTATACTAAAAGCAGTGACTGCATAGGCAGCAGCCTCTGCAAATGACTACCTCCTAGAATTTGTTACACCTGTTAAGCTCTAGATACAATGCTCAGCATTTTCCCTCAGCTCCCACCGACTCTCAGAACCTGCTCCTGAAGAAAAGTGCATGAGCCGCTCTCCTATTTTCTTTCTTCTTTTGCCGCTCTCTCCGTTGCTCTCTATTCTTCCCCTCCATTCGCCTCAGCTAATTTCATTCTAGCCTGTAATTATTCTCCTGTACCAAAGCTGTCAGTCTCCCTTTTTTGTCTACCGTTCCTTCTTTTATTTCTCTCGTTTGTTTAAATTTGCCCCGCAGCCGACAGGCAGCCTACCTCTCTGCACTTCCCCTGTCAAGGGTGGTTAGTCAGAGATGGGGAAAAAAACTGAGGAGGAGAGGCTGGCTAAGATTAAAAGGGCCAGGGCCACAGCCTAAAGCAGAGCGGCTGCCGACTGCCATTTATTTACCGTTTGCTACACACAGTGTGAGCTTGATGGAGCACGGGAGCCGAGAGAAACAAACGCACACAACACGCCGCCCCGACAACAATGACATCCCAAACAGTCCAAAAGGAGGCACCTTTAGACAAACATATGGCTCTGTTTTGCTCGGTTGAGCACTTGGTTACAACCCATCTCACCTCATTACCCCTGACGCGGCGACAGCTACAGCACAACTACGAGCTCACACCCACCTTGTCTGGCAGAGAGCCCCATTTAACAGACAGACGTCTAAATCATTCATCATAGCACACACCATCAGCACCACAGCTTTTGGAGAGAACTTCAAAGTATACTCTAAGAGAAAGAAATGATGCAAAAGACTCTGAGACTCTTATGATATGCAACGCAATACTGGAGACCAGTGCATACTAATGCTTGTCTCAGATGCTGGGGTCAAATCAGGCAAAAACAGGAGATTAGCACTGGTCAATTTACCTGATTCTCATATTAAATGAAATAAAGAACTAGGGTTGAAACATTTAGTCGATTAATCAGTTAGTTGATCGACAGAAAATGTTATTGTTAGCTAATTTGATTATGGCTTAATTGTTAAAAGTCAAACCCAAATGCTAAATAGTGTCTAAGGATAGAGGGTGTCTACGTTGTACAGATTGTTAAGCCCCCTGAGGAATATTTGTGATTTATGATGACAGGACTGTATAAAAATACTTGACTTTCTGGTTCCAGGTTCTCAAACGTGAGGATTTGCTGCTTTTCTCTATTTTATATCATTGCAAATTAGAGGTGTTCTATACACAAATCTTTGACAACAAATTTTTAAGGAGCTTTACTCACCAGCGACTGAGAGCACCAAACAGACTCAAAGTACTACTGAACTGAAGACAGTCTGAATCAGCACTGAACGCCACGGCCGTATGAACGGTGACGCGTTCACATACAGCTGGACGTACTGAAGTGCATTTGAACGGTGATGCGACTGCTTAGCTAAGGAAGAAAAGTGAACAAACTACATAGTCAGTGACTACGAATCTTTGAACTAAACTGAACAAAATTATTCGAATCAGCAAAGTGATTTACAGCTCTTTTGTAAATTGAACGGAGGTGGAAGAATAGAGCTGCAACGATTAATCGCTCAAAAGAAAATTAATTGGCAACTATTTTGATAATCGATTAATCGTTTCAGTCATTTTTCAGGCAAAAATGTCAAACATTTGCTGGTTCCAGCTTCTTAAATGTGAGGATTTGCTGCTTTTCTTTGTCATGTATGACAGTAAACGAAGAGTCTTTGGGTTCTGGACTGTTGGTCGGACAAAAGAAACAATTTGAAGACGTCACTTTGGGCTCTGGGAAATTTTTTTCAAAATATTTTGACATTTTATAGACTAAATGATTAATCGTGAAAATAATCATCAGATTAATTGATAATGAAAATAATCGTTAGCTGCAGCCCTATGGAAGAAGTACTCAGATGTTTTACTTAAGTAAAACTAATAATACCACAGTGTAAACATACTCTGTTAGAAATAATGTAGTGGAGAAGAAAGTAACATATATACCTCGTAATGTAGTGGAGTAGAAGTACTAAGTAGCACAAAATGGAATTACTCAAGTAAAGTACAAGTACCTCACAACTATACTTGAGTAAATGTACTTGGCTACTTTCCACCACTGAAATGAAATATGCTTTTAATCTGTTGGTCTGAGAGAAAATGAAATTTGAAGATGTCATCTTGGGCGATTTGTCACTATTTCCTGACATTTTATAGTCGAATTGATGAATCAAAAAAAGTAATCAATTGATAATATATTGCACCTATATGTCACCCCTACACTGAGTTTATGAAATTAAAAATGAGAGTAGTAAAAAAAAAAAAAAAAGAAAAGAGTTTCCAGCAACAGAAACATAAAACTAAGTGTGGTGTTTAAAAAAAGTGCAAGACCCCAAGTGGGAAAATCAAATCTAATCACATATTAAATAATTTCAATGGAGTCATGCATCTATAATTCAACATGCGTCTGGCTGAAACATAATATCTGGAGAGGACACAGAGAGGAACAAGTGTTCGAAGGTGAAAAAGGACCGTACAAACGAAGACAGGCACTAAAAACCACACTGCATACTTGTTGAAGATGATACAGAAACCACTGCTCTTACTTTGCGTGTTATCTTGAGCTGTCACACATTTCAGATTCTTCAAAATGATCAAATTCCAACTGACTTTGGGAAAGGAAACTGTGTTTTTTGGGGGGAAAAACACCCAAAAATACCCCACACTCCCACCGATGCTGACATATCAGCACTCATGTCACTGTGACAGGTTTTATATGATGTGAGATACACGGGGGATTGTTCAAAAATGTATGATTGCAGTTGTTTGGAGTTTTTATATATGCCTATGGGAAGCTGTCATTAAAAATATGCCCTCTGTCTGTCAAGTAATGCAATTCCGCTATAAAAAAAAACCTGTTTTACATACAATGTTATACGTGGACAGTGTTTTCTGTTACTCAAAGGTAAAAGAAAAAGTCATATTTTCAGGTTTTGGAGGCAGGACGTGTTACAAATGTGCCAGAAACTCAATGACCTTTAGAGTTGAGTAGCAGAGCGAGTCTCTTAATTCTCAGCTTCGGCTCAGAGGGAACTCGGAGGTCTCCAGTGTAGCTGAGGGGGAGGAAGATTTAGCTGAGCCTTAAATGTGATAAGAAAAATCTTAAAATCAATTATACATCTAACTGGTAAACAGTGCAGAGACGGTAAAATGGGGTTATTACGGTCTCTTCACTTGGCAGCTGTTAAAATCCTGGCTGCTGTATTTTTGAGCAGAAATAAAAGAGGCTGAAATGGGATGGGATTAAAGCATAGATCCTCCTCTTTGTTATTGGATAAAAATGTCTGGATGCTTCCCAACTGTAGGAATCATTACTGTACTGCTCACTGTGTTATACCTTCAAAAGTGAAGTCACTGACAGACACCAGTCCAAAGGTCTTGACCACTTTCTGTGTGTCTGCAGGATTCTTGAGAACAACATCTGACACATTATCTCCTTTTAAGTTGATGAAGCGAACTTGTTAGCAAACAGTTGCGTATTTACACATCCAGCATTTACGGAGAAACATTAGCATTTATTTGCAGTCGTGTTTCTGGTCACCTGATGAAAGTAAGTCCAATATTCAGTCTTTTTTTAGCTCTGTTTTTGGTCTCCACCAACTCCTGAGGGAAATATCTCTTTAGCTGCTAAATGCTCCACTATGTTCACCAGCTGGTCGCTAACTGTGCCTGTCTGCTGTTTGGTGCTGGGAAGGTAGCGTACAGTGAGTTTTTTAAAGCTTTTTTTCAGTGAAATCAGAGTGACATCTTTCTCATTCCGCATAGTCATGTGATCCACTGTTAAAACTTATTAGGCAGACTTGCAAAAATTGGACTTCTTCATTGTTGTGTTGTGAAAAACTCTGAGATCTCTAACACTCAATAACAGAGTGACAGCTTATGGAAAAGTGACACAGACGGTGTGTTTATTAATGATGCAGCATTTGGAGGTAAAGAAGAACTTAGCTGGGTGGTGGTGGTGGTGGTGGGGGGGTTGAATTGCTTAATGATTAAAACAGATGGTAAACGATTGGACGGAGGTATTTGTAATAGAGCTGAAACAATTAGTCGATGGCCGATTAAGAAAATTAATTGGCATTTTTATAATTAATTAATGGTTTGTCATTTTTCATGAAAAATGAAACGTGATGGTTCCAGCTTCTCAAATGTGAGAATTTGCTGCTTTTCTCTGTTTCATCTCATTTTAAACTGAATCTGGACTGCTGGTCAGGCAAAAAAAAAAAAGCAATTTGCAGACATCACCCTGGGAAATTGTGAGCGACATTTTCCACTATTTTCTAGACCAAGACATTAATTGAGAAAAGAATCAGCAAATTCATCCTTAAAGACAACATGTGTTAACTGAAGCCCCAATACGTGAATATAATAGGAGAAAATGATAAAGTAGATGTGTAGTTAAAACAAAACAGCAGAGAAATGTGTTTAAAATTACTTAAAACTACAGTAATTTCGAGCACTAAATCTAAGTCCCAGTCTGGCAGCGAGTTCAGGTTCCAGTAATGAACAGATTTTATGTTACAGTTTATGTTGTGCAGCAGGTGACAGCAGAGTACATCATTTTGAACAGAACCGTAAACTAATGGCACTGTTACTGTCGATGTCAGATCAGAGAAATGATATTTTCACGTCATTTAACTCCTTTCTGACACATCAACATTTGCTTCCTCCTGATATTATTAATCACTTGTCGTTCTTTTCTGCCAGTTTTGTTCACTTTTCCATTCTCCTCTGTGAGCGTCGTCATTAAGTCACCGAGATGGATGAACTGTGAGAATTGATCTTGATTTCCAAGCGTGCAGCAGCATCCAAGGCTGATGAGCACTGTCCATTAAAGAGGCTAACTGGATCTCATTTGTATGTACAGAACGAGCCACACGGCTTGCAAGGGAACATCTTAAACAGATGAATGGCCATTAAAGCGGGAGCAGATTGTGCCTTTACGGTGTAAAATAAAATATAAATTTTACAAGAAAGATTTTAAACAATACACTCGTGTGATCAGAAACAAAGGTGAGGTTAATGAACAGAGTATCAGCATTTAACAGTTAAGTTACAGAAGGATGATTTTATTTTACAGCAAAAAATAACTCAGCCTCACTTATTCTTGTCCATTCACTCCAAACCGTCTTTCTTCATTGCTCAATGCTTGAGGACAGCTGACTTATTTTATTATTGTACTAACCCAATACATACATTATTCTAGCTGGAATCGGCATCGGTGGTGAAAAGAAATTGTAGTGGTGCATCCCTGAGCAATAAAAAACAAGACAACCTCAGCTGTCTCTGTGGAGCAATTGAAGCAGAGAGAAGTATACAAGAATTTAAGACAAAACCTTCACAGGCTCAATCCCATTTCATCAACTGGCTCGTAAAGAGTGAGGCTAATGTGTATGGACAGCTGCTGTGGATGGAGGTGTTAGTATCTCTGGCCTGGAAACGGTGAGAAAACAGTTGCAGACTGAGCTGTGAGACGGGCAGAGTGTGGCATCTACCTGCACAATGGAGCTGTGCGACCAGAATAAGAATGGGAATATGAATAGGGCTATGGGAGGAGATGGAGGCGGTGGTGGGGATGTACGATGAGGCGACTGAGAGGGGAGAGAGGCAACTATGTGATTGGCAAAGAGAAAATAGGGAAGGATCAGGTTGTCTCGCGGTTAATGAGAGCTGTGTGCAGAAGGTCAGTTGATAAAAAGGAAGCCCTGCTACTGCAATTAAGTCATTACTCCCGATTACTCGGAGCGAACAGATGGAACAAGAAGTGGAATCGTGAAAAGTAATTTTACCTGTCCCAGGATGGGGCCTAGTGGGGGTCCAGGGGCTGCTTGTCCTGACCTCACTATAGCCCGGATTACGTTGCCTACATCCAATTTCTTCACAGCCTTGGCTGCCTTGGAGATCTTTGACATCCTGATCTGTCTGGAAAGCCTTAAATCTGCCTCCAAGTCAACTGAGAATCCATCCACTGAAAACACAGAAGAAAAACAAATTAGGCTTTCAAGAATACACAACTGCAACAAATAATTTATACGCCAGGCTCATTAAAACATCATATGCTCAAATCGATGGCGATACCCGCAGGCAAAACCCGTGCCTTTCCATTCTGCAGCGGGCGAGTAATTAAAAAAATCTTTGCCTTCGATCGGCACGGTGAGAGCCACTTTCCTGAAGGTGTTTGCAGTGTGGATCAGCAGCCGAGTGAGATGCTCACCATGTTCAAGAGTCTGAGAACTGGCAGGATTTAAACTTCTCTCCGAGAAATCATGGGGTGCATGCCAAAACGCATCCATCCATCGCATCACCTCTGTTTCACATGTGTTACCACTAAACTGACTGTGCAGCAGCAGAGCTTCCTCTGCATCGGTAGAGGTCAAGTGTCAAGGGCGGAGGAGGGATAAGTAACAATACTAATACATGGAGGAGGGGTGGAAGTGTCATCCCCATATATGAACGCAAAGAGGGGTCGGCTTTTTCATTCCACCTTAAAATGCATTTGCCAAATTAGGAGTCAATTAGTGGAGTGTGGAGAATGGCCTGAACTCCTGGCCTTTCTCTGGGGAGGCAGAACACATAAAAGCAGGCCCATAATCCTCTGCTGGAATAAAAGTGATAGTGATACTGACACAGCTGTAAAAAAAGAAAAAAAAGATCAATGACTGGAGCCAAGGGACAAATACAAGTTTTAAGGTTGAGTCTTGCGATTCAGGGGAACCCTGCATTCAATAAAAATAAGTACTTTAGGGGAGAGACGAGGTCCAGCAATGATTCATTGTAGGCAACAGAGGGTATCCAATTAGATCAACAGAGGAGACAGTACCAAAAAGATATATGAGACCTCATGCTGCTTTAGAGCAAAAAACGGGGAGAAACTACTCCCAAGAAAAGTTGTGATTCTATCTGGGCTGCTGATTATCCAGCAGCCGTTAAAGTGCAACCACCATGAGGCAATATTTGTAAGGGCATTAAGGTGGTACGCATACTGCAGAAAGAGTCTCAAATAGAATCCATTTAATTTGAGTTCCCTCAATAGCTGTCTTTACAATGTAACTCACATACACTGCTACTTTTCAGGGGTCAATTTCACGCTACTCACCTAATGTGTTCAGCTACTTCATTGTGGAAAAATTGTGTTGCAGTTCAGATCAATTTTGGAGCCAGTTAGAAAATGCAGAGACCAGTATGTATTAAATCTGAAGAGAGAAAACCCACTTCTGTTGTCAAACTATGACAGAAAGACTCATAAATCCTTAACCGTCAAGCTGCAGAAAAATAACTAAAACAGCAGTTTGAGGGGGGAAAAAAAGCGCTACAAAAAATATCTACCAATAAAATGACATACTGTACGTCCAGAGAGACGAGGCTTAACTGGAGTTTTGTGACTGTGAGAGAAAAACAATTAGGGCTAGCATCAAATGTTGGGTTTAATTCCAATTTGGGGCAAAGGGAATAACAGTTCTGAGAGTGGGGAAATGACAACGTCATGCTTTAATGCACCGCAACTCCAATCTCTGTTGGAGTATGAATAATAAAACCGCAGTTCCCTCGCAAAATGAAATCACTCATCACAAGGCCAAGCAGTTAACGCTGAAGAAGAACTGACCTACATAAGGCATCACAACTGCACTGACAGTATGTTTCACAGAGCCGAATTTACATTAGATTCAAGGAATAAAGCAGCATTAACTGTGCAGCGGCAGGAAACATGGTTTAAGGCAGCACAATAAGCCTCAATCAGAGCTGGGTTAATGTTTTGCTGTGAATAATCAAATCAAAGCCGCAGTAATTTGAAAGGAACAGACACAATTTTGAGCGGCTCTTTAAGCTGAATATTACATTCCTACGGCAATTACTGGCAACAGCGTCGTCGATAACAAGGAGTACACAGAAAGAGCAATTTGTTTGGGTCGTGCAGAGTTGCAGCGTAAAAGCACTTTGTTAAAACATGCTTGATAAATGACATGCCACAAAGCCAGCATTTAAATTACCGCATAATAAAGGAAGGTGAGGTGAGCTATAATAGAGCAAAAACCACCGCAAATGTTGGACCATGCTCCAAATTGCTGTTGCACCCAACAATGTCACTCCTATTCCTGACATTTCAAGTTAAATGTATTTCTTGTCCTCAAAATTATTCCTTTGAGATTTTCCATAAAATCTCTGGTTATCAACCCATGTAGTTTTGGTTAATAAATTGCAGATCACCGCCAAAATCCAAACTCTGAATCCAAACTGTTTCTTGGCGTATCTGTCTAGGAAATCTGGACATTTTCAAGCTCTCCTGCCGCCTGTCAGACAACCTTCTTGGGATGGAAACGCAGTATCCTTGACGGAAGTAAACATGTCAATAAAACTGAGCACACAAGAGAAAAGCAGGAGAAAGATCCCACCTGTCATCGTAATGTGCAGGTCTACATAAACTATTGTGAAAAGATAATCTGAAATTAGACTCCCCATGTAAAAACTCATTACATTTTCATCACCTAGTCTTTAAAGCATGTCTGAAATTTCTGAAGCTTTTTCAGAACAGTAACAACAGCTTGTGTGGTGTGTTTCAGCATAATTAAAACTGACTGCACTTTCAAGGATAAAGCTGACTTTGATTAAAGAAATTAATCAGTTTGCTATTAAAGATGTGGGTTTAATTGCACTACTTAAGCCCACTGATGTTTGTTACTATTAGGCTCTCTTTAGTCTTCATTAAGGAGACAAGACAAACAGTAGCCAACATCAATGAACCCTATAAATCTGTTATTTATTCAAGTCAAGGTTACAGATATTGATTTTCGACAAAATGACATCTTGAAAAATGGAGAAAATGGTCTAAAAGATCGCTTTGGTTTGAAAGTCCCAGACCTTCCTCAATATAAATGATACTGACATTGTATCAGCCTGGAGGAAATCATGTCTTCTTCTTCTCTTTATATCTTTTTACTGCCATCTGATGAAATAAAAGCTGAATACTAATTGGTTTCTCGTGGGACCAGGCTTTATACCTGCGACAACACAGAATCCAGTCTGGTTCAATAACCTTTGTTACACTTTATCTTCATATCTCTGCCAAATTAGAAGTGAATAATGAAGAAAATCAAGTCAAACATTTTCTAATAACACGGATTCTGTGTTGCCACATGAAATAAAGAATTAAAGATTATTATTTTATCAAAAGAAACACTGATGAAGATTCATTCGTAAACCTGTACACTGTGCTTCAGCAAAGGCTGTTTCACATTTTACTGCTATCAGAGCACATTTATGTGGTTGGTTTATGTTTCTCTACAGCTTTTCTCTATGTCCATCCTAAACCATCTTTGTAGGGTTGGGGGGGACTCGTGCTCAACAGACTAGAGCTACTATTGACTTGAGCTTGCCAAGGTTTAATACCAACATGGAAACCTGTTACTTTAGGTCATGTGCTGTCAGAATTTAAAAAGTAACAAAAGTGAAAATATTGCTTATGGGAAACTTGGATGTAAGTTTATCTCCCTAGTTATAACTATTTTGTATATATAATTTTTAGCCAAACTAGCAGCATGTCTTGAGGGATGGCAATGTAGGTTGGTCGGTCCAGACAGAAATATCTCAACAACTACTGGACTACTACTAACTATTCATAGAGCCAAGAGGATGAATCCTAAAAACTTCGGTGATCTTCTGAGTTTTCCTGTAGCACCACAAGCAGGTCAAAACTTTCACTTATCCTGTGAAATATCTCAACATTTATTTGATGGGTTGGCGCAAAATGTTGTACAGACATTCATGGTTGCCAGACAATGAGTCTTAATGACTTTTGCAGTTTTGAGTGAAATGTCTTAACGACTATACTGAATGGATTGTCATGAAATTTAGTACAGATGTTCATGCTCTCCACACAATAAATTGTAATAACTTCGGTGATCCCTTTATACTTGTAATACTAAAACTAATGACATTCCCATCAGCCTCAGCCGTACTTTGTGTTTAGTGCTAATTAGCATCTGTGATGATGAACACCACTGTATACCTGCTAAACATCAGCATTTCAGCATTGCCATTGTGAGCATGTTAGCATGTTGACATTAGCATTTAGATCAAAGCACCACTGTGCCTAAGTACAGCCTCACAGAGCTGCTAGCATGGCTGTAGAGTCTTATTTTAACTTTTTGACGGGGAGGGCAATGTAACAATATATATCATGAGACGATTTAGATTTGTCTACCATCAGGGATTTCGTCATACCATTTATCCCCTTTTTTTCTGGGTGTATTAGGTCATTGTGGGCAATATTACAAATTAAAACAAACATATACAGAGAAAGATGATTTTTTTCCAACTATTTTTGGGGGTATATTTTGCCGTTATTTAAAGGTGGACAGTAGAGAGGTGACAGGAAATGAGGGGAGCGAGAATGGGAATAACCTACAACAAAAGGTCCCTCTCCGAAATCATGTTGCGGTCACCATATATGGTATCCATCCTAACCACTAAGCCACCACGACGCCCTGTGATAGAGGATTTTATCCGTCATCCACCGCTATTTTTGAACCGCAGCAGCACTCCTTTCTTACTGTCCCACTGTTCCCAATTTGTTGCGATAACATGCTATTTACAGCTTAGGAGATAGTTTGCAGCCCTAATAAGGATGATTTTAGCTGATATAATAAATTTACGCAAGCAAGCTTCTATCTTAGGTTATGTTTGAAATGTTGTGATCTATTACTTGATACACGTTTCTTTTCCCCAGGGTCTAATTTTGTGATACTCTGATAAGAACTGATGAATTCTTATTCTGGTCTCATCACTCAGTCTTAACAGTAAAACCCATTCTGTTTCCATCTCTTTAAACAGATAAAGCCTCTAGGAGCCCGTTGCCAAACACAAAGCATGATTAGTTTTCTTTGAAATTACAACCAAATTCATTCTTATCTTCCAGCGACACAAAAACCAGCCCTGACAATTGGTTTTATTCAACTCTTAGTGTGGCAGTCCATCTAGTGGTGGCATTCACCTTTACATTTGATGTGAGACATTTAGCTGAGAGATTAATTCACAGGAAGATAGCGGTACACTTCAGTCTCATGTGTGTAACTTCTGAGATGGCCTACGTCACCGCTACATGACCCTGCCGCCCAACAAATTTAGGATAAACAGGAAGGAGGGCCCTGGAGACGAGCTGGTCCCTGGATACTAATAAAAAAAGAGCACAGGCATATTAAAATTATAATAGCAATTTCATGTTTCTGCCCATCTTTGCAGAAAAGTTTGAATACCATTAGAGCCACAATAAATGAACGGTGTCCTTGAATACATAAGACGACCAAATATCTGTTAACAGCAGAATAAACAGCACAGGACGGACCTTTACTGGCAGCAGGGAACTCTGGGATGCAGTATTTGTTTAGATGGCACCACGTTATGAATTAGGACCTACAGATTAACTGTAATCGATGAGCCTAATGCAGTGACCAAACAGAACAAATGTACTGGGCTGTGATCGTTCAGTGAGCCACACGAGACGCTCTTGACAAGATTAAGAGATAACATCAGATATAAAGTTATAGAGAGCCAGTCATATGCCAATGCTGTTCCACTACATTAGTATTCATCCCATCAAACTCCGGCCTTGGAGCTATTGATTGCTGAATGCCAAGTGCTAAAGGCCAGTCAAATAAAACGAAGAACTCAAGAAGAGTCTGAATGATCCCACAAGAGTGAAAAAGGGAACTTGCATGACCTGATTTAACCGAGGTCTGAACCTGCAGGACTCATCTCTCCAAGCATTTCAGAAATAAAGAACTCATCGTTTCCACACTTTCAATTGTGACCAGAATATGTACTGAACAGCACATTTTAATGTTAAAAAATAAACTTAGTCAGTACTCTCTGGTAGACAAACTATGCAACAGCAAAACTGTTCCTAAATAACGTCAAACATATCTTCTCTCTGAATTTCTGTGCTGCAATTTCTTAGTTACTCATTAGCTGACAAATACGATGATAACGATATCTGTGCTAAGCTCATATAGGCCGATATATGTTGGGGCAGGTGTGGTCTAAAGGCTAGAGAAGGTTCAGATCTTCAGTTAGAAAAGTGAAAGAGCAGCTCTTGCCCTACCCCTCTTTACTACCACTGAGGTGCCCTTGAGCAAGGCCCTGCACCCCCAACTGCTCAGTGGCCAGCGGATCAGACTGTGGTTATATAGCAGCTTCCAGGCGTGACTGTGTGTAACCATGTGAGTACAAACGGGGTGTTGCTAAAAAACGAGAGCTTGGCTCTCAGCGATACTTCTCTGGTTAAGTAACGGATATATTCGTCTTAGGCCATTTAGTTCCAATTAAACGAAATCCTTATGCTACAAAATTAAAGCTGCCACTACTATTTCCATTAGTGATTAATCTATCAATTATTTTTGGGATTTATAAATGAATTGTTTAGTCTATAAAATGTTAGAAAATAGTGAAACACGCCTGATAGTCTTCAAATAGCTTGTTTTGTTCAACCAACAGACCAGAACCCAATGATATTCAAATTGTTATATAATGTAAGACAAGAAAAGCAGCAAATCAACACCGATGCCCGACATCACCAGCGCTCTTGTGGCTGAACGGGAACACATCTCTACAGCCAGGTTGTGAACTCTTGTAGAAAGCCTTCCCAGAAGAGTGGAGGCTGTTTAAAGCAAAATAATGGCGTAATGTTCGGTATGTCCATATACTTGTGGCCACATATTACACCAGTATTACACCAGTTCACTTGTCTTCCTGTTGTTGAATAAGACAGTTAATGAGGGCAGCAGTCATCCTCTGCACTGTTTAAATGCTGTTGTGTGAAACGTTGACTACTGAAGCAGCACATACATGCCCATCACTGCAGCCTGCGTTCAAATCAGGACCTTGTACTTGAATAGTGATTACTCCCAGTCTAAACTCCCTGCAGAATGTATTATCTCTGCTCGTCTGTATTCAAATCCCAGGGAGGCCCTTTTCTGTACCGGCTCCCCTGAATTACATTTCCCTCTCCCCATTGTGTTTGAATGGCAAGACAGAATGTGTTACAAACTGCCTGTACTCGGAATAAATCTAAAAAAGCAACAAACAGCAACAATGAAGCATCAGCAGCAGAGACGGTGCTTGAGAAATATAAAAAAAGGGAAAACAGCACTCAATTCAGATCATCTTTTGATATATTTTGCAGGCAGGCAGCATGATTTATATGTTGTGGTACATAGCAGTTTTTTTTTCTAAGATCTGAGAGCACAAAGCACAGGGAAACCACAGAGTGGTGTGTCAAGAAACAGGCTAAAGTTACATTAGAGGCTCAACTGTAGCTTTTATCTTCCGATTCTCAACAGGATCGTGTTAAGTTTTAAGTCTGGATACGTGATTTATTTGGACTGGATGCACAAAAAGGAGCAAAAAAGGCATTTTCTCACAACATCATCAGACTTCTTTGTGCTGTGGATGACATTCAGCAACACGTAAACAAGCAATGCGAGGGGAGGAAGAGGAAGAAAAGCAATGCAGACACAGATTATGATGATTACAAAGTCACACACACACACCCACACACACACACACCTAGGAGAAGCATCAAAGCCATGTCTAGGCAACATGTGGATACACAAGGCTCTGACATTATAAAACCCAGTCTTCAGAATTACAGCTCAGAAACTGCAAGCCAAGTGTGACTGCAGCCAGAAAGTGACAGTAAACCCTCTGAACTCTGGAGCCATCTGCCCCCCCTGGGTCTGAGCTCCTGCTGCAGCTGGACCTCACATTCAGAATATTGGGGAAGTATGATTAAGCCTAATATATAACAGCTTTTGGTTAGTGAACTTAGAGATGGACACCAGAATTAACAGGGGTCAAACATGAATCACTCCAGCTATAAGGAATCTGCATGAAGCTAAAATTAGATGTCGATTTTGCAGCAAAAGACGTGCAGTTAGGAAATGACTCAGCTTTTTTAAACACTATGAGCTGGAAATCTTTTGTCACTGATGTTCTCTCAAATATTTAAATCCATTCAGGCATACTGTATAGACCAGCGGTTTCCAACCTCGGGGTTGCGAGATGATTACGCAGGTGGCGGAAAAAAAAGATTATATTTATTTTTCTGACTCATCTCCAATCTATGATTTTTTTTTGCGAAATACTACTTAACTCTTGGGGTCCCAAGCAAAAAAAAAAAAAGAAAAAAAAGGTGAGGAAACACTGATATAGAACAGGTTTTGGTCTTGTTCAAATGGGTCATGTTTTATATGTCTTTATGAGCTTTTCATGGGTTAACTACAGAATATCCAACAAGATCTGCTATGAACCACCCATCGCCAAAAAGCAGTGAAGGCTACCAGCTCCACCATTTTTGGAAAGTCCTCTGAAAATGGCTCAACACGCCATCTACTGTTTCAAATCAGCCCTGAACCTGCAAGGCCAATGCTGACATAGAGTCAACCAGTTGGGACCTGTCTACATCATGAAATTTATAAATAAAAAAAGACTCTAATCAGTGTCAGTCAGTCTCCCCCGTGTCCCCTGATCCACACACTACATAGCCACGAGGCCACGCCTCCTACAGTTGTTCCCTCACTCACTGCATTTTTTAAATATGCTGGGAGAAAGGGTGGAGTTAAACTTTAATATTGGCGCACATACTTCATAGATATCCGGTTATACTGTCAGGTTACTAAAACTTGATCCACACCTTCCAGCCAATTAGAATCGAGAATTTTCAGTGGCCATGGTAGAAATGATTTTGGTCGACCTATAACACACATGTTCCTTACTAACAGGGCATACAGTCATTTCTCTGATGATTAGGGAAGATAGAAAAAGTAATTAGGTATCAGCTGGCAGGTTTATGGCATGACTGACATTAGTAGTTCACAGGGCAGGATGCAGGGGACACATATAACCGGGGGGGGGAAAGGTGGAGTGAAACTTTTTCACAGCAGATATTTTGACTTGTCAAACAAAGAGGTAACTAATAACATCATTCATTTCTGCACTTCATTACAATAAATGCTGGAATGAAGCCATCATTAATGTTATTAGTCAAGTCAAAATGTCTGCTGTGACGTCTGCACGTCCCTTCAAACGGTGAAAACCTGATTGAACGGCGAAAAATCCTGCAACTTGTGATACATTTCCAACACCTCCTTTGCCTACAGCGGCGTATAGTACAAAACAACATGTCCCGGCTCCACACGGAGCTTCAGGCTCATTATGTTAGATGCCATGGCGCTCGTAACGACGATATCAAGATTCAGGTTAGTAAAGTAAAACAGTTAAGTGACAAAGAAAAGAAAAAGATGCTGCTCATCAAGCAAACACATCAGTCAAATTTAAAATATGGAGAAGTCTATGTTTCTCTCAAGTTCAATGTCAATATAGACCCTGAAATCTTGGTTTCAAATCCAAAGTACTTATTCTAACATTTTCATGATGAAAATAAGAAACGATTAAAGTACAAGGTTCTTTAAGTAATGTTTATTAAGAGTTTAACACTCAAAATCTCAGGTAATCTGCTTCTTCAAGACTATGTGTTTGTGCTTTGATAGTGGTCTGGCAACATAAGAAAACAACCCCACAACTGTCACCAGTTTTATATATAAATATTGCTAAATCAACTGGTGCATGCATGTACACTATATTTTTTCCAGTTGAGCCTCGTCCACTTCAAACCAACGAAAAAGTACAAACAAAAACACAAATACAGAAATGTCTCAAGTAAAATAACCAAAACTGTTCAAATTTGGGCAGAAAATCTTGTGCTTATGTAGGCCTAGATCCTCTTCGCTCATTGAGAAAAAGTTTTCAGGGACTTTAACTTGCATTCTTTTCAAAAGGCATAAGAAACAAATGACAACAATCAAACTGAACACGTTTCAGCATCAATGGGAGCTTTGACTTTGCTTCCAGCTTGAGTCTGAACACCATGAATGCAGAGCTTTAAATATTTGTTTCATACTCTTTCCTTTACGAACCCGTTTAATTCATCAAACCACTTGATGAAGAACAATTACAACACTGATACAATGTGTGAACAGCATCATTTTATCTTTAATATACTACTCAAACACACACAGCGTGACGCACAGCAGAAACACTTTGTTGCTGTGTCCACTGACACATTGAACGGCAAGAAGCTACAATCACGTTACCTGCGTTAACATTCCGAGTATCCCAATAAACAGCCTAAAACCTTTATAATATGTCAAAGAGGACCGTGTTAAACTGTGAAGAAACGACATAAATGTCAGTGTTATCATACCTGTCACTTGTCCTGTACCTTCACGCCGTTAGCAGCATCCTTCAGGGCGCAGACATCTTGGATTACTGAACACAGCGGGCTGTTTGCTGCCGTTAATCACAGAGCTGCCACCTGCTGGTGTGGAGGAGCAGCTGCAGCTTCTGGGAGTAAAACTGTGAGCTGGGGTCCTGCTCAAGGACACTTCAGTAGCAGGTCTAGACACAACAGCTTTTACCCTTTGATTTAGTCTTATATTTAACCTCTTAGACTTTTGATTTCCTTTTAATTGTACCACCCTTTTTTATTTCCACAGTGTGACATTAGCCTATCACATAGGCACATTCAGTACTGGAGTTTTCAATGGTATCACACCATCTTCATCAGCAAATGTAGTTGCCCAGTTGTCATGGAAATGTAAGTGTAAATGGACATGTTAAATCTTTCTACTTTAAAGATGCTATCACATATGCTTGAGTGACATACTCAACCTCAAGACTTCTTGTGCATCTTTTTATACACCTTTTCCAATAAATTCAACGTTACATAGACTATTTGGTATCTCCACTAGAATTTGAAATTAAGTACTGTGGTTGACACAATCCCACCACAATGTCCTATCCCGCCACCAGCAGTTGATCTTTTGTCACTGATGTTCATTCTGTTGAACATTCTGTTGCTCGTAGCAACCGTTACTAGCACCATTCCATAGCAGTTTAACTGACAATGCTACATCCACCATTTTGTCAATTCTGTGACCAAAAAAAAATACAGTATTTTTAAAATGATTTATTTATGGTTAATTTAGTTTTTCTGGGATCAGTTTCCGGCTAACCATGTTAGCTGTTATGCTGGCTGTCTGGGGCTGATGTGGTGCTAATATACAACGTTCTAAGTACTGCTGGGCTAATGAATTTTACTCAATCTATGTAGGCCTATGTGTAGTTTTATTTTTCTAGATTAATTACTGTGGTACTTCATTTTCATTACATTTCATTGTGATTGTACCTTATAGCCTATGATTACATGTGACAAATAAACTTGATTGACTTAGCCTACTGTTTATTTTTCACAGGTGATACTTGGTTTCTTCCTGGCTTATGGGACTCATTTGACAGCTCATTTGACAGTTTTTATTTTTCATTTTTTGAATGCAGTTTTCTCACATTTTTAATTATCAGAAATTTAATACCTTTGGTCTAACTGTTATGATACCTAATCTTTTTCTTATTCGAATCACTATGACGTTGTTGTCCAATACTGTGTTCACACTTTTACAATTCCTTCCAGTGAAAACCCAACTGCTGTTTTCAACCTTTATCCATGGTGTTTACCAGTAAGACCATGTAGAAGCTAGTCTGCAACTCTCAACCACATCACGTGATCTTCATCAGCCAATGAAGTCAAAGATCTGCAGTTCCAAGATAACTGGGCAGAGTCCATCTTCTGATGAGGCCCATGTGATGTTATTGAAAGCTCCAGAATAGGCACTAAATAGACCCTGTGATGAGCTTGTTTTCTCAACTGTTGTTTAAAAGGTCAAGAATGAACTATGGCCCTAAAATTCAGTGGGTTTGATCAATGTTTAGACAACCAAAATGGATGAGTGAACCTGTGTTGAGTCTAGCACAGTTTAAGAGGTTATTTAAAGCACAGACTAAATACTCACCTGAAAGTTAACATTTTCATCATGAGTTTGTCATTTTGAATTCATGTTAACAACTCATCACCTCAGGCTGGGAATAAGATCAAATAAGCTCAACCAGTTTCCTGCATGATGTTGCTACCTGGCTCTAGGGAACTTCGGTGAATAAAAAATGAATTAATGTTGTTACGCTGCCGGATAATCTCCCTCCTGTGACCTGGACCAGAATAATCCTGTAATTAATTCTGTTACACTTCCATAGCGTGAACATTAGAGACAGCGTTTCCATTAAGGGTTATAGAAACATGGCCAAAGTTGCTGGATAAATTGTTTTTCAGCTGAACAGCAAAACATTTCAAGCAGATGAAGATATGTTTTTATTCTTCTGGAAATTGATTCGATTGTAGCTTAATCCAGTAGAAAAATGTGAAAGTGTCTGCATATTACCAAGACATTTTAGTCTAGTATTTCCATTAAAGCAATTATTTTAATGCATCTCACACTTCACCTACAGGATTTCCCTAGGTGGATTAACTTGTTTAACTCGTCTGAAACATCTTTTACTCAAATATTCCTTTAGAGCAAATAAGCTGCTGGCATCAGCAACTCATTGACATCTTATATTTACTGCTAAATTCACATTTAGAAGAGTCTAAACTCACTTAAAAACATAGCAGAACAGCCAGAAATATAACTGAAAAAACTTTTTATTTGGAATAAATTCAAGTTATTTACATTAAACACTATTTCAAGTTTCCTTTGATAGTGGTACTGTTCACTTTGACAGATTTAGGTGATTAGCAATTGCATATAAAACTTTAAGCCAAATTTACCAGTATACAAACACTCTCACCGTACATAAGTGCTCCAAGTGACAAAATATTTCAGAAAATCTAAATTATTTTACATTAAAATGTGCAGGGTGAAATTCAAACTGTAAATATGAAATAAAGTTTACTTTCTCCTCTTAAGTTTGACAATAAAAATACAATATTCAAAGTCAGTTCCCACAAAGAACGTTTCTGATTTCACACACAAATAAGTCACAAAATGTTCACAGTATGTTTGAAGTTTGAGGTAAAAACGACATAAAGGAATGTCTTACATCGATACAGGAATTGTCACAAATATTTTAAAGGCATTTTAAGATGTTTAATAAATAATTTGATAATCTAAAATGTCCAAAAAAAAAAAAAAAAATACCATTAAAAACACAATCAAGGATTCACAGATCAGTTGGTGGAGTTGGTCACTTTCTGAAGGGCAGCAGCGCACACATTTAGGGAAGGCTCATTGGGGAAAAAATCCCTCAATAGGAATGACAGGAGCATCTGTTATGAAAGACAGGGCAACATAATCAGAACAGGATTTGTACGCTATATTAAATAAAACGTGAAACTTAGATACAATAAACGAGGGATGGTGACAGAAAAGAAAATGTTGAGATACTCACATATACCAGCTTTTTGTTTTCTTCACTGTCCTGGAAAAGATTAAAAACAGACTCCACGTCTGTCTTCTTCAGGACAAGATAGTTTGAATCTACAGAGAGAACATAAAAATAACATTTTAGATGGATTATTATAAAAACAACTGGATATTTCCTATACGTGCAGAAAGGTGTCACCTACATCTGGCATTGATTAGGTTGTGCGCTCTGTCCCTGGTCTGGTTCTTCTCCTCGTCTGTGCGAGGAGGAGGAGGAGGAGGAGGAGGAGGCGGCGCTGCTGGTTGTAACTCTGGCCACTGTTTGTCACGCAGAGTGTTGATGCATGCGGCCATCTGCACCTCTGTTGGGTTCATCTTGTTTAGGAAAGAGTTCACTTTTCTGGAGAGGAACACAACACAGTCACAAGTCATCCACAGACAAAGATCCAAGCACTCGATAAAAATCTTTAAGGGCTGGATGTCAGCACCAAACTTACTTTTTCAAGATGGGCATAACAGGTTTCAAAATGGCATCAAATATGTTTATGAGGATGGAGTTTCCTGTTAGGACAGACAGAGTATTGGGTTTATCTTCAAGAACATCCTAGAAGAAGAACTATATCAGTGTTTTTGTGTGTTTTAGCTTATTTGTCACAAACTGTGCATGTGTACCTAAAGCTGCCTTGATAAAATCTTGCCACTAGAGAAACAACTTGCCAGATTTGTCTGTCGTTTAGTACAGCTTGCAAGGTTAAATGAGAACGGCTGAGTCATTCAAACAGTAAATGTGCGAGCATAAAACTAAAGCTAAAAAAGGCTGTTGTACAGATTTTAAAGCTCTCTCTCTTGCCCTCTCCCTCTGAGGCAAATTTGTTGACTATATAGATAAAATTGACTTGACCTGACTTGTTAATTCTCCGTAATTCTGGCACTATGGGATACCTTTTCACATAATTTGAGTAATTTGATTCAATGTCAGTATTAAAAGTATTGATTAATGCAACGATAGGTTACCAGCTGTTTAGATTGCTAAACGCTTTCTTCCTACCTTCCAGAGAGCCACTGTTTTTTGTTGATTTAAGTAAAATGTGAAACTTTTATTTATAGGTTTGAAGTCTGCTTGAGATAGATAATTCATCACAGTGAACATTACTTATTTTTTGTCAAGGTTGCGTTATTGTTTCACTGTAATGCAGTTCAGAGATTACTTGACAATTTACTTGCTCCCGATGAAGCTTCCTGGATGAGATATTTTGTAAACCAAACATCAAACCCAGTTACCTTTGCCTCAGTATTTTAGATATCCTGTCTGGTAAGGCATCTACATGGACAAACCTGTCAAACATGGACTGTCGGAGCTTGTCACAAGCATATTAATGCACCACCCAAAAGACTTATGAAAACAGTCCACACCATAAAATACCACACGATGACTAATAAACCAGATTAAATGTGCACTGCAAAGGATTAGCTTTGTCAGGCGAGTGTCAGCTCTCTACATGTTGGCTGTACAACTGTCTAAATTTTGGGAAAAATGCATTCATCAATCTGAAAAGCTGCAGTATGCCAAGTATGCGTGATTTTCAGTAAATGGACAATGCCATACAAAAACACTGGTATGATCCTGAAGCTCTTAATGCTGTAAACAATCCCCTCTGAGTTTGAACTGTGAACAAACCAGATATTTCTTTCAGCAGGTCAAATATGGCTTTGGTCGCCTCCAGCTGCTCCCAGTTGACTTGGCTCTTCTGACCCTGGGAGTCCTCCCCTCTTGGCGCAGGTCCCTGGTCCTTCCCTTTAGCCTTGTTCCCTCCACCTGATATTTTCGAACATAGCTTCTCCTTTTTATTTGTCCTTGCACTGAAATGAAGCCACGTCGAGCCTTCTGCGCTCTCCCCCTGCAAGCCTCCATTTTGGCTGCAGTGCGGCGTGGAGTCCAAGTCAGGCAGGTCTTCATCACCGGTGGATTTTGTTGAGACCAGGGACTCTTGTGACCTGGATCGGGTCAGTCCTTTGAAAATCATTTTAAAGTGAGAGGTTACGGGTTTATCAGAGTCCTCTGTTTTGCCTTGGGAGCAGTTTTCATTTGCAGAGTGTGGCTCCTTTTCTGTTTCTGCCTCCTCAGGCGGTTCTGAAGGAGAATCATATTGGGAGATAACAATAGTTGGGATTGCAGCACCGGGAACATCATCGCCCTTCTGAGTAGGGGCACCAGGGTTTTCTAAAGGCAGAGCTGTGGATTCTGGATGTAAAGATGGCATTGTGATTTCTTTCGGGGATTCTGTCTGAGGGCTAGAGTTCTGCAAAGGAAAACAAAACAATCAGGTCGTGACAGCTGGCCCTGAGGCACTGGCCTACATCAGCAGCTAGCTAGCTAGCTAGCTAGATCAGTTCAGTTAGACATTTATAGTTTACTTTATTTTGCTCGTTACACAGAGTAATATACAGCATGTGAAAATCAGTTGTTTAATGTCTTTTGTATCTCTGGGGGACCCTGATGACGTCATAGTGAAGCCTGTGTTACAAACAGGTGATGCAGTTTTAAAGATGTGGGCATTTATCATGCAGGGAAGGTCAAATAAAATATGCTATCAAGTTGCATTATGGGAAATGTAGCATCCACAGTTTTTGGAGCTTGACTCGTACTAGGGGCTTAAAGTCTCAACCCCAGTTGTTTACAGCTTGGGTGTTATTTCCGTATTATATTATATCCTTATTTCCATGGTCATCGTTTTATTGGTTGTAATATGACAACGTAATTGCTGAGATCTGGGCAACACGGCAACATTACTCCAACAAAGCCCAACAGGGCGAGAAACACGAGCAGTTGAACAGTTTATCCAAATTATTTAAACCATTTTATTCGGAGTAAAAAGCCAAAAGTGAGTGATGTCTGTAATAATCCCTTTCTGCACAGGCGAACTGTATGTGCGAGTAACTATGTTAAGTAGGTCAAAGTTGAACCAGGGTCTGTAAACGTGAAGGATGTTTACATTGCACAGTTTAAGTAATACTTTTAATATTCGCCTTTGTTCTCGTTTTACTGTGCTCTTGTCCCATCAGACAACTTCACAACTTGGTAAGTACAATCACACTCTTACCAATAGGAGTGATAGCCAAAAATACAAAAGTAAGCCCCAGGCTGTAATAAACCAGGATCATTCTTTATGATGTCAACTTGAAGAAAAGCAGATATGTGAAAGTTTACCTCTTCTTCCTCTTGACCTGGAGTCAGGAAGTAAGCCAAGCCGCTCAGAAGGCCCCACACGCCTTCATAATGTTCCTCCTCACCCAGCAATTTGTCAAGCGGGCAGAGGAACTGAAAAACCGGTTGAGTGTGGCCGATCAGATTATCAGAAACTAATTCCTGGAAGAGAAAATAACCAAACGTTGAGTCATGAAGATCAAAAGTGTTGATCTGTCAACAGGTTTTTCTGGTGTCTTTCACCTGCAGGAAGTGCTCCACTGATACTCTGGCTTCTTCTTTGACCTCGTCGTTGAGCTCAGACTCCTTCAGCACCAGGATCGTGGGCAGGCTGGTCAAATCCTCAAAAACGAAAAATGTGGGTTTTATTACAAGAGAGCTTCAAGACGCCACTGCACTTGGTCTGGCGAAAGATATGTATCCCATGAGATTGCAATAAAACTGGGGTTAAACAAAAGTTGAGTTCCAGACTTGTGTGGTTTGTTTTGACAATAATGCTTCCCTCTGGCCCATTCTGAGTAGACTGAAAGCAGTAAACACAACTCTTTTCTCTGAAGTCAAAAGGAAAAAGATCCTGTCAACCAGAAGATCTTTCTTTCAGTACACATCGTGATATCTGTCTATTTGTAGAAAATCATCCGTTAAATTGTCCAATAGACATCGATAACATTGGACTGCATGATTTTGGTTCATCAAAGTGAATTTGTCCTTTCCAACTGGTGTTACCATATTTCACTCAGCAGTTTAAAATCATACAGAGAGGCATTTCTGTTACTGAGCCTCCCCTAATTGATATAAATAGGATGGACAAAATAATAGAAACACCTGTCTGGCTTTCCGTCTGCCTTTTACCTGCCATCTGTTGCGGAAGTATATAACCTCCATGTAATTCTTCCTGATGTCCCAGTGTAGGTTCTCAGGGCTGCCCTTCTCCTCCAGGTGAACTGTGAAGATTAGCTCCTCATCCTCCCAGTCAGCCTACAACACAGTTAACTCCTGCTCAAACATTAACATGCCATCCAAGGACAAGCTTTTACAGAGCCTCGGCAGACAGATAACAAGCCTGCGGGACATTCCACACTGCCACTGATATTTATAACTCACATGAGGGATGCTGACAGCCCAGCGGCCGACGCGCCACATCTCATATGACAGCTTGAATTCCATCATGTCCTCTTGGACACCTGTCAGGTAGCTCTCCAGATCACTGTCCTCCTGATGGTGTTTGGCCAAAAAGCGACAATCAATCTGTCATGTTTCACAAATTGTCGTCTTCGGTTTAATATATTGCGTTATCTGCAGCAGACTCACCCTGTCAGAGTCCTGCTGGCTGTGAACGGAGCCCTCCCTGCTGCTGACATCGTCCTCGTTGGACACGTCTCCCTGGATCGCCATGATCCTCATCACCAGCTCCCGCTCCATCTTCTTCATCTTCTTCTTCTTGGCCTTCTTGGCCTTCATCTTGTCCACAAATTTTGACCATCCTTCTTTTAACTTGTTACCTGAAAATTACAACCACACGTTAAAATTCAGAGAAAATTCCACAACTTATATCATCAGTATTTTACCTTTTTTTAAATTGACTTTTTTCTTTATTGTGTACACCATAGCACTGAAGAAAGACAATTTCCCTTCCCGATATCCTGAGCATGCATGCATACATGCATGCATACATACTGCACAATAGTACAGAAAAATAGTCTACCTTGACCACCAGATATAATCTACATTTCATTAGGCACGTAAGCACTATAAGGATGATTAGTAATCATACTTTCAATGTTATAATCAATTTGGTGGCCTATCAATTAATAAATATCCCATCAGACTTGGATCATTCTTGCAGATTATGACAAATGATGGTGGTTTTTCCAAATTTATGATGTGATCATTACAGAAAATACAGATTTATCATTTCACAGTTTATCATCATGGCATAATCAATTCTTATTTAGTCATCATTACTGTTGGATTGTTTGCGATATAAAGAGATAGAAGTTGCTTGAAGACAGCACAGAAATTATGTGGCATTCAGCTTGCTGTTTGTGTAATTAGCTGTCTGGACCAACAAACAAAAGAAACGGGGGATTAATTATGCGCTAAAAGGCAGGCTGGAAAAGAAAATTACAGTGTCACGTAGCCGACGACACGTTGCTATTTATCAAGCTGTTGTACAAGACGTTATGTAAGCGCAGTCTTCTATTCTCTAAACACCCACAAACTCCTCCATCTGCCTTTCTCAAGTCTCCTTCATCCTCAGTGTCACACAGCTTTGAATCAAATAAGCCTTTAAATTACAACAACTCAATCACAAAACACACCTTTCCTCTTGGCCTTTATCCCGGTGCCGTTTGAAATCCCTGCTCCCTCCAAGCTCCTAGAAAAATCGCCCCAAAAAGTAACAGCCACCAAACAAAACCAGGTCAGTTCCAATTTCAAACACAGAAGGTGGCTCTCACGGCTATTGCTTTGAGGCTCGCTATGACTAGGTCGAGCCAGCGGGGTGCAGAAGATGACAGCCACTCACACTTCAGTGCCCTCGCCCTCGCCTTCTCCCTCCTGTGAAGCCAGAGAGACTTGATCCAGGTCTGATCCACACAGCTCCTCCACTGAGCCTTTGGGGGTCACGCTGTCGAGCTGGCTCACCACCAGCTGGTTCAGGTTGTCGGGGTCAGACAGCCATGTCACCAGCAGGCCCAAACCTGAGGAAAACAGCCAACACACTAATCCTACAAGCTCTGTTTGTCCTGACATAAACACACGCTAAAATCATGAGGCACAATATTCACATCTGACAATATTATTGGATTGTAATGAGTCATGTTTTTGAATCCTCTTAATACAGCTGCAGTCAGTAATAATTGCTTCCACAATTGAAAGTTTTATAAAAGAATAGTTTCAACATTTTCCAAAATATGCTAATTAGCGGTCTTGCTATGAGTCAGCAGCAGCCGGTTAGCTTAGCTGACTGAAAACAGGGGGCAACAGCCAGCTTGTCTCTGTCCAAAGGAAACAAAATTCACAGCTAAAGCTCACCAATTAACACGTTGTATCTCGTTTGTTTAACCCGTACAAGAAAGCAAATGCGTGAATTTCACAAAATTTCAAATTATTACTTTAAATTTGGCATTTCAGCCCTTTTGAAACATTACTTTTGACTACGTAATTGAAAATAAGTGGTACAAATCTTTAAAATTGAAGCCAAGCAACCGTGTTCCTCATATCATCAAGATTGATACGTGCAATTGATGACAGCAATCACAATATTAGGCAAAATCAGGATGATCATTTTTACTGTAAAAGCAAAGCTGTGTCTGTTTTCCAGCTGTTCCAAATTACTGCAAACACTCAGTTATGTATCTGTGAATGAAGCAATTTTGTCAGAAATTGGTGGTTTCTAGCTGCCAAAATGAAGAGAAATCTGGACTTGCAGATTATTTTTTTAAAACTACATCACTTATTGTAACTGAGCTACATCCATAATTGCAAAAACCTACAGCACAGCAAGGCTCCCACGAGATAAAACGTTTTATCTGTTACTAAAAATGACAAAACCCTAAAGGGAATTGGCAAATCAGTGTGGAAAGCGCCTTCCTTTTATGTAACTCAAAATTCATGTCCTAAGCTCTACTGTGCCACTGACAATAATGGATTACATACAATTCACACTTCACACAAATCATGGGAGGCTTAGCCCTTATGCAAGACTGTAGTCCTGCAGAGAGAGAATTTAATGCTTTCTTACCCTTTAAGGCAACGATCTCATTTAAGGCACAGCGGTTGACTTCTTGGCCCCAAAGAGAGACGGGAAGAAGGTTACGTACCAGAGCGCCAGAAAACTCTCTGAGAACTGCGATCTCCTCTGCTCTGGAAGTGAACAAGAGCTCTCTGAAACAGAAAGCGGTGTGAGTATTATACTGGATCACAGATGTTTATCACCACATATCTCTGATAATCGCTTGATCTAAATCTTAAATCTGATGGGATGGGTTGAAACACCATTTAGCATAAGAACAACCATTAGGATGTCACTGCAGGTATGATGTTGTAAAAGTAAGGTAAATTATTCATAGGTGATAAAAAAAAATATGGAGGTATTTATAGAGTTCAGGCACATTACTGAGTGCAAAGAGTAACTGAAGAGAGGGAGAGAGTCATTTAAAGAGAAAGCAGGTGTAAAGTCTCACCTGTCAGACTGCTTAGCATTATGCAAGTGCTGTGTCAAAACCCGGATGGAGCCCACGACCGCCTGGCAAACATCAAAGTCTTTGGCTCTGTCAATGATCCGGTCGATTATGAAGTCGAACTCCCTGCTGAGCACCTGGTGCAGAGGCTGGTGCTCACACAGCTCGGCGACGCCGTACCAAGGCAGGATCAGCTGAGCGTAGGCGCACTCAAACACTGAGGAGAGCAGTCACAAAGGAAATTCACATTAAGCTCCCACGCTCACCTCCTGAACATCAAACTCAGGGACTTTATAGCTTGTATGGTGAAATTCTATTTTTTTTCTTCTGAACTCCTTCTTAGGTCCAGATTATTCAAATTATTCATTTAAAAAAACTCAGCTTTTTGAGTTGATGGTGAGATGAAGACAGGTCTGTTCATCTGTGAACACACTGAGCATGTTTTATTTACAGCAACTTTATTTATATATCATGTAGAGAAAAGCTGAGAAACCCAGTTGAAAGTGCCGACGTAAACCATAAAACGTGTTTTTGAAAGATTTTCTTTAAAACTATGAATAATTCATATTTTTCATAGACTTTCAGCAAAAAAGGGCACAAACCTGAGCTGGAATAAAATAACTTTACATGTAAATAGACTATTATAGTTTTATGTCTTACATTTTTCTGCTGTATTTTGTGTATAAATAGTGAAACACATTTTTTGACAACTTAAAACTGCTGACTGATGACTAAAGATTTGTACATTTTTCATGTATTTTTGGGTTCCTGGCAGCTTTACACTTTGTTAAATTGACGAAATGAGAAGTCAGACTTATAGCCGAGTTTGTGCTGAAAAAAGGACACCATGCATGTGGTATGCAGAGTTTATAAGGTGCTAAACAAAGACAAAAATGAAAGCACAAAAGGTTGTCAACAATGAACCAAAATCAACCCGGACTCTAGATGGTTAACAGCTCATGCATTTTGAATATGTGTGCTATATTTAGAACTTGAGAAATATGTGCTTTCAAGGCCTAATCATTGCAGAAAGCTTATTTTACCTTTCTCAATTCCACAGTTTTTCAGTGGGTTTCAAGGTCTGACTTGAACCTTGAGAAATCTGACTGTAAATAGCATGAAATGCATGTTTGCAGCCACTCTTATTCTCAAAGAAACTGAGCTCATTCAGAGCTGCGATACCAATCTTATAGCTCAATACAACACAATTTCATAAATACTGCACAAAATAGACGCAAAGCAAACACAACTGATAATGAGGCATGAGAACCAGATATCTTATTTCCTGTTTAACACATCACAGCCACAGGGAACCCATCGATTGAGAGGGGTGTGTTATTCATCTTTTTCTTTCTTTCCTTAAAGCTCCTCCTCGCTTCATGTAACATGAGCTCCAGCTGCAGCTGTGTCTATGCAAAACTGTCCTTTTCAGCTGTGTCAAGTCAAAACAGAGCTAAACTTTGCTTACAAAAACACCCTGGAGTCAAGAGCAGAATCTCGATTTTTAAACATTCACTTACACCTTCATGCAAAGTGTGTCCAACCAGCAAAATCAAATGTGTTTACGCCACTTAAAAACATTTGTCTTCTGTGCACAACAGGCCTCACCTTGCTGTAGAGACCTCTTCACATGTGGATACTGAGACTCCACTGGTTCAGCCTGCTGGCTGCTTTCTCCGTCGGCCAAGTCACCCAACAACTCGTCCTCAACAGTTTCCTGGAAAACACAAAACTATGAGTCAACTACCAGGGATTGAGAAGATTAACAACAGTAACAACAATTAGTGCTGGACTCTGGGTCACAGTGAGGTATGTGATGAGTGAAAACAAGTTTTTCAGACCTCAGTACAAAAAACAATGCACCTGGGGCTGTGAGTGAAAATACTTATACTAATCTCACAGCGCAAGTGTTAGTGTAACCTGGCAAACAAGTTAGATTACTGACTTACACTTTGATTGGGATCTTAAAGACATTACTACATTAACAATCCAACTATTAATAGACATATCTCGCTTAGCCTATTAACGGGATAAAGGCTGTTTAAAGTGACATAATATGATCTACATTTTCAATATTTAACTCATTAAAACATGACTCGGGCTTATCGCGCAACAGTGCTCGTAAAAGAAACTTTCTCCTGCAACTAAAGACTGTGTACAATGCAGAAACGCTTTCATACCTGCAGTGGATTTTCCTTCGCCTCTTCATCAGTTTGAGTGCTGCTCTCCCGCCCGCTGTTTCCGAACAACAGCGGGGTAGAAAAACAAAAGAGGAAACATAAGAAGTACTGTGTCACTGTGCGACTGCAGTCTGAAAAATACCACACCAAGCCGAGAGTTATGGCGATAGAGAAGCGCCATACATACATCTTTCTTTTCTTACAAGAGGCTCTTTTTGCTCGTATCTCTCACTTTGAGCCTTTGTGTGTTGCACATAACCAGAGCTGGTTTGTTCAGCCACATCTTTAGCACCGAGAAGAAGACGCCGCTTCCTCAAAGTCAAACGGCGGAAAAAGAGCGAACTTTTATTAAACTGGGCAACGCGGAGCTGTGATTGGCTGCAGGCAGTCTGCGCGTGCCTGCTGTTGATTATGATGACCGGATGCCATCTACAGGTTACAGCTTTACCTGAGGGAGCTCTGGGGGGTGGTGGTGAGCCATCTTTCCATCTTTCTCCTTTTTGTTGCATTTTCTTTTATTTACCAGTGGTGGAAGAAGTATTCAGATCATATGTTTAAATAAAAGTACCAATACAACAATATAAAAATACTGCATTACAAGTTAAAGCCCTGCATTCAGAATCCTACTTAAGTAAAAGTACAGAAGTATTATAAACAAACTTTTTTTGTGAAATAATGGATAATTTGACCTCTTTGAGTCTCAGTTATTCAAATTAAACCCTCTGAGAAGTGACTGTTAACAACTCACTGACATCTGATCTCACAGACTCTGCTTTTTTGTAAAAGGTCTCAAGCCAAAAATGTTTGGGAACCACTGGTTTAATCTCTAATATTAATATTTATTAATAATTACCATTTGTATTTGTATCAATGCTTTTTTAATGTAAAATCTTAATCTAAGTACTAATAGCACAATATTTCCCTCTGAAATATAGTGGAGTAGAAGTATAAAGAAGCAAAAGAAGGAAACACTCAAGTAAAGTAAAAGTACCTCAAAGTTGTACTTGAGTAAATGTACTTAGTTACGTTCCACCACAGAGACTGACTGTTAAGGGATACATAGAGGTTTTCTTTCTTCCAGTATGACTAACAAAAACTCAATTATATTATCATCATCTCATCATATCATCAGCCTACTAAAATCTTTTCTTAAAGTAACTGAGAACAGGTAAAATTAGTTAGAGCATGGACATTGATACGAGAAGCATTTATTATTATACAGTTGTCCAGATTGAGATAATGTTTGAAAAAGATTTAAAAGTCTGTAGTTATTCAGTTGATGAAGGCTTATCAGTTTTACTTATGTTTTATTGAGCCATCATCATCATCATCATTATTTGTCTAGTGGATACTAGACAAATAATCAAAATGAATTACTAAATAAACAAACAAATGAATAAATACCTTAGATATAGTGTATTACATCAAATCAGTTTTAATGATTTACATATATATATATATATTATATATGATATAAAATATAAAGTAGCTTTGTCAGAGCAAAACATACACCGATCAGCCATAACATTATGACCACTGACAGGTGAATCCAACAGAAGAGCTACTGTAGCTCAAATTGCTGAAAAAGTTAATGCTGGTTCTGATAGAAAGGTGTCAGAACACACAGTGCATTGCAGTTTGTTGCGTATGGGGCTGCGTAGCCGCAGTCCGGTCAGGCTGCCCATGCTGACCCCTGTCCACCGCCGAAAGCTCCTTCAATGGGCACGTGAGCATCAGAATTGGACCACGGAGCAATGGAAGAAGGTGGCCTGGTCTGATGAATCACGTTTTCTTTTACACCATGTGGATGGCCGGGTGCGTGTGCGTCGCTTACCTGGGGAAGACATGGCACCAGGATGCACTATGAGAAGAAGGCAAGCCAGCGGAGGCAGTGTGATGCTTTGGGCAATGTTCTGCTGGGAAACCTTGGGTCCTGCCATTCATGTGGATGTTACTTTGTACCACCTACCTAAACATTGTTGCAGACCAAGAACACCCCTTCATGGAAACGGTATTCCCTAATGGCAGTGGCCTCTTTCAGCAGGATGTGTGGCGCCCTGCCACACTGCAAAAATGGTTCAGGAATGGTTTGAGGAACACGACAACGTGTTCAAGGTGTTGACTTGGCCTCCAAATTCCCCAGAGCAAGTTAAAGCAGTAGCAAGTTAAATACCACAAGATGGCGCTAACACTGCTCTTCAACTAAACACAGAAAACCAGATAGCTTTTGAGATTTACGAGGGATGTGGTTTGATCTGAATATTATCGATCTTGCATTATCAATCAAAACACAGGAAGATCTGATTAATAGGCCTGTTATTCACTGGTGAGTGTAAATTCAACACCACACAGCACAGCAAAGCCAACTGTCAAAAAATGTACGTCTGCAAAAGAGGAACTGATGAATACACACATTAAGAAAACAGTAAATAAACTCTAGAAACAGCTGAACAATTACTGGATATTCATGCCTCAAACTAAGACAGACCTTTAGTGGGCAAAATCTCCTCCAGCTGGTATTAAATGACACACACGATGCTCTCAACATCATAACTAAAACTATTTATCAGAATGTAACACTGGTATACTAATAAAGATATCATACAGTCAGCACATACATTTACTGGAGGGCGTGATGTTATTGCCTCGCTATCAAAAATCATACGGCCTTTAAACTGCAGCATTTATTTACAGGTCATTTCACTGTGTGGTTTGTCCTCGTGAGCGGAAAGCACCGAGGTCATGACCCCGTGGAGCCGTGACGTAATTCAGTCTAACAGCTGAAATTACGCAACAGGCTGCCCGACATGAAGGGTAGCTTCAGTGATCCGTGCACCTCCATGTGGAGACGCTCACTGACCATCAAGTCCTGTTTCAGAGTAGATCACAGCAGCGGTGGAATGTAACTACAAGTACATTTACTCAGTAATATTTGAGGTACTTGTACTTTACTTGAGTGTTTCCGTTTTTATGCTACTTTATACTTCTACTACAATTCAGAGGGAAATATTGTACATTTTTTTACTTAATTACATTATTTTGACAGTACTTAACAAATACATATTTTACTTATAAAACACATAATGAGCATATAAAATATGTTGTATTGTTATAGATTAAACTACCCAAAAGTAAATAACGCAGTTCAAACTTTCACCTCGACCAACTAAAACAGTAGAATGCCACATACACATTAATGCATCAGTCATAGTAATCTAATATTTCTGCCCCAGATACGTTTTCGATACTTTAAGTACATTTTGCTAATAATACTCATGTACTTCTACTTAAGTAATATTTTCAACACAGGGCATTTTCTTTTAACTGAGTATTTTTACATTGTGGTACTGCTACTTTTGCTTCAGTAAAGGACACTTCATCCACCACTGTGCCGCAGCACCTCAACCTCAAACACAAAGAAGTTAAAAAAATAAAACTCTTCCTGACCTCAATCTTTGAGGCGCGCGTGTGTGTGTGTTGCACTAGTTTGGTCTGCAGTTATCCATAGGTTTTCATGGTGAAACACAGACTGATTTATTATACATTTTAAAATTATGAAATCTGTAGGAAGATCTTACAGAGGCTCAAAACGTTGCATGAACAAAACACGTTTTAAGGAGTTATTGCCTCTAAATACTGAGAAATATTAACGAATCCAAGTTCACATTTAGGATCATTGCACTGAAAATGTGTGTCGTCTGACTTGACCTCAGGGAGGCACAGCATATCTAAAGCCACACAGGCAGACAGAGTGTAAATGGCTGTGATCCCTGTTGCTTCTCATTAACTAATCCCTGCTAAAGTTATAATGGAGCTGTAGGGAAAGACTTGCTGAATGAAGGATTAACTCTGTGCTACCTGCTGCGAGGGGCTTTTGGGGATGGAGTGGTCAAAACAGCATTAAAACTGATCTCCCTGGGTCGTCGGTTACGTCCAAGACTTTCTGAATCACTGAAAGGAGATTAGACTACGCCCAGTTGAGTAAATCATGTAATCTGATAGTGTTGCTAAAATGAGGCTATGTCCTCCATTCAAGATCAGTCTGGGTTCAGCATCCAAGACACAGTGGTTGTGTCTACATACATAGTACTTGTTAAGCAGAGCGCTTCTTAAATTCACAGGATGACCACATTAATCTCAATGCATAAGATATCAGCTCCAGACATGCACATTATCTGTAGCTGGTTCATTTTACTCTCATTAAACTATGTAATTCTAATTGAAAGAGAGAAACACATCGATTTGTATTATCTATAACAGGCTAATGTTTTAGCTCCTTGGTAGATATTTTGGACGTAACATATGATCCATAAGTGAAGAATCGCGTGGAAAAAAAATTAAGACTTAAACTTTTGATGAACTTTGAGGGCGAATAATGGTTCAAAGCTGGACTAATATTTTGGACCCTAATATAACTTATTCTCATGGACTCCAATTATGTAGTCACACTTTCAATAAGAGTAATTACAGCTGCTGTGACTGAACACTCATGGAGGATTTCTGTGATGTTAAAAGCCCGCAGCAGACAGAGAACTTGACTGTACTGCCATTAGTCTGTAACCTTGGTAACAGACATTTTTCCAAGTCACTGCTAAAAAGAATTTCGGACCACATATGTCAAATAGCCTCTTAATTGTCCCAACTTTTTTTTCCTCCTTCAGAGTCCAAATAGTTTAAATGTACGCCACTGTAGTCATTTAAGACAAGAGAGTTGTTGTTTTGACACAATGAAAACATTTGCCACAAGCGTCCCATATTTGGACAGGCAGCACAAACACACACAATCATGTGCTTTTTTTTTTTTTTTTTTTTTTTTTTTTTTAAAGCTGGCAAGATCATGTATCAGAAGAATCCAATTTATGACGCCCCTTAAAAATACACATCAACACCAGCCTAAATTCCAGCTATGAACCCGTCTAGGTTACGTTTTTACACACTTATCTGACAGAGAGCTAGAGATCACATGACCATGAGTAAATAACTGGAACAGGTGTGTCATTACTGGTGAATGGTCAAACACCTCAAGGTTAAAGCCAGTCAGATGAGGCTTGGCAGGAGATAAAAAGTATATTTAGAAGGTTGGATTAATCCACCTCTCTGCAGGTAACCCTGGTTGTTTCTCTGCAGGAAGTCACTTGTGAAAAATGTTCTGCAGAGCTATACATGTAAAATACACTGGTAAAGCTCCTGACTTCCTCTGTATCACTTATCACTTGTATGCCTTGGCTGAAATATTACCAGTGGGTCAACTTTCTCAGCTGATTTTGGCTCGCCCCCAACTACAACCTGGGAGACCTCTGCAGCTCTAAGCTTACATTTCACACAGGAGGCTGCCAAATTGCTTCCTGAAGCAACACGGCTGAGGACATGCGCTGCCAGGACACTCGGGTCACACTCTAGTCTGCAAAAGTACCCTTCATACAGGATATTACATTTCAAAACCAGACAGGAGATTCACTCAGTAGGTTGCGTTTATTTCTCTTTTTCCGGTAAGGTTCCTGTGTTCAGGGAATGACATTCTGGTGAGGGTCAAAACAAAAAAGAAAAAAGTATGGGCCAAGAGAAGAGTGCATAACAGATTCCCCCAGTACAACTAGTAGAAAATACTAGTTGGTCCCTATAAATATAACGCAGCATTTAAGTTCTTCCAAATGTACAAGATATGTTACAGTTAAACGTCACAACATGAACAGTGGACATACAAAAACAACTTAGAGGACTTTCTTAAGCTCATCATACAAGACAAGCACGAAGGCGCCACCCATGCCTCTGAGCACATTAGACCAAGCTCCCTTGAAGAAGGCCTTGGAGCCCTCATCACGTGCAATCTTCTTCCAGCAGTCAATGGTGCCAGAGTACATGATGTCGGCTGAGGGGGGGAAACAGAGTTATAAAAAACGCCACACCTTTATTCTAGTAACACAGTAGCAAAAACTAAAAGTGATACTTTGATATGTTGTGTTTATTACCTCCTTTGCGTCCAGACTGCATCATCATACGACGGCGGACAGTGTCGAAGGGGTAGGACACAAAACCAGCGACCGCTGTCACAGTCTGAGCAATCATCCAGCTAACAACAATGTGTGTGTTCTTGGGGTCTGGAAGCATGCCTGGAAGAGAAATATCGATCAGGAAGGTTAACAAAAGTCTCGAAAGGCGATGAAGTCCACTGAGAACAGATACATGAAGCTTTGCAATGCCCGATGAAAACTCACCCTTTGCTGTGTCGTAGACGCCAAAGTAAGCAGCTCTGTAGATGATAATGCCCTGAACTGAAACGTTGAAGCCCTGGTACAGACCCTTGATGCCATCAGACTTGGAGATCTTCACCAAGCAGTCTCCCAGGCCTTTAAACTCACGGGCATGCCCCGATTTGCCGACATCAGCAGCCAGACGTGTTCTGGCGAAGTCAAGGGGGTAGACGAAGCAGAGAGACGTGGCCCCGGCGGCGCCGCCAGACGCCAGGTTACCCGCAAAGTATCTCCAGAACTGTGTGTGCTTGTCCACTCCGTCGAGGAAAATCTTCTTGTACTTGTCCTTGAAAGCAAAGTTGAGGGCCTGAGTGGGAAAGTATCGGATGACATTGGCCAGATTTCCTCTCCAGAACGAGAGGAAGCCCTGCTCTTTTGGGATACGGACGACACAGTCGATGATGCCCTTGTACTGCTTGTCAGCTGTAATCTGTTTGCTGGCATGTTGTACCTGTAATTAAAACAGAGATATAGTAGTGCATTAGAGATAATAAATGAAGACGACTGGATGAAGGCAGGAAAAGAATAATCAAGTTTGACATTTAGCCTATTCCTTCAACGTAAATGAGCATCTACATTTAACCTGTTAATCTTCTACCTCAGTGAGGGCACAAACGTCACTGGTGTCTGTCTGACAAGACACATTTGCTTACACGTGCCAGAGTACTACTCTGATGGCATCCATTCAACAATGCACAGCCCCACCCCCTCCTCCTCCTCCTCCTCCTCCTGCTGCTGAGCCCAGGCCCAATGCAGCAGTGGAGTGCCATGGCGCAAACCTTGCAGTGACCTTGGCTGTTTGTTGTCAAGCGAAACTCAAGACCCGTCATGGAAGACGAGCACTCTTGCACACCACAGTCATAGTAGATGGTCATGTGTGCCTTTAATAACACACTGCGTTTTTGCTTGGTGAGACCGCAGCTCGCTGGCCACTGTATTACGTAACAGGTCTGATGCGCCTCGATTATACTCAGTCCTCATCTGCGCCAATGTCTGCCGGAGCTGATTTACTGTTTTTAGACTCCAGCTGACGATGCAGCATCTTCACATTATTTCCTTTACATTAACATCTCGTTAGATCTCGTTAAATTCACTCTCCATTCCTTAGAAATCACAGACCATCAGCAAGAAAATGCTGCAAATGAACACCACCAGTTTTGTGTTGCAGCCACGGGCAGGCAGTATCTTAATTAACAGATATACCTATTTAAAGTGGCATTAGAAATAACGTTGACACCGACCTGGAGAAGAAGCTTGACTCTCTCGATGGGGGCTACAGCTGTTTTGGAGATGGCAGCGGCAATACCACCGGCCAAGAAGTCCTTGGCGAAGGAAATAGCTTGCTCACTCATCTTCAGATGTTATCAGTCCCGCTTCAGTCGGTGGGATTTGCCTGTGGAGGTGAAATGGCCGACTTCAATGTAGAAGAGAGGGGATTTAAGAAGACGGAACGCGAGAAAAACTGTGAACTTCGACTCTCGCGCCTCATTGGTCGGCTGCGGGAAATGTGGGCGGGGCTAGCCGATGTCCTTTGATTCAGATTTGGTGCTCTCCCTCATCACTCAAGTAAATTATAGCAGGATCAACAGTTTCCTGTCCAACAAGAGGGAAACTTGAATAATAAGTTTATATATTATGATTGAATCACATCTCGGCAGAACTCAGGGGATACTCCTATGTTGTTCAATTAAGTTTTGGATCAGTCAAGGTCATGTCAAATGCCAAGTTTGAAGCAGCTGAAGCCTAAAGGCTATGGTTTGGTAGAGGTCATCCCAGCTGTTAATGTCCTTTGGCTGTCACTCAGTTTCCCACAGTATGGAGGACGACATGTTTGAATCAGCTGACTGATTCCATTCAAACCCTGTCAGCAGACTAATCTAACCTTATTAATTAAATAGCAAGTCAGCCTGATTGAAATCTTACTAGAATTGTTGCCCTTTATCATAAATTGTCAGAAGAATATTCATTGGAAACAAGTTACACTATTAGCAGAGTACAGATATTAAGTTACTACAGGACAAAGTGGAGTCATTCACTGAAGTAAATACCAGAAATGAAGATAAAGGTTAGATCAACTGAGATGATAAATATATAATCAAGACTTACAAAGACATACAAAATAACACCTTAAGAATGAAGAGTGTCAGTAAAATTTTAATGTTGTAAGCACATTTCTTGCATCACAATCCATGTTAGCACTTACATGATTATCCATAACCTAGTCAAACTCATGAATCATCAAATTTTTCATTTTTCATTCATTGTTCATTAAAAAAAATACAAGCTATCACACGAGTAGAGTAAAAGAGCATCTGCGATCTATTTGAATTAACTATGGCACTATTTGATGTCAGTGACACAATAACTGAAATAAGCCCCAAAATAAATAGTTAACGCTCAAGGCACATAATGTTTGGTTAAAAACAGTTGTGGAAGGACACTGTGTGTGTATGTGAACAATTCATAAACAAATAATACTGTCAGACAAAATAACAATATTCTGTAAGAGGTAGACCATTGCTGACAGGACATAATGTAAATGTTAATACCTAATATACATGAAACACAATGTTATGAAATTATTACAGACACGAGCCTCTGAAGTATTTCAGTCCGGCAAATAACTAATTTTGGTGGTCAAGTGTGATCAGCAGTCAATATTTTTCACAAGACATCTTCTCGTGTGAGGCGTCACCAGCGGTTTCCAAAAGACGCCCCCCCCGACCCCTGAAAGTTTCTGTTTTTCAAGTAGCGCTTCACCTCCTCCAGCTCCTGCGGCCCGAGGCTCTGGTCGACCCCTGGTGCAGGTTTGTAGCTCAGGGGTGAGACGATGTACCCGTTGCGGTAAAGGCAAACCCGCTTACACATCTCAAAGCAGGTGAAAAGAAGGCCAAAGTAGGGAATGATCTGTGAAGGAACGACAAGAGGTTGGGAGATAGAGATGAGTGTATTTCCGTGTAATGCCAACACTTTTAATCAGTCAATCATGTGATTAAAAGCCTTAGATAGCCATATGTCCACACAGAGAAGGTTGTGGTCTGGTTTGGGTATAACTAAAAACTGTCTTTAATGTTTCTACAACTTGCTAAGTTGCTGTATTTTCATTCAGCTGCTCATGCAAAGGCCTTACATTTGTAAAACAACATATTGTGACATTTGCAGCTGAAATAGGAGAGTGGAGCATGCTGTTCCAGAGACAGACTTTGCTCACCTTGCTCGTGATTTTCCTGCTGTGAATTACACACTGAACATTGCTTTCCATGTCCCGCCCCCACCTCCTCACTCACTCTTTTGTGTAGGCCATGGGTCACAATCCTTCCCCTGTCATAAAGTTACTCATGTTTCTAAGAACGTGCCCAGCACCTATTTGAGCTCCTATTTACTTGTATGCAACACAAGCATACGAGTGCTCTATCCATATGATTGATAGAGAGTACAATATGGCTGAGATAATGACAGATCAGTGAAACATACCTTTATTGTGTTGGCAGTAAGGCCATTCCACAGTGAGAGGACACCCTTGTTTCTAACAACCTGTATGAAACAGTCAATCATTCCACTGAAATGGACGTCAACTCCACCAAAATGTGGAAGACGGGCACTCTGCGCCTGAGAAAAGATTGAACGTGAAGATGAACAGCAGTGAACCAGCAAAGTCTCACAATGTGTCTGTAAAGTAATAACCTGAAAGGTCAAGTGAAGCGTGACAAGAAAAATAGAACTTATTGTGATTTTGGGGAAGATGTAATTAAGTAATATACATGTATATCAGCAGCTTTGCTTAGCTTTGTTAATAAGTAACTCAGTGAGTAAAGTCAAGTTCAATCAAATCAAGTAAAATAAGCAACACTATTACAAAATTAAAAATAGTGCCAAGACAAGCATATAATAAACACAACGTTGTCCTTTTGAGGGTAAAGTGAAAAAATAAAAGCTGGACAGGATGAGAACTTGGGAGCAACAGTATAAGGAAGCTTTACGTTTAGTTAACAGTATGTTAAAGCTCACAAGACTCTTCCTGTATGAGACGGTCACACTGTGTCCTGTGCTGTTTGGTTAATCACGCTGACAACTCTACAGGCTGACTGTCATGTGACAGAGGAAAAGTATCTGTAGAAGTTTCAAGGTTCCCAAAGGGAACACGCAGCCATAAGGGTATTAGACTATTCAAACAGCTTCATTTGTAGAGGAAACATCAAGCTAGCCAGCGAGTTAAACAATACTTAGCTTAAATCATTACCCTAAGCTCCTGCAAACATCCTCAGCTGTTTTACTACCATCTATTCTCTGCCTGACATTTAATGTTTAACTCTGAGACACAGACAAGAGCTGAATCGCTGAATTAAATAATTATGTAATTATTATTAATAATTATTTATTGTAAGGTGACATGGTTGTGATGGTTTGTGTGAACTGGACATACACAACTCTCAGCTTGGCTGCTGTCTGACAGTAACTGGCTAACTTTAGAGAACTTATCTATAGCTTCTGCAGACCCGGGACACATTCACATTCCCAGCTGCTGTTGAACCTTGTGGTTGCTAATAATAGGCTGATACAACCGGATGTAGTATTCTGTCCTTTACTGTGCCATTGTTCCCCATGTGTCCTTCCTAACATGCAGAAGGCACCTAAAACATCATATAAGGTGAATGTGGTGCAGACCAGTGTGCTTTCTTATGACCTAACTGTTTTTATAACACACATGGAAAGCGTCCTGACTCTATAAATAGCCATAGGTTAAATTATTCTTAAGTATTTTGATTTAAGAATTTAAACAAAAACTAAATTAAGAGGCCAAGTAAGACTAAACTTAATTTAGTAAACTCCCACTGCCCCCTTATGGACTACAGGTGGTAATACAGCGAGTAAACAGAACCTACTACCAATGTCCAAAACATTTCAGGTAAAATAATGACTATGTAATAGATAAATATTAAATCAAATTTTCTACAGCATTAGCCCCATGCAGCTGAATACAGGCACATTGAGTTTAACTGGAAATCTAGTGCTTCTAATGAATATGACCTAATTTCCCTTTAAACGGCCATAAAAATAACTAATTGTCAAACATTTCTTAGTTGACCAATTTTTAGACTAATGAACTAAGAGAAGGCAACTTAGTTAGTTTGCTTGTTGCTTTGTATCACTTCTCCTAAAAAAACGAAACATAATCTACATGCAGAAAGAGAAGTGTTCTGGTGGGAAATTACCTGCATCTTCCGCTTTACAGTTTCAAAAGGGTAGGAGAGGGTTTGGGCCACTCCCGCTGCAAGACAGCCATTAATGAAGTTCTGGAGGGGAGTGAAGCGAAAAGGAGGCTCCTGCCAGAGCTTGTCCAAGTTCATGTAGACCGCATAGCATCCGATAGAAAAGGGAAAAGCACCTGTAGACAAATGAAATGTACTGCAAGTTACAGTAAAATGTATCATTGATGAACTGCGTACAACAAATGATGGGTTGGGTACACTGTAGACAAAAAACCCTGCAGGAAGGTTAAGGGGTGGAAGCTACTAACCCACCAGAACCAGAGGAGGACAAATTCAACTAGTCTAAAAATCAAAAGCCACAATGAGTGGAATACACAAAATTACTTTGAATCAATCAACTCATATAAATACTATTTTTTACAGTGTAATAAGTGAAAAGTAGAGCTATTTTAACAGCATTAGTGTCTGATATCTTAACACCACCCAAAGGGTATAGCCTAATTTGTATGAATATGCAAACACACCCAGGAAAGTGAGAGAAAAGCCCCTGTAGAGAGCAAGCAGCCCTTCACTCCTGTAGATCTTTGAGAGTGTGTGAATTACGCCGATGTACGTGGGCTGCCTGCAGTTCTGAACGATGAGCCTGGTTTCTGCCACCTCCAGAGGGTACGTGACCAGGGCAGCAGCAACGCCAGCCAGACCACCGGCCAACATGGCCCTCCACTGAGAGATAAAGCCCAGTTCATCCATGTGAAGGTGGACTATCCTGGACACACAGGAAGACAAAATAATTAACACTTAAACTGTGTTATTGCATTGATCAATAAAGTGAATGGTTCTCTCATTTGTCTTGGTAGTTTGACGACATATTAGATGTTTTAGGTTTCATTTGTTGTCAGTGATTCTGGTTTCTATCCGATAGTCTGTCCTATAAGCAGAACCCCTCCCTGTGAATTCATTATTTTGGTTTAGTATAAGTGTTGTGATGATTAGTTGATTAACTGATCAGTTGACAGACAGAAAATCAATTTACAAGAAATTGTAATAATCAAAATAATTTATGAAACAGAACATTTCCTGGTTCAGGCTTCTCAAACATGAGGATTTGCTGCTTTTTATTCAGTTTGATATCAATTTAATTCGGGCTGAAACAAACTATTGTTTTCATTATCTCTTAATCTGTTGATGATGTTTGCGATTGATTGATTCATCATTTAGTCTAAGAGACGACGTCAAATAACTTGTTTTATCTGACCAACAGTCCAAAACCAAAAATGATTAAATTTACAATTATATAAAACAGAAATAAGTAGCAAATCCTCACATTTCGAGAAGCAGAATAGCTAGAATTTTTCCTTAATAAATTACTTAAACGATTAGTCATGATTGACTTTCTGTCAGTTGACTAATTTATCAGTTGAATTATCATTTCAGCCCTAAAGTGAATATAGGAAATTGTGATGGGCATTCATCACCAGTTTCATGCATTTTATGGACTCAACAAGTAATGAATTATTCAAAAAAATAATTTCATCACCAACAAACACATAAGTCGATAATCAAAACAACTGTTAGCTGAAGCTGTAGTTCAATGTATAGATAAGCACCTTCTTTATTAATGTTACCTGCATCATGTGTTTTCTCTTTCGTGATTCGTTATATGTGCAAATAAATGCATTAGCTACATTTTAATGTCAGGTTTCAGTCGCCCACACTTAAGGGGCAAATTAATAACTCAGGTGACAAAGGCATAGAGGAAAGGGCTGTCTTTTCCTGGGACACGGTGTACAGTCGAGGACTGCCGAGTCAGGAAGCGGTGGCGTTAAGCGCACACGTGACCTGAAGCGTGAGAGGGTACTTACTGACTGTCTATAGACAGTACATGCATTTATGACTGCGCCCTAGATTACTGCTGTCACGGCTGCTCGCTGCCCTTTAGGTTTATTTACCAGCCATATTGTCTGCATTGCGGTATGTTTTGTCCTGTAGTAACCCAACAGTCCCTGTTAGCTGTGTGCCCTGAGTGCAGCCTCACAGGCAACACTTCCTCATGATTACAAACGTTGACGTGTTCCCTAGGACTGTCAAACCCCAGCAATCAATCATAAATAATCAATGTATGAACATACATATATGTTAGGCCTGCAACTAACGTCAATTTTCATTATCAATTAATTTATTATTTTTACTGTTTAACTGGTTAAGTCATTTGTTTGATTAAATGTCAGAAAACAGTAAAAAAAAAAGAAATACACAGCACAACTTCCTAGTACCAAGTTGTCATAATCAGCATATTCCCCTTTTTTTGTCTGTTAACAGTCCAGAACCTAAAGTTATTACATTTACTATAATAGAAGACAAAGAAAACCAGCATAGGCCTATATTCACGTTTGAGAAGCTGGAACTGGCACATTTTCTTTTTGGCATTTTTGCTTTAAAAAACAACTTAAATGGTGAATCAATTATCAAAATTACAACTGAAGAATTAGTTTATTAAATTATTAGTAAGTCGACAGAAAAACATTCAGCAACTATTGATAATCGCTTATCCATTCAAGCCATTTTACAAGTAAGCAACAGCTAAACTGAGGATTTGCTGCTTTACTTTGACTTCTAGTCATAGTAAACTGGGTTTTGGACTGTTGTTCATACAAAACAAGACATCTGAATATGTCATATTGGAATTCGGGAAACTGTGATGACATGTATCACTATTTTCTGACATTTTACAGACAAAACCATTAATCGATTAATCGAGAAAATAAAAAATATGATTAATGAACAATGACAGTAGTCGTTATTTGCCTTAACTAAAATAGATACTGATTAATTTTCTCTAGACTCAACTAATCATTTCAGCTCTAGTACACGTTGATTGTTGACTCGGGGAACACAGAGTACCTGTGAGACAAAACCCAGGGCGGGGACAACCAGAACCCTTTAAAAATCGACCGAGCAAATACAGCCTTCTGATTGGCTGAATATTGAAGTTGCGCCTCGTACGGTAAAACAGGAAGTACATCTTTAGCTGAACGGAAGAAAGTAAACAAACTATTTAAACGAACCCTTTTTGTTACTTTATCGTATCAAACAATAAAATAAATTAACGAGGAGACATTTCATCATATCTCCACGTTAATTAACTGAAGTTAATGTGTTATCTACTCGGTTACACTGTTCTCCACACAAACTTTCTATGTCAGCTGACCAAGTTAGCTAACAAGCTAAGTTAGCATAAATACTGCGCCAAACTCATTTGAAACACACACACAAGAGATTTTAACTCGATACAATGTGTGACAAAACAACAATCGCAAAATTTAGATACCCCTTCACTTACTTTTTGTATGTTGTGAGATGAACTGCGGTGTAGGGGAACAACCGGAGACAAGAAGCCAGATTTCCTTTCCAAAATCCTCGAAGTCCCTCATTCTGGTAGATGAGAAGAAAACTTTGGCACAAACCCTTCTTGCAGTGAAAAGTGCCCACCTGACTCTTGATTTTAACCACCTCCAAAGGCGACGTCACGGTTTTACTGAAAAACCCGGCGAAACCGACGCACATAAAGCTTTGAGAACTCGTCAGCCTGTTATCTTTTTTAACTGAGGCCATCACTGTTTGGCTCTCATCTGAACTGTCTGGTTCCTGCGATGATTTTAGGTTTCTCCGAGGGACGGGGAAGGATTTGTTTATGCAGGTTAGACATCTAAATATAGAGGCCGAGGAGGTATCCGTCTCTTGGCCTGACCAGCGGTGTTATGTGACAGTGCTGGAGGTGAGTTGGAGTAACGTGTCAGTAAGACTAGAGGGCGCTCTTTGACCTGGTTTTAAAACAGAGAAGCCTTCAAATCCATTATTAAATACAGTACAGTATATTGTCGTTGGCCCAGATGTGTCGTCATATTTATTAACAGTGATGGAAAAAATATTCACACCCTTTATTTAAGTAAAAGTAGCAATACTACAATATAAACATACTCCTTAACAAGTAAAAGTCCAGCAAACAGCAACATGGACATACAAATTCACAAGTAAAAGTAGGTCAACTCATTATGCAAAAGGGACCCATGCAGAGTGTTATACCAATAAACGTATTATTACTGATGCCTTAATATGTCAGCATCATTTTAATCTTGTAGTTGAATGGGGTGGAGCTAATTTTGAGAAGCCTACTTTATATATTATTGGGTCGTTTATCCAAGAACGTCGCATCATATTAGCATATTATCATCTGCAAAGTAAATAGTAACTTTAGCTGTTAAATAAATGTTGTACAGTTAAAAGTACAGTATTTATCTCTGAAATGTAGTGCAGTAGAAGTATAAAGTGGCATAAAATGGAAACAGTCAAGTAAAGTACAATTACCTCAAATTGCACTTAAGTAGCCTACAGTACTTAAGTAAATGTACTTAGCTACTTTCCACTACTGCTTATAATTTAATCCACATAATACATAAGCACACAAAAACCTGATTTATAAATGTGTATGACAACTTTTATACAATGATGACCAGTAACCCCTGTGTACAAATAGTATTACCTTAGATTTATATGAAACATGTTGGGTTCATTCATTTTTAGAAGTTTGCTTTTTTTATTTTGACAATTTCTTTTTTTTCTCTCTGTGATTTTTTATTAACCTGGGACAGATTTGAGCCCATGCGAAGGAGCAGTGCTATAGTTTGAAAGGGGTTGCCAAACTTCTGGTGAAGTGAAGCCAGTAAGTCATTACGCCTCACACCTCACTGAAGAATTTGGTAATTTTGTCTGGTTTCAAAATATGATTTGGTTTAGACCAGACTTTTTATAGATACTCAAGGATTTCACTGAAATACAATTGTGTAGCAATGGTAGAGCAATGGTGGAGTTTTTTTAACATAACTTCAAGGAAATTTACTTTTTACTCTAATATATTCAGAAATCTGAATACTTTGGCAGCACTATGTGGCGTTGTTAGACCAGAAACCTTGAAGATTATAACTGCATAAATGTATCTATACTATACAACATTATACTATATATGTGGGCAGAGATAACAGTGGAGGAAGTGAAATTTGTGGTCAGCGCAGTAATTATTTTATCTTTTCGTCACTGACTTACATCCAGTAAATTAGGAACAATGACGTAGTTAAAATGTAAACCATTCCTCAAATTTTCAGCTGACCTCTTGAGGGACGCACTTGAGGAGCACTTTGGGAACCACATATTTTAGGGATTGGTGGGGTGACTTTGTCTCTGTAGGTGGCGCAATACTACAACTTTTTGAGTTGTCTTTATTGCAACTGGGGGTTGAAGTAACTATCAGAATATCCTACTCAAGTAGAGGTAAGATTTGTGTTATAAACTGCTCAACTAAAAGTACACACAAGTAACAGTTAAAAGACTGTTTTCGTGTATTAATTTATTTATTTAGGAGGGTCTATTGAGAGAAAATTATCTCTTTTTCAAGAGAGTCCTGGCCACAATGGCATGATATTACTTCAATATTGACGTGGAGTGTTCAGTGACGCTCTTAGTGAAAGAGGGGAGAGGTTTGGGGTTGGAGGTTTAGTTCAAAGCAAACATTAATGTAATATCCTCCTTTGCTCCTTTATTTTTGTTTCAACATCTGCAGTGATGCTGTCAACATGTTTCTACATCAAATTCTTTATTATATTTTCTTTATTGTACCAAGAAGATAAATCAGGTCTGATTTATATGCAATAAATCAGACCTGATTTATCTTCTTGGTACAATAAAGAAGTGTATTCATCAGCAGGGATTTGTTGTCACCGTCTTGTTTCAGTGCCATGTTTGTTTTCTCCTCGTCTTGGGCTGCCAGAAGCGACTCCCTCCCCTGCGGGGCTGACAACCTCAGATGCATGCGAGGAGCCCACATTCTGTCTGCGGCTGGACCACTTGGCTCCTTCACAAAGGCTTTCTGGAACAACAGAGCCAACCAGAGGAAATGACAGCCTGATCACAAGAGGTTTCCCTCGCTCCCCCTCTAGCTGCCTACTGGCGGTGGAAAAAGGTGTGTCTGTGTGTGTGAATGGGATTGTGGCTTTCACTTCCCATAACTCAAGAACCAGTTTTGATGCAGTGGAGGAAATTGCAGTAATGGTTTAGAAACAAGTGCAGAACTTAATAATTGCTCTGAGATGTGCAGACACTGAAGTTATAGTTCATATTAGCTATTCAGGCAACCAGGCTACTATTTTAAAGTTCAGGGCTATATGAATCATATTACTAGCAAATCAATTCAATTTTTGAGAGCCAGGATGAAAGGCTGGTGAGAGGAGTTACAGTAATTTACTTCATAACTGTGCTCCAACAGAGGAATGTCAACGTAGGGATACATGTTTTGCTCCCCAGAGCAATAACAGAGCACCACTTTGAAAATTCTTTGATCTCACAGTCATATGTGTGTGGTTTGTAATACACGAGATAATGAGATGTCTTTCTTTAAAGATAAGTGGTGTGGTGTGGACTCATGCTGTATCTTATCAATTAATGCTTCAGCAATCAAACAGGACACCACCAAGAATCTGTTGCCACTCTGTCTCCTCTGCTGTCCTTCCTCTGCCCCTCACATTGCCTTTACCCACCAGTATTTGTATAGAATACACATAGAGCACTGCCTTCTTCCTGTATGTATATCCCCCCTCCCGAATGAGTACTTCCTCCATGCAGCAAAGTAGTGCGGGAGCAGCCTGTGTGCCTTTGTGTCTCTGGGACTGGCACGTAGCAGTGGTTGTAGGCTGGCTGAGGCATTGTCATTCTCTGGATGTCATGCGCAAGTCACCCCTTGATCTCCCACTTTGAAGTGCATTGCTGGAGGATCCGAGAGATCTGTCTGTGGCTCTGGTGTGAGCTCACAGCAGTCAGCAGAGGGCGCCTGATACCAGGGAGGCTGCACAGAGGCCTGAGTCGCTGTCATCTCCACAGACTGGTGCAATAAAATTCTCACCTCATTATCTGAGACAGTCACATCACAGGCTTGTGTTGGCAGGGGAGGGGAAAGGGGAAGAAAGGGTGGGGGTGGGGGAGGGTAACAGGCTAGGGTGGGTGACACCAAAGTCTGTCTGTATGTGAGTGTGTCTCTTTTTAAGGGTGGGGGGTGCATTGGTGAGAAAAATCAGGCATAAGTACAATTCACTGTGGCACCATGTTGACACCTCTACCTACAAGGCTCAGGCCAAACTGCCGCACTCCCCGGCTCACTTAACAGGAATGGGAGACTTGTTATGCATAGGAGCCTAATTCTGAATTAATGGTTTCTGTGAAACAGTTAAACTGTGAAAGGTTGTCATGGTTTGTTAGGAATAGTAAATGCAATTTTGCACCTCATTACTGGGAACAGGTTTTATTACAACACTGAAACTACTGTTATCTCAGCCCTGCAGACCAGTACATGTGCCTAAATACAGTCTATACAGTGAAAATCTGCAGTAAATATGTAGCCTAATTTGCGTAATAATGATTTCAAGTGCTGATCCATAAATTGTGAGATTAATATGATCCCATTTGCAGTGATATTTTTAATGAAGCTTTGCATTTGGTGTTGCTTTTGTAAAAACAGCTGTGGAGATTACCAAGAAGACCCAGTAAAGAGGAAATCAGTGATTAAAAAAAACAATTTAATCTTGAATTTGTGCAAAAATGTCATATTGTTTTGTGTGACTTCTTTTTGCCTTGTAAAAACGTAACAAGGAATGATGCATTACCTATTTAGTCAGGATGTAGATGACCAGGAGGTCCATTGTCTGTGAGGATGCAGAGGAGAACGTCTGGCAGCTGGTGCCCCCTTATCTTCCCATGTACAGCCAATAAATCAATATCAAATCTAAGGAACAGGAAGCCAGATGGCTTTCCCTCTACCCACTAGGCCAGGGTGCTCTCAGGGCCTCCCCGGCTACTGTACCACCGGTGCATGCAGCAGTCCTTTGAAGACATACACATTCAACAAGCAGCTCAGTGAATGACTAAAGGGAACAAATAAGCTGTTACGACTCTGCTCAAATCAGTGTTTGTGTTTCCATCCACATCAAAGGCCACAGTCTGTTTGATATGCAGCCCCCACACCTTGATCCGAGCCATGTACAGGTAGAGGGGTGGAGCAGTCCATTGAGAAGAGAGAGGGTCATGTGGTTGCTTCTCTCAGCCCTGGCTCGAGGGTAGTTGACACAGACGAAGGGTCTGGTGGTGTCTCTTGTTCCCCAGGGAGCTATTGCTCCTTATACCCATCGCTAGAGACATTATTTATTGGGTGGCCTATTGATTAGATGCGTTTAAGGAATATTCACAGGAATTTGGAGCAGTAATTACAAAATAGGAAACATCTTGCATTTAAAGATTAAAATTAATACAATATTAACTGAAGTAAAGATAGCAGCAAGGCAGAGTGGTGTAGTAACTGATTTGCTCGGAGTAAGGCCACTGAGGTCAGTTACCTAAATACATCCCGCCAGACTCATCTTGATTTCTGTGTAGGCCAGGGGTCGGGTTAAACAGTAGTTTGATTGAATGGCTGTTCACAGGCCAGTGTGAAATGCCAGCTCTATTGCAATGTGGGAGTGGGAAGGAGGGGGTTTCTCTGGCCTTTGTGTGGCCCACGGTCTTAGAGCACGGACCCCATTGTTAGAGGTTGACCAGCCAGCCCCTCAGACTCTCCTTTGCCCTGCTTTGTCTCGAGCAGCGTGACCATTTCCTTCATCCAGGTCAGGGCAGGGTCGTGACTTTGGACACCAGTCTTCCCTGTCTGTCTGCTCAGCCTGCATACTCATAAATGCATACAACACTGAGACAGATGCACTGTGGTCGCATGTCAGGGTTAAAAATGTAGCGTGTTGGAGCAGGTCCCAGCCTTTTCAAACTAAGAGGATGACAGCAAAAAGATCAGGTGTAATCCTGATTCAAATTCACATATAAGCATGAAAACAAAATGTTACCTACAACATTAAAATTTAAAATAATTTAAAGTGAGACTGACATGGTTATTTTATACATGTAGACACTTAAATTGATCTACAATGTACAAGTTAGAACACATTGATGATCAATATAATTTGCATGGCGAGAGATATCTCACTTGTGCCCTTTTGCGAGTGTGTAAAACACAGTACCACATGCACGGAGCTGAGATGACCTCTTTACTGCCCTGAAGTGTCTGAGTTATGCAACTGTGAAGTTTTAGAAGAGTGGACAGTACTTCTGTCCTGAGGCTGGACCTGCCTTATCATGGCCTGGCCATCACTGTGATAAGAAAAGGAAAGGCCAAAGGACAATATGGAACAGTGTCCATGGTTCAGGTCAACAGTGTGAGGAGGCTGGACTCAAAGGGGAGGGAAGGCTTACAAGAATATTATCTGATAAGAATCACGGAGGTCTTTTGATCTCGGAGGGGCTGATCCTGGGCTACAGGGTGTCATGCTGGGCGGACGAGCAGAACGACACGACAGGTACAAACAAGCAAGCCCTTGAAGATCATCTGGGGCTAAGCATATTTACACAGGGAAGACTGGAAAGACTCGATGCACACACACACAAACATACAAGCTTGTTGTCCTCAGGATTTCACACTATAGTAGCATTCAAGATTCAAGATTTGCTTTATTGTCCCACATTGTAGGACATTTGGATTGAACTTAACATGTTTATCTCTAAGAAAGAACGAATAATGCCTCATTTTCTGATAGAGTTAAGTGACCTGGCTAATAATATAATAAAAAAAGACAAATCTGTTTTATGATACAGCAGATCTTTACCAATGTAAGCCACGATCGGGCAATAAATTCAAAACCCACAAATGACTGTGAGCCTGCTGAAGAGAAGCTTGAATGACACAGTGTGTTCTGGTGGGTTTTGTCTCATAAGTCACTGATTAAAAGCAGACATGCGGAGGACAGACAGGACCTGGGGCTGCAGCGCAAGCTGTGGCTCGTACCAAATGCCTCGCTGTCTCGCCCAGGGCAAGATGGAGGAGGGATTTTTTTGCCTGGAGTAGTCAGAGGGGGGCTTAGCAAGCTGCTGCAGAGTTAAAGTGTCCGTGGTTTCCCCTTAGCAACAGTTAAAAACAAAAGAGCAGATACACGTGTACTTGTATCTGAAAAGCCTCTCTCTCTTTGCTCAGTGAGGTGTAGTACTTGAAAGTTAAAGGACAGGTTTGGTGATATTCTATTTGATCTGTGTAGCCAAAGCCTGATACAGCTTATTCCTCTGTGCCATAGACCTCCATTGTTGTCTGAAAACCATTATTAACACATGCATGAGCCACACCATTGCACTGGCTGACATCACAATGAATGTGCGCACTGTAGTTTATTTGGATTTAATCCCACGTACACCCTCCTCCTGCAGTAAATACTCACCAGAGCACCAAATGTTTTGGGGTAGGTTAGAGTAATGTTCGCTGCAAACTACAGTGCCCAGGTGTTTTAGGAAATGATTTAGCTCTTTTAAAAAAATCAAAGTATATATTCGTGACCAGTTTTAAAGATTTACATCTTCAGTAGGAACGAATGGGCTTGAGGCTGAGCACCACAGAGAGGCTGAGTCAGAAAGTATCGAGAGATGGACTAACGTACTGTTGGTTTTGGTCTTTCCAAGAGATTTGTTGACAATAACAAAAATATATATTAATGGGGTTATTTTCAGATAATTAGATGATACCACAACAAAGCCACTGACCTCTGTTTTTTAACACAGGCTTTTATGTTTTAGTGTGAGCCAACTGGAGATTTCTCCTCACAACTTGAAAATAAAGATTATGATTTCTTTTACATTTGCCCTTAGTTCACATCAAGCCAGGACAATGACAAGGTATCAGCAACCTGTTACATCCACTCTCCAATTAAAAGAATTAAAATGTAAGGGGCCTTCATTATCAGCTCTCTCCGAAGGACTTCAAAGGCCGTGGTGGAGTGAGAGTGCAGCTGCCCTGACGGTGTGAGTTTCTCCTCTCTCACTCCAGAGGAACTTGTTTGTGTTGAGGATGTTTACTGATCCCACGAAAGACAAACAGCCTCTTTCTTGTTTGTAGGTACCGTAGCTCAAACAGAGAGCTGTGGGCCAATTCTGTGTGAGTGTGTGTGTGTGAGAGTGTGTGTGTGTGTGTGCGAGAGAGCGAGACAGAGCTTCAGGATGTATTGTATTGTTAGGTCTGTGTTTATCTTGTCTCTGTGTTTTCACGTCACTTCCAAGTTTCCCAGCAGAAACTGACCAAATTCAATGCTGTGAAATACAATTTGCCCAAAAAAAAAAGGCAGCCAAAGCATGCCAAAAGGCAGTTACACACACCAGACCACACCACCTACAAAACATCTTAAATCTGCGTAGTCATTCGAATTTCTGATGATGTTATGATAAGTGATGGCTCTACTTCAGTCTAATAATCAACTCACTCATTGCCCTGACATGCGTAATCAATCGACAACAAATAGCCATTAAACTTTAAATTTCTGAGCAATTTCAAGCAACTCAGTTATGATACCTCATCTAAACACATGGTGTCACTCTTTCTCATCTATGCTGACAGACGCTGGAGGAAGCCCTCAAACCTCTCTCCAACTGTTTGTTACTCAGCCCACATTTATCACATACCATCATGCCATCAAGCTGTTGTAAGCAAAGTTTTTGGCAAACTTTGTCTAACTCTGACAGCCAAAAGTGTCACCATGAAATATAAGTGCTTCATGTGATTTGTTTGGAGTACTTTTTAGGTCTATAGTTACTTTTTTTTAATGTAACATGGTTTAAAATGCTTAGATAAGCAGTATCAGAATGATGTACATTATGCTAAAGTTCTTCCTGAATCTGAATCGAGGGTGTCCTATACACATACTGTAAAGCCCTGTGAGGCAAATTTGTGATTTTATTTAAATAAAATTGACTTTATATGTCTTAAATCTTTTCATGGTAATATCATTCAAGCTTATCCTGTTGTTGGATTGTAATTGTTTGGTGTGTGATGGCCAATGAATACAGTATGTACATTACTTTTCTCATTCAGGCAGAGGGCAAGGCAAGAAAGTGGGTTAAGATGTGAAGAAATCACTTTTTAAAAAAAACTATTACATCCCATTATACTGTAATTCAGTTAATACTGATAGCAAAAAAACCTTCACTTCACTTCTTGGCTGTCTTATAAAATATAGACCAATTGACATCTGTATTGCCACAATGGAGTGTCTCATTCTGTGAGCTTGTATCAGCAAATGTCACTTTCTATTGAGGTTTCCTACCACAGCTATAAATCCTGGGGGAAACAGGCCTTCACAGGGACGTTTTATGGCACAGAGACTTCCCTTCCTTTCTGCAGGGGGTATGGTGCTTTACACCGTGTGTTCATGTGTCACAGTCCTTTTAACTGGCACAGTCCCAAAACTAGTAGTATTTTCCTATTTAGCATCATCCAGGTGTTCACTGACAGATGTTTTGATAAGGCAGGAAGTTTAGATTGTAGGCCAGTATTAAGCAAAAGGTGACGATATTAACTAATTCAAATGTTTTCATCTGTGTGGATTAAATGCAGTGGTGCAAGATGTATTCAGGCCTTTTACTTAAGTAAATGTAGTAATACTACAGTACAAAAAAGTACAAATGTATTAGCATCAAAATATACTTAAAGTACTCATTTCAGAATAATATATATTATATTACTGGATTATACAATCACTTTAATGTTACAGCTGGTAAAGGTGGAGCTAATTTTAATGACTTTATATACTGCTGGGTAACTTAACCTATAATAATATATCATAATTTATTATATTTTGTATTAGAAATCTAAATCTGCAAAGTAACTAGTAACTGAAGTTGTCAAATGAATGTAGTGGAGTAGAAGTATAAAGCAGCATAAAATGGAAATACTGAAGTAAAGTACAAGTACCTTAAACTTGTTCTTAAGTACAGTACTTGAGTAAATGTACTTAGTTACTTTCCACCACTGCTTAAATGACCGAAGAGCTGGTTACAATTATATAGTCCTATAAACACTGACAACCCTGACAGTGAAGCTGCAACAAACAATTATTTTCATCACAATTTCCCAGAGCCCGAGTTGACATGTTACTTGTTTTGTCCAACCAACAGTCCATAATCCAAAAGATATTCAGTTTCCTATCACAACATAGGCAACCAGCAAATAGAGCCTACATATTTGAGAAGCTGGAACAAGGAAGTTTTTGACTTCATCGTTTAATGACTTAAACGATTAATCGATTATCAAAATTGTTGCCGGTTAATTTTCTGTCAATTGACTGTTCAATTAATCGACTAATAAATTGGGCAACTGCCCTGGGACCCGGCCCTCCAGCGGGCCCAAAAGCTTCTTCATGAGAATTAGTTTGAGAATAATCAACATGATAAAGTGCCTGACGATGGAGACGATGAAGAATTGTAGTCAAAATGTAGTTTTAAGAGCTTCATTTTTTTTGTGGCTTATATGTTGCATATTGCCATGGTTATGTGTTTAATCAAATGACCATACAGCACACCTGGGGCCAGGTAGTACTCAACTGTACAAGGGGGGTTATCAGGGGTCCAGGAGCTCATTTTAGCACCATGGTCTATTGTTTCAACTCTTGACAGTCATCAAAACACAACCACCCATAGGAAGAAATATACTTAACATAAAATGGAATTACTCAAGCAAAGTACAAGTACCTTAAACTTGTTCTTAAGTACAGTACTTGAGTAAATGTACTTAGTTACTTTCCACCACTGCTTAAATGACAGAAGAGCTGGTTACAATTATATAGTCCTATAAACACTGACAACCCTGACAGTGAAGCTGCAACAAACAATTATTTTCATCACAATTTCCCAGAGCCCGAGTTGACATGTTACTTGTTTTGTCCAACCAACAGTCCATAATCCAAAAGATATTCAGTTTCCTATCACAACATAGGCAACCAGCAAATAGAGCCTACAAATTTGAGAAGCTGGAACAAGGAAGTTTTTGACTTCATCGTTTAATGACTTAAACGATTAATCGATTATCAAAATTGTTGCCGGTTAATTTTCTGTCAATTGACTGTTCAATTAATCGACTAATAAATTGGGCAACTGCCCTGGGACCCGGCCCTCCAGCGGGCCCAAAAGCTTCTTCATGAGAATTAGTTTGAGAATAATCAACATGATAAAGTGCCTGACGATGGAGACGATGAAGAATTGTAGTCAAAATGTAGTTTTAAGAGCTTCATTTTTTTTGTGGCTTATATGTTGCATATTGCCATGGTTATGTGTTTAATCAAATGACCATACAGCACACCTGGGGCCAGGTAGTACTCAACTGTACAAGGGGGGTTATCAGGGGTCCAGGAGCTCATTTTAGCACCATGGTCTATTGTTTCAACTCTTGACAGTCATCAAAACACAACCACCCATAGGAAGAAATATACTTAACATAAAATGGAATTACTCAAGCAAAGTACAAGTACCTCAAAACTGTAGGCTACTTAGGTACAGTACTTGAGTTACCTTCCACCTAAGTGTTTGTCTGCATTAATATTGAAATATAATAGAAATATTATATAGTATATAATGTAATAAAACAGTATAACATATTAACTTAATATAGTATATAGTACAGAGTATAGTATGGGATATAAGATTTTGTATACGGTGAAATGTAGTAATATAGCAGGCTATAATATAATATGTAGTATGAGTATAGTATAGTATAGTAAATATTTTGCACATATATTGTACTTTTTTTATTTTTAAATATCTTATTGTCAATTTCCTATTTTCTATTTATGCTGACTTGCATTACTTGTTTTATCTTTCTTTATATTTTCTACTCACTATGTTTATTGTTATGCAGCAATATACCAAAGCAAATTCCTTGTGTGTGTAAAACTACTCGGCAATAAACCTGATTCTGATTCTGATAGTAACATATATGTGGATATTTCATCGCAGACTGCATGTGTGGACACCTACTGCAGCAGAGCGGTGCTGTGTGTACACCTGCATGGACTTCTTGCTGTGCTGAACGTCTGTTGGCTTACAAGTATGTTTGGTCGAAACTGGGAAAGTCGCCCAGCCTCCGCCTGTAGGTTGAACTACACCTGGGGCAGCGGGCTGTGATAACTCAACGACAGCAATGCGGTAAAACAAAGAAGAAAATGTCAGAAATCCTCGGCGGTGTAGCCGCTGTCCAGTCTGTGGGCTGTTTGAAATTAAATTCGTTATTCACTGAGTTCACAGTGGTCTCTTTGTTTAAGCTAGCGATACGTTAGCTGCTGCTTCCGGAAAACAACCTTCACACAGGTAAGGCGAGTTTCGGTCTCGACTTGAGCTAATTCTGTTCGTTTAACAAAGCTGTTTCATACTTTTAGGGGTGTACCGAGCCTGTGTGTAATGGTAAAATGTATATGTATCAGAGCACGTATTCACTCGTTGACAGAAAAGTGAGTTTCCGTGCTCAAGGTGTGTAGCGGTTAGCGCTTTCTCAGCAGGTTTTGCGCTGAAGGTGAAGCCATTGCAGAGTTCATCTGCCATATTAACCATGATACCGTCGGTCTGACTGATACCTATGAAGCCTAACTTTTATGACCTCTTCTGTCATTTGGATCTGTCACATTGGTGTAGTGATAAGGACCAAACCAACAGCCATGGGCTGACAAGAGGGGGGCAGTGAGTTATTTATGGACCCAGGGACAACACACACATCCAGGCAGGGGTGGAAAGTGATTACAAATACCCTTGTTACTGTTATTGAGTAGCTCTTTCATGTACAAATGGTAACTCTGTGTAGAGCACCACTGAATTACTGATGGATTGGTTTCTACCTGTGTTTATTCATTTTGAAATGGTGGAAATGAACTAAATGTATTTACTCAAGTACTGGACTTAAGTACAATTTTGAGTCTACTTCCATTTAAGGCTACTTTAAACTTGACTCTACTTGGAGATATTATACTTTTTACTCCACTACAGTTATTTGTATTGCTGTAGTTACTGGTTTCTTTGCTGATGCAGATTTTACATACAAAACATATGATCAGTTTATAAAATGTGATGCATCGTTATAGATCATACTACTATGCTGCTAGTATGTGTAGGAGTTACATTTTCTGCACCTCGACCAGCTTCAACACCACAATGCTGCTTACATATTGGTGCTTCATCAGTAATATTACGATTAAATACATAACACTCTGAAATGAGCCCTTCTGCCTATTGAGGTCTTTTACTTTTACCTAAGTAAAAGATTTGAGTACTTCCTTCACGACTGGTCAAGATGCAAAAGTGGCACAAATGCTAGAAGTCGCCTCATGTAGTGTGATTATGTGCAGCTATGCAGTTACTTCAAAGACTAGTTTTCAAAAAGGCTACTAAGGGTTCTTAACGAGGGTAATCCGACTTCACCTTGTGTAATATTTCAGTCAAGTAACAGTACTTCTGTTTGACCAAAATATTCTAGTATTTGTGCCACGTCTGCAGTAGCTGTTGCAAGTACGCAGACAACAGAGTAAATGTTTTTATTTTTAAGCTGAAGTGTTGTGGAAACATTGAGGCAACATGAAGGTCACTGAATAAGTTTTGGAAAGTCCAGATCTCAACCAGCCATATTTGACCGTTATCTGTTTTGAGTAAAATAAAATATCGGCTGAGTATTAGCACTCATTTCTGTTTTGACAGGTTGATTCAGTGACTCGCACTGTAAGAAAATGCAGATGGCTTTTGTTTATGAATTTACAGTTACCTTCTGCCCTTTGTGCTGAACACAAAGGCAACATCCTTGGCTGAGGATAAGTTGTGTTTGTTTGGTATGTGCAGGCAGGCTGTTGTACAGTGTGGGAGGCTCAGACGCCCTGTGAATATAAGCTTAACCTCCACGTGTTGATTTGTAGGTTGATTTGGAGACACTGGTACCACCACCACGTGTGAGTCTCTGCAGTGAGGCTGAGAAGCCAACTGGTTTGGTTTTTATTTAATGTACATGACGAGGAAGTTGGAGTGGAAAACACTTTTGGGGAATGACGGTTTAAATGTCACTCAGATGGTTTGTGTTGTTGCAGTTGTCGATAATTTCCTGCATATAGATATGCAATGCAAATATCGGTCATTGTATTTAAAGCAGGAGACTTTGCATGTTGTTGCTATAGCAGTTACATAATGTTCAAACAGTGCTCAAAATAGATGGCATTTTATTTTAATTACTAAGGAAAAAAGGCTTTAAATTTACATACGGATCAGAGAAAATATCCATGTAACTCTAATGATGAGTAATGTGTAATTGGTGCAGCCATGAAAGTGTAATCTTAGACGTGTCAGAGCTTTTCACTTCATTATGTCATACTCAGAAACTCATGATTAAGACTCATTCACCTCTGGGTAGCAATTTCATTCATTTTCCATTTCATGTGCAGTATTTATGTGTTATTTCTCTTGGTAATAATACCAGACATTAGTGTAAGTCAGAGGTAGACATGACACACCTCCTGTGTCATGGATGCTGATGGAGAAATTGTTTGTGTAACATGGCCTCACCTTCACTGAGGGTGTGGCAGCACATGTGACTCACTCATATCAACCATATCAAAGCGAGCGATTCAGCTCAGCTTTGAAGGGACGCCACCTCGGGTAATCCTCTGGGAGACTTGAGGACACCGTAGGGCCACAGACATTTCCCTTGAAAGCTTAAGACTGTCACATGATTACAAGGCATTTGATTTGGATAAGGCGTTCCCTCATCAAGGCTGGCCGTATCGAGCAGATATGCTTTGGTTGGCTCCAAACCTGTGAAAACATATTTCACCCCATCTATTACAAAACATAAACACGGACTTTAACTCTAGTCTAAAATATTTCTTTAAGTGTGGGACTAATTGTCTTGCTCTAGTGTAGGATTAAGATTAATCTTAATCTGTGAAACTGTACATGTGATGCTGAGGTAGATGTGTTAATGTAGATGCTGATACAAAGAAACTCAAGACTAAAGGATTTGTTGAAACAGTAGATGTCTGAAATGAAAATCTACACTTGTACTTTTCTAGGGCTAAATAATTATTATTTTCAGTATCGCTTGTATATCTGTTTATTTGATTAATTAGTCAGTCAGAAAATGATAAAAAATGTCCCACAGCCCAAGGTTACGTCATCAGATGGCCTACTTTCTCTGACTAACAGCCCAAAACCCAAATATATTCAGTTTAGAGCTGCAACTAACAATTATTTTCATCATCAATTTATCTGCCAATTATTTTCTCTATGAATTGATTAATCATTTGGCCTATGAAATGTCTGCAAATAGCGAAAAATGCCTCTGAGGTTACGTCTTCAAATTTCTTGATTTGTCTGACCAACAGTCCAAAACCCAAAGACATTCACTTCACAAATTAAACAGAAAAAAGCAGCAAAGATCGCATTTCAGAAGCTGTCAGTAGTGAATCGTGAACCTTTACTGATGTCATGGTGTATCCTTGAGAAACACGGAGATATACTGCTGTGTCAGTTGGGTGATAGTGGACAGTGATAGATAGTTTCAGAGGCAGCCTCCTTCACTCAATAAGCAGGAGGGTCTCCAGGGTCGCTGCATGTCTTCCTGTGAAGTTGATGAAGACGTGCTGCATCCTCAGTGAAACCCACTGAGGCCAGCTGTGACTCCCAGCTAGTGCATGTCACAATCTCGCAAAGCAAATAACAGGAATAGAGCGATAGAAAAGGAATTTGATGGGAGTGAAACTGTGAACGTTTTATTGATCAGAGAATCAGGTGTACCCTTTACAATAGTGCAGCATAGTGCATTTAATGTAAGTGCATTGTATTGTTTATCTGCTGTTTGACATTCTTGCACCAGGTCACGTGACTTCCAAATAAATGGAGCACAGCCTGGTTTTTACAGCGCGTCCCTCTCTGTGCTGCAGGATCCATGACGCCTATCCATTACAGGACGAGGTATCGCTTGTACAAAGTGAAGACAAAGAGAGAAAGAAGGCCTGTGTGACCTCAGCCAGCGTGCGTGTATGTGGAAAGCTGTATGCACGCACATATTTGTAGTCGGTCTTGTGTGTTTGCAATCAGTCATTCAGCTACAGAGTGTACTTTACCTGTGGTAGTGCAAGATCAGCAGTCTGAGCACCCAACCCCCCAAACACACACACACACACACACACACACACACACACACACACACACACATTCACTGGCATTGACAGAGGCTGGAGGAACACTTCTCCTCTCCTCTCACTCTGCCTAGTTACACCGATTCCCCTCTGCATTCCTCACACCGGTGCAGTCAGAGCTCATACACATGCATGCTCATGCACATAAATATGTGTCCACACACACACACACACACACACACACACAGGCATTATTCTGACGGTGTGCTGCTGGAGAGGCAGGGCTCTGGTTTCATTCAGGCTTCAGGCAGCTGCTAGGTTAGAGTCTCGTGTTTGCGTGCGGTGGCTACTGGGCTCTTGACAACAAAGATATCATCTCGGGTGAGTCGCTCCAAGGCAATAACACTGAAGATAAAGCAGTCTTTTTGTGCCTGAAATCTGTGACTGGGATCAGAAAGAGAAGGGAACTGAAGGTAGTGAGTTCATTGTGGTGGCTTATTTTGTTTCTTTTTCATATGTGGTAATGTGCAACAGAACATTTCTCTTTACTCCTCTGTGTTCTTAGGACAAAGTCATGTATTTTAAAGTGGTATTTGGTGGTGTTTTGTGCATTTCTGTGCCACCTGAAATGATGCCTGTCAAAGTGTTCAGCTCAAAACTTCTTGCTTATGTCGTACAAAAGCCATTTACTGCAACTTAATGCCACTTTTCGCTCCTAACCATAATGAGCAGGTAATAAATGTTCACCCTTAACATTTCATTTCATTCAAATTCCATGCAATGGATGCAATTTATCGTACAAGCTAGATTTTATGAGATCTAACTCAGTGTATTTGGTGTAAGTTATGTCAGTTTATTTGATGTATTTGTTCATATGTGGAGTAAGCAGCCAAAAGTTTCTCCAAAGAATGCATTCCTAATCAGCACTCTCCTTACGAGAGGGAATTAAAGGAGATTAGGAGCTGCACAAAGGGATGGAGACCACTGCCGATTGGGTGCAAGAGATCATTAGTGATGGGGGTTGTATTTCTGCCCAGTTCATTCAAAATTCTTACTCGTGTAGTGCCATGCCTTTGTTCCTTCCCATTAGCAGGGGTTTGACTTTAGTCCGTTTTCCCTTGCCTCATTTCACAGAGTTTAGCCCTTTCAGTGTGGAGCACGGTGACTTTTAGCTGAGATGGGAATTCCCTTTGTCCCTCAGGAAACTGGCTGAGAGGAAGCAGCTGCGGCTTGCTGCCATATTGCTGCTGCTCCATGGATTTGTCATTTCCTGTGGAGCTGGCCAGTATGAGTAGAAATAGTCCAACTTCTGCAGCAGAACTTACTGTGTTTCTCTCTCAACAGAAAATCAAAATGGAGATGTGGAGATAACATTTTTTACTCTGGATCATTGTTTCTCTTACACTTTGGATATGCAGACATAGACTTATGAAGTATACCGGACACAGTTTTTAAGGCGATAAGAGGACGCAGATTTTTTCCAGAGACACAGAAGTTTGGACTGGGCTCCCTCAGCCAATGGCTACAACAGAAACCAAAGTTGCCGGCAGCAGTAGCACTGCAGGGCTGTCGTGGGCGCGGGTATGTAAGGAGTGTGGCCAGCAGCACGATGGCCTGGAAAGCCACCTGTACGAGTACCAGGATGAGGTGGACGATGAACTGGTTTGCCACATCTGTCTGCAGCCCCTCCTCAGACCTATGGACACCCCTTGTGGCCACACCTATTGCTTTCACTGTCTGAGCAACTTCTTGAAAGAGCAGGACTTCTGCCCTGTGGACCGCCAGCGGCTGCAGTTACACCAGTGCCGTCCCTCCAGTCTGCTGGTCAGGAACCTGCTGGACAAGCTAACTGTGATGTGCCCCCACAATGCAGAGTGTCAGCAGCAGATGCAGCGCTGCGAACTGCAGCCTCACCTGCACAACAGGTAAGACTCTGGATGGGATGCTGACAGGTCATGACAGCAGTTTTAGTGGATATTGTGAGGCCTATATGGCTAAAATGAATGGTCACAGTGTGTGTTATTCTACATGTTCCCTATCTTTATCAAATACAAGGGGGTGTTCATGAGCAGCCATACTATGTAATCCTGTACGATGGTTTTGCAAATACTACTTTTTGTAGTAGCTGTAGTCTGAGGCAGACCTCGCCTTACATAGAAGAGTTGTGTTTGTTATGCTGCAGAAAGGGAAAGCCACACATAGTACCATGCAGATGTTTTCACCAACAACAGACTGTTTCACACAGGATATAAAGGAAATGTATGGATGATGTAAGAGAGGGGGAGACAATAAATCAGTATAAGAGTCCTGGATTTCATCACTTTGTCAAGAGGCACAGGGAGGCTTTTAGCAGGGATTCGAGGCACAGGTTCAAATGGAGACCAAGGCTTATAAGGCATATCAGGGAGATCTGAAGAGTTATATTACACTGAATAGTATATCATAGTACAAGGCAGTGGGCATATAAACAAAGCAGTGAGCACAGGATGATAATTCATAGCAAAATAACACAGTATAAAGAAAACATGACAATTACATATTCCTTCCAGAGTTTAATGACTTTTCATTCCACAAGTTTGTAGTAGAGAGGATTCGATGTGTCTTATCGATATTCGTCTCTGGTGCTCTAAGGTGTTGAACTGAGACTTCCTACTATCCACTTAAAACAAATCCCACTGACTGGTCATGTGGCCATTAAAGGAATAGTTTGACACTTCGACCACTCTCATATCTGTCCGTTTAATATGAACCTGCAGCTAAAAGCTGGTTAGCTTAGCTTAGCATGAAGACTTGGCTTTGTCCAAGGTAACAAAATCCAGCAGCACCTCTAAACACCAATTAACACGTTGTATCTTGTTTGTTTAATCCGTAGTGTAAAAATGACATTGCGGCTGGCTTGTAGTTTCATGTTTATCCTACAGACATGAGAGCAGTATCAACATTCTCATCTAACTCTGAGAATATTATATAAAAAAGCAAATAAGCATGTTTCCCAAAATGTCAAACTATTCCTTAAAGTGGTTGTAGAATATTGTAAGGCCTATCAAATGTCTGTTACCCCCAAATACATATGCTGCATAGGCATATCTCCACTTGAAGGTTAACAGAAGATCTGAAGTTTGTTAAGCCATAACAAAAATCCAGCTACTTCTCAGGAATGTAAAATAACATGGCATCAGAATAGTTTGTTTCTCCTCTACATGCCCTTTCAAAGACTGTTTTTCTTCTTCGAAGCTGTACCATTTATTCCTGGGAGCTCTATGAACACACACAAACTTGTAATTATTGAGCTCAAGGTGAGGTGCAGGTCTGCCGTCTTGTTTTCCACATGGCCCGTGCGATGCTTATCATCCTGCAGGCCAGCCATGACGCAGTCAGTTGCGGGTGGCAGGTTGTCCTGCTGCAGCCTCTCTGTACAAACAATGAGGAGACAAAGTTCAGGCCTGAGGAACACACAGCGGGTCCAGGACTTAGACTTTCTGTGTTCATCCATCCCTGTCACTCCTTGGTTACCTGAAACATTTCGGAACATCCCTTTCCATTTTATCATAAAGATTGATATTCACGTGTGTTGTTTCTAAAAGACTAAAATCACCCGTTAATCATCAGCCATATCATTCTCTTTACTAGTTTCCTCCATGTTCCCGTCTTTCCTCAGATGTCCTGTTTTTAGAAGACTGAGGGAGGAAGCAGAGAAGAGGAAGAGGCCCTCGTGGAATGAGCTAAAGGGACGTAAGGGTGACGGGGAGTCGTCTGGTGAAGCTAAACATTCAGTAACTCAGTCCCGAAATCCCACCCGGGATCAGCCTGAGCCTGGGCTGATTAATCCTGCCTATGAAGAAAGTGAGGATGGTATGGAGTCATTTCATCATACTAACAACCACCACTTTACCAGCGATTCAGTCTGTTTTCTGTTCAAATAAGATAGCACAAGTACTGTGACTTTCTGTTTCCTTTGTACCCTTATACACACAGACATGATCATTAGAATCACCACTTCTTAGGAAATGATTTGCAATAGGAGGTTGGTCTCTGGCAGTGACAGTGAATAATAGTTATAGATGCTTATGGGTTGAACGGAAATATTTTCCTTGCTGGGGTGATTGCAAAACCTGAGTCTTTGTGCCCACCCCCTTCAGTGGGGGTGGTTGTCAGACCACACAGACGGGAAATGCTGTTTTTAGACTCGAGGGTTTGATTCTGAGTCTGCCACAGGTGAATCATCAGCCAAGTCATAGGAACATGTACAAGCTCACAGATGTTTTGACCACACCATCCCTAAAAGCAACTTGCAAGCCACTACCTTGGATCAAAGTCCACTAAAACATAGTTGCCAGGCAACTGGCTATCAGTGTCCACAGAGAAGTTTGCGTTGTTGTCATTATAATCTCTATTTTTATCAAATTGCTGCTGTATGCTTTTAAAAATATCTGACATACAAGAGCTGACACTTCTAAATTTACAATTTTTAGGACGTTTTATATTTATTGATTGTTGAAATAATAGTTTTTTCAGCATAAAAATGTCAGCATGTTCCAGCATCCAGGTTATACCATCTCTGCAGTCAGCCGAATCCATGCCTTTGTAGTGCTTGTGGGACTAAAAAACATTGGTAACACTGCTGAGGAGTTAGCTGTAGCATGTAAATACTTGCTATGTATGTAGTATGTTCTGTGTGTTCGCACGGATCAATCCCAAGGTTGAGATACTCTGTGCAGTCCAGTGTGCTACAACTCATGCTATTTAATTGGGATGATTTATTCACTCTATGTTACTGTTCACTGTGCACTGTAAAAACAAATGTCACCTAAAGTTCAAAAAGAGGTTACACAGCATTGTGTAATTTTATGCATGTCTCAACCGGTAAAGATATACTACAGAATTAAGTTTTTTCTGGGAATTAGATGAGAAGATCAGTGTCTGTCTTTATCCACTTAGTGAGGAGATTTGTACAAGATATGCTCCGCTTATTTTAGCACAAACATCATATCTCCCTAGTGCTGTTTTTAAAGGATAATTCCAGTTAATTACAACACGGGTGGTATCTTCATAGTTCTGCCCATCATTTCTGCAAGTTATAGTAACATTGCTGAGATCTGGGAACATGGGGACATGACTACAGAGAAGTCAGAAACACAAGCGGCCAAATAACCAGAGAAGTTGTAAACAAGCCAACAGTAGCCAGATGATCTTCTTTATTTGGTTGGTGAAAGTGAAAGTGAGGGCGCCTGAAATGAAATAATCGCTCATTGCACAGAAAAAGTAGTATGTTAGGACAAAGTTAAACAAGGACGTTGGTCTGTAAACTGTGATGGATGTTTACAGTTTAAATGATAATTTTACTGTTTGACTGTGTTTTTCTCTTCCACATAAGTTCAGCTAACCTGGGAGTTTGTTTAAAGCCTGTATGATTGCCTGAGTGCTCATGTTTCTTTCCCTGTTGGACTAATTTTTTAGTGACGTTGTCGCATCTCAGATTTCAGCTCATCGACTTAGAGAGTACCGTGTTATAACTTCTCATAGGAATGATGGCTAGTCATTGATATTTAAACTTTATTTTCACATTCTGCATGTTTATCAGGTATTTTACAAGGAGCACCTCAGCCAACGAGAGCTGAGGAGGTATTTGCTTCATAAACAGGAAATACAGCCGTATTTACTCCACTTGGTTCTGTGTCCCTCTTCCTTCCAGACAACACCCCCCTGCGGTCCAGTCTGGTGGCCGAGTCCAATGTGGTGGAGCTGTTCAGAGAGGAGCCGGAGGAGGAGCTGGGCTTTCGCATTGTGGGGGGGAAAGACACACCGCTGGGGAACATAGTCATCCAGGAGATTGTCAGGGACTCGCTAGCAGCTCGTGATGGCAGACTGGCCCCGGGGGACCACATCTTGGAGGTGAAAGAGACTAATAAACTAAACGAGGAAAGTGCTGCGATAACGTAGAACATAATGTCAAGTATTCATCTCTTCTTCAGCATGGGAATTTATTTCAGAAGTATCCTGGTGGCATAGCGTGACACAGTTCAGTTTAACATATTTTTGCAGAAATACCATTCTCATGCTGTTGTAAACAAGGTGCTTGCAGCAGGGAAAGCAGATATTCAAGATAAACAAGTTTTAGCTCCATGGTAATAAGGCGTGGTAAATATTGCCGAGCCGAACAAGTCATGTCAGTGTAAACAACTTCACCTGGCTGGCTAAAGAGTCATACAACCAGAGTTATTATGAAACAATGTGATCAGTTTTCTGCTAGTGGGAATAATTTATTGTGTCACTTAGGACTGCTTCTAATGATTATTTTCATCATCGATTAATCTGCCAATTATTTTCTTGATTAATGGATTCATCTTTTGGTCTTTAAAACATCAGAAAACAGTGAAACATTTCATTATATTACAATATCCTAGAGCCCAAATGTGACGTCATCAAATGTCTTGTTTTGTCCAACCAACAGTCCAAAACCCCCCCAAATCTTCAATTCTCTATAATGTGTGACCTAGAAAAACAACAAATTGTCACATTTGAGAACCTGGAGTCATCAACTGTGTGTGGCATGTTTGCTGATTGATTCTCAAAATAGTTGCATGTTAATTGTCTTTCAGTCGGCAAATCAATGAATTGACTAATCGTTGCAGCTCACTCACACTAGAGGTCAGTGTCAACACCCATGTAAATGTTGTACGTATTTATGAGCTAATTTTGAGTATGGTTTAGTGTTTTATTTGCAAACACTTTTGGTTTCCACAGAGGAGAATGGAAGTGCAGAATATGACTAATTGGAGATTTGAATAAGTTTCCTCTCTTCCAACAATGTCCCCCTCCTTGGATTTCTACCCTCCGGTTCTCTTGGAATGTGGTACCGCTGTAAACCGAGCTTGTAGACTATTTCTGCCTCGGCTCTGGCACCCCTGCTTCGTGTCCTCCAAAATGCTGCTTTTCCTCTGAAGCCAACCAATCCCAAACCTGGAAATGGAAACAAAAACCTGCCAGGCAACAGTCTGCCTTCAGGATGTGAAACATTAGCTGCAGTTTTTTTTTTGGCTTTGTGGAAAGCTGATGGATGTAAAGAGATATGGTGACGACAAGTGAAGATTGCATCACCAAGATCTTGAAACTCAGTCTTTCTCTTGCCCTTGAATTGATGCACTGATTTTTGTGAAGGCCTACTTTCACATCAGATTTGTGATTGTGAGGCAAATATCACACAGACAGAAGAGGGAAGCTGACGATAACTTTAACATTTATTACGGTTCTGATCATTCTAATGCAGGAATAAGAAAAAGCCAGATGTGATATAAAAGTCAGATGTCACAAATTGGAACAGAGCTTTCATTTTTAACAACATCAAGTCACAGTTCAACTTTCTGGCTGATGTTAACACAATTATCTTGCAAGAAAAGTAACATAATTAGCTAATCTCACTTTTCTGCTTAACAAAAAAACTTTCTACAGTGGCAGCTTACATGTACAGTGTGTACTGCAATGTTTGTTTTAGGCTGCTCCACCCCTGACTGTGTTGTTTCTTCTCTCTGTGCTGTCGTGTCTCCAGGTGAATGACGTCAGTTTGGCTTCAGTCCCCCACGCCCGGGCCATCGCAGTGCTGCGGCAGCCTTCCCTCCTCAGGCTCACTGTTATGCAGGAGAAAGGCTTCAAATCAAGGGATGCGCGGTCTGATCATCACCCTTCCACTTGCACCACTTCCACTGCCTCTCAGCCCTCTCACAGTCCCCATGGCAACACTACCTCCAACCACAGCCCCGGCACAGTCCTGCAGGTGACGCTAATTAAGAGTCAGCGCACCGAACCGCTCGGCATCAAACTCATCCGCAAATCGGACGAGAGTGGGGTTTTCATCCTGGACCTGTTGTCGGGTGGTTTGGCAGCCAAAGATGGAAAACTGAGGAACAATGACAAGGTGTTGGCCATCAATGGTCATGACCTGAGGCACGGTACACCTGAGAGCGCTGCCCAGATCATACAGGTATGTTAAAGGACCAAAGACATCATTTAGTAAACTTTAGTCCATTAACTCTAAACAACAAACACTCTACACGATCCCTGACCGTTCTCTAAAGCATGCTATTGATTTACTTCCTTCCAGGCTGTTATTGCTTTGAGTTCATTTCTGTATGTTGAACATTTAGACACCTTCTTTTTTTGTCAAAGTTATGTTATTGTGATAATGTAGTTGTGAGCATGCACTTGTTTGAACTCATCTGCGTTGGTGCATTTAAGGAATTACAGGCAGATTTGGGGGATGATTGCCAAAAAGTGTCAGACTAATTTTTTAAAATTTAAATCAAACCAAGGCCGAGAAACGAAGAAGACAAACAATATGCAAACATGGACATTCTGAAGATGATAATGTGAATTATGTAGTTAAATTATAAAAAGTCTGCTGTTCAGCAGTCAGTTCTTATTGGTTGTTGGTTTCCCATCATCAGTTGTTGGGATTTTCCACAAGCACTTGAATGCAGCAACGAGAAAGACTTTCAGAGCAGTCACTTCGATTACTTTGCAATCATGTAACATTAACAAATAAAGTCTAAAGCTTAGAAGCTGCAGCATCAATTACACCACACAATGCAAAAGCGATTTAATAAGAGCAAACAAGGTGCTGACGATAGAATCTTACAAGTAGTTGGGCTACTAATTTGGCTCATGTAAGATTGGGCTGAGCGTGGCGCAATAGAAAAGTCCTGGGCCTCAATAAAACTTTAACAGGATTTATCCCTCAAGAGCATGAATTCACCTTACAAATGTAATGACAATCTGACAATAACAATATGCCACTTATGAAATCGTTTGGCCTGATAGTGGCAGTAAAGAGAAAGATCATCGGGTCACCAAATTCACTAAAAAAATCCTCTGGGGACCATGAATATCTATACAAAATGTCATGGCTTTTTGGGTAGTTCTTGTCCAGACATCTTGCTCTGAAGGAAAAGTGATAGATGGGCCAATATTTCCAAAGGCCATTTTGCAGGGTAAAAATAAAATTGTCTAAGTGTGTTAAATGTGATGGATTACGTATCTCAAGCATGTTTTAAGTCTCTGCAAGTTGAATTCCATCCTGAAATTACTATGAATGAATGAAGGCTGCCAGGAAGGTAGCAAATCAGTCTGACAACTCGATAATTATTGAATGGAAAATAGTCGGCAGCAAAATAAATGATGTGTGACAAAACATGTAAAACTACCAAAATGAACACCAAAACATCAATCAGTGATCATCGAATTCATAATAGAGTGTCGTACATGTATTTGCTGCGGAATTAATTTGGTTTTTCTTTTCTGTGCGTTTAGGCGAGTGAGATGCGTGTGAACTTTGTGGTGATGAGACCTACAGAGACTCAGGAGGAAGGAGGAAGCAGCAGAGAAGGACAACACAGCAGAGCAGCCAGGAGGCCTGAACTGCAGTACTTCAGGCGCCGGTCCACCTACATGAAGGTAATAAGGAACATTTCCTCACAAACCAATGCTCAAACTACTTTTCAAATACAATATTTCACATCCACATTTATGTGGGCCCTTTACATCTGTTGGCTGCTGGAATTCTAACTTCCTTTTACACCACTAACCAAGATGTTGGTCGCAGCATCTTACAAACTTTACATGTTTCTGTTTACACAGTGTAATTGTGATGATCGCTCCTTTGTCGGTCACACTCGGTTGTACCATACACTGTCAGTAGAAAGAATAGCAACCCCCCAGTTTGGCGTGAGAAGCTTCGAGAGCAGACACCTGCGTCGGTGAGCGGAGATGAAAGCCCTTCTCTGGGGCCTCCCTCTGTCCTGATCAAAAGGCCTGGGGTGCTGCTCACTCTGCCGCTATGGGGCCACTGTCTTGTTGTTTTTTTGGTTGTTTCTTTGCGTGGCAGAGGATCAAAGCCGGTAACAGTTAGCTTTCGCCTGCAGAGTCGAGCCTTTTCGTCTTGCTGGGGGGGATGGGTTCCCTGCTGGGGGGAGGAAGAGCCCCCACCTCCCCCCAGCTTCCCTTCTGATGGTTTACATACTCCAGAGAGAAACAAGGAGGCTGGTTGGAGCTGTCATTTTCCACACATCTTTTCCACTACGAGAGCTTAGTGTTGATCCTCACACGTTACCTCTACCCTTACCTCTCAGCTCCTTCTCAAATGTTTCACATTTGTTTCTATGAGTGGTTTTGCAAGAGGAATCAATTAAGTCAAAAGATCCTGGAGAGGCTGAACTTAATTGGCAGCACAGACTTCATGTTTGTTATGTCAAACAAAATAAGATAAAACAATCATTCTTGTGGAGAATTTGTGGAACATGGCGTCATGAACAAGGCCAGCATTATTTTAAAAATCTGTGATGTTGATCAATATGTTCGTCATTGCTTGGTATTAATTTGTCTCATTGTTCATATAGGATCCTCCTGGTGGGTTTTCCAGCCAGGAGAAGACTGTGAGCTTGAAGAAGGAGCCTCGGCTTTCCCTGGGCATCACCATAGCCGGGGGGAGGGACTGTCGCAGCCGCCTGCCCGTTTACATCACGAGTGTGCAGCCTGTCGGCTGTCTGCACCGAGATGGCACCATCAAAAGAGGTATAAAGTAGCATCTGGTGATCTGGGATTTTGACTTTTAATAAGGAATGAGTATTAGAAGCTTTAGGCTTTGCAATGTGTCTTTGTCATGTTATTTGTCATGTGCAAAAAATGCTATCATTTCCCACAGCCCAAGGTGACATCTTCAAATGTCTTGTTTTGTGTGACCAAAATCAAAAATCCAAACATACTATCATATATGACAAAGAAAACCACAAATCCTCACATTGGAGAAGCTGGAAGCAGCAAATTTTGGTCATTTTTCCTTAAGATTATTCGATTAACATAATAGTTGCTGATACTATTCGTTGCAGCTCTGCAGTCGTGGCTAAATGACAATGCACAGGAAGGAGTTATTGTGAGTGTCTTAAGAGCGGCGTCGCTACAGTCAATTCAAACTTTAAATCAAAAACTTAATCGTGTGGGAATTTTTCGGATAAATACACTGAACACAGCAACAGCAGGAAACAATTTCCAGTTCTGTTTGCAAATCTATTACAATGTGACAGTTGGCTGAATAGGAAAAGGGCAATTCTCTTTTCACTTGCTTTTATTCAGGGATACAATGTGTTGCTCAAGGACACTTAAAATGAAAGGATGTGTGCCAAAATAGAGGCTTGACACTGACTTCTCTGGGAGAGGTGCGGCCTCTAAACACTTTTCCCTGCCTTAGAGTACGTCCACATTAAGCCGGTTAAAATTTTAAACGCATCTTTTTCTCTGCATTTCAGCCCTCCGTCCAGACTAAAATGCTGTGTTTCTCCCCCCCAAAACAGAGCTTTTCCAAAACTGCCTCCAGAGTATGTAAATCTTAAAACGCCACAGTGTGTACGGGATAAACAGAGCTTTTTCAAAACAATGACATAAACCTTTAGATGCCACAGAGAGCAGGAGGACACTGAACGGACGTGTAACCAGCTGTCACACGGCAAAGTAATCGGCTGTGTGTAGCCTATTCACAGGCGGGGCTGCGAAGAGGACAACCTTCTGTCGTCTCTAACTTCTTCTGTGATCACACATGTTAAACCTTGATATAGCCGATTATACAGCACATCTCTTGTCATTATTTATGAAATAATGACATTGAAATGAATAATGAATTGAAATGATTTGGTCAGCCGGCCGTCTGTCCCACTCCTTCCCAGATGTTGGCTGTGATGTGCAATTTTGTTGTTTGCCAATTAAAAAGAGGGCGAAGAAGAAGAGATTTAGCCGTTTCCATGTTGTTCAGGTGTTTCGCTGTGGACAGACGTCTCTACAAAAACGACCTGGAAATGCTAATGTGGACGCAAATTGTTTTCGCACAAAAACAGCGTTTTAAAATTTATGCAGCTTAATGTAGACGGTGTCTTAGTTTTTGTCCAGTTTTATCCCTCTGGTTGAATTGACAGCAAGTTAAGTTCACCCTGATTTAAAAAAAAAAAAAAAAAGAAAATGAAAAACTGTTCCTCATGTTGAACACAGATCCTCCTATCTAAGATGTCTCCGTCCATGTTCACAACATCATCTGTGTTTCTTCAGGTGACGTTCTGCTGAGCATCAACGGTGTTGACCTGACCCAGCTGACCTACAATGAGGCAGTTTCTGTGCTGAAGGCTCAAACAGCTCAGTCCCAGGTGGTGCTCCGTGTCATCCAGACCCTCTCTGAGGACTCAGAGGAGGACGCTGAGGCTGCCAACAAGGACGAACTGGACCCTGAAGATGACCCACGAGACGACGCCCTCAACTGGACACCGCTGTGGACTCGCTGGCTGGGATTACCAAGGTAGAGCTGCCTTACCTGAATTCTGTTCCTCCACTTCAAGTGTATTCTGTTCATTTTAATATGAAAGAATCAGCTCTGACTCTGCCCTCGTCGTTTCAGTCACATGCACTGGTGCCGGGACATCGTCCTGCAGAAGACCAACAACGAGAGCTGGGGCTTCAGTATCGTCGGGGGCTATGAGGAGAGCCACGGCCAGCAGCCTTTCTTCATCAAAACCATTGTGCCTGGTACGCCTGCTCACTTTGACGGACGCCTAAAGTAAGTTAATTTGACTCCCATATGACATAATCAGCTCCTGTATCCTGTCGTCACTCCACATTAACGGTCTGTGATTCTCTCCAGGTGCGGTGACGAGATAGTGGCGGTGAACGGAGCCACAACAGTTGGGATGAACAACTCTTCTCTCATCCCCATGCTCAAGCTGCAGAAGAATAAAGTCACGCTGACTGTGGTGTCCTGGCCTGGGAGTCTTGTGTAGCAACACACACGTCCCCATTCACTCCCTTTTCTCTCTATCACCCTCTTAGTTGTTCACATGTACACACAGATCTTTGCCCTGTTCTGCTGCATTCTTGACTCTCCCTTCCATAAGTAACTCATTGTTAGGTTTCATTCTCGTTACGTCTTTTGATCAGTTATGTAACACAGAACATGTGTGTACTTAAGCACCATCTTGTGTACAATGGAAATGACTTTCCCGAGCCTCAGCAGGTACCTGTTTGTTTCAATGTCCTCTCACACTCAAAGGGCGGATGATTGTCCGTAATGGGTGCGAAAATTATGACAATCAGTGAATTATATCCAAAGGATGAACTAGAAGGATAGTTGTAGTTTTGTTTTTGAACATTTTTTTTAATCCTTCTCTGAATACTTTATGAATTTTATGCTTTCCTGTTAAAAAGTCTTATCATTTGGTAGTCGTGACTTGATTCAAGTGATTCACATAAACAGCATCCAAAGATTAAATGTAGTGTTTAACAATATATGTAGACAGTTGTGATGAAGAATTATAGATGACTATGTAACAAAATGGCTGCTGAGTGTGTAGGCCGATGCCAAAGACAGAAGAACCATCTTGTCCTGCACTTTTGTGTGATTTCATCAACTTTATTTACATTGCACTTTCAAAGCGTGCAACAAGGTGACGTTAAGAATAAAATCAACAGCTATATTGTGTTATAAAGAGAGACTGTGGTCTGACACTTTCATGCTGCTGCAGACAGGAAGGTTCAGTTAAAGAGTCTGCTTAAAAAGTCTGAAATATCTGAGGTCCTGTCCTATCTAAGCCATAAAAGTAATCTGTAAAATTTTACACGCTCCTAAACTTAACAGGAAATCTGCATAGATCATTTAATCAGAATTGCATTGGTAGGAAACAGCTTGGGTCCAGGTTTATTTCCTGTTATATTAGCAAATGCTGCAACAGGAAATAAGCTTGGACACATTTATATTGTTTAAAACTGTGAGCTGGAATATAGAAGCAAATAATTCTGTGATGAATGTTCGGTCTTAATCAAAAGTGTTGTTGATATATAAATAAGACATTCAGCAGCTTTTGAATTATTAATTGATACATGTCCATTGACCAGTGCTCTGTATTTATTTTGAAATGATATAGCAGCTCATACTGAACAGCTTTGATAAGCAGGTGCCCTGAAGACACTGAAGGACAAACCAGAATGTATACTTGCCTTAAATTTCCACTGTACCAAAATGTGTTTCCCCTCATTATTTCCTCTCATTATAAACTGTTTATAGAAATTTCAATTTCAATGGCCTTGTTCAGATACATTTGTGTTACCTCGTTCTTTTTGTGTCAACACATTCCCAGTGGCCTTTCTCGTATCTTAATTGATACAAGACTTATTGAATAATATATATATATATATATATATATACAGTATATACACCATAGGTAGTGTGTGTATTAGCCTGTCCACTGTTTCATTATGTTCAATAAAATCATAACAAATCATGCTGTTCTTCTGTTTATCATTACTTCTAAGTGCACTATAAGGATGTCACTGAAGGCTGAGCAGTTCTCGGAAGATCCCACAGGAAAGACTTCTGGGGAGAAAGTTAATCATTGTGGCAAAGAGCAAGGGAAGTACGTCTAGTAGTGTCAGTAAAATGGTAAAAAAAAAAAAAATCACTGCAACTTACACTTTAATATGAATGTAAATGTTACTGGACTTCACAAGCTGCCATTGGTTCTAGTCTCATAATGCCCAGAGAGATATGAGTGGTTTTGTAGTTGTTCCACATTCCCTGATAGAATATCACATTTTCAGTTAACTACTGGCATGAGTGCAAATCATTGCAGTCATTTACTCCAGTCAGAAATGTCCAATAACCTGTACAGTCTGTTCATGGCTCAGTCTGACCCCTAGTGGACAGAAGCTGTACAGACTAAAGAAGTGACTCCGGTGCCTTTATGTTTGAGCAATTTTAGACTCTCTGAAACACTTATAAAATGTTTTTTTTTTCATATGAAACTGTTGCCCAGCACTCAAGATATATACATGCACAATTAAAGATGACTAAATGTTTTTGTAAAGTCTGTACACCATCTGGAGACAAAGAAACTGTTCGGTTCAGAACACACTGTCCACACGGATCAGAGTGTACAGTTCAAGTTAGTGAATATCTGCATGTGCAAATACACACATGCACAGGAGTTCTTGACTTTCTCACTAATTTACAACCTCTCCTGCTCTATCACACACACACACACACACACACACACCCAGACACATTTGTGTTTGTGCATGCAAACACGTGAGACAGTAAGACCAGTACAACTCGCTACAAATGCAAAAAGTATATATTCAAGTCACAGACAGACACTCAACAGTGTCATATGCAGTATGAATTGTCAGTGGCAGAAGAAGTACTCAGACCTAAGTAAAAGTAGCAATACCACAAAGTACAAATACTCAATACAAGTAAAAAGTATAACAGCAAAATGTACTTAAAGTATCCAAAGTAAAAGTACTCATCATGCTCATCATCAATGGCCCCTTTCAGAAGGTTAAATTATGGATCCCCCAGGGGTCCTTTTTTAAAATCTTATGCGCATAAGATAATATTTAGTGTTATTATCTTGTAAAACAAGATCAAAAATATACATTTTTCAGGACTTCCATATTCAGGGGCTCTTCTGTCAGTTTTAAATTTACAACTTTATCATTGTTATTGGTGACCAAGCAGAGTTTTGCATAACTTCAACCTGAGCAGGTCTAATCTGCCACATAAATGACAACACCTGTGTGGCTGTAGGGCCTTTAATTTCTAGTAATACATCATATTTTATTAGCTGATCATGAGTTTTGTAAGTAAAGTCATTCATTTATTTCTAACAAGTTAAATTATATTACTTGCTTTGGTATGTCAATTAACCACATTTTGCAATTCAACTCTCAGAATGTGGAGGCAAGTGACTTTGTGTTCACAAGTTTCCCCCAGAAAAGTCAATATTATAATCATTTTTAGATGTAGGTGCATTTTTATTTTTTAGATGAAATCCTAAATTAATTAAAATAATAAACTGCTTGGCTGAATCTTGCAGCTAAAGCTTATTAGATAACTTGATCTAACTTGAGTTTAAACTATCACTGGTGCAGTAAAAGGTTTCTGAAAACTTCTGTCCAAACAGGCAGAGACTGTGAATGTGAAAACAAAACAAAAAAACAAAAAAAACAAAGGACCATAAAACCAACCACAGTGAAGCCCACCAGTTCAGTGTTCGGGGGTTGTGGTGAGATGCAGCAGAAACGTGGTCTAGTATTCTCTGTTCTCTGACCACTGATCCATAACATTAGAAAGTAGCAGCAGGTTATGGTAACGGCATTCCTGAGTTTTACAAATGTGTCGAGTAATTGCAGACTGTCTTGTTAAAGTTAACGATTCAACACCTTGTTAAACATGACAAATAGCCACATATCTGTAGTGGAGCAGCAGGCTTTGGGCAAAGTGCATTAGCAGAGGTCAATAATGATCTGTTTTTACTAAGATGACGCATCGTTCATTAAGTGTGACTGTAAATAACAGAATGTTTTCAAATGAAAAAGGAAGCAGCAGCAAAGAAAAATCAAAATCAACAATTTATTTGCTCTCTCCATGGGGATTGGGACAAACATTTACAAGAATTGTAACAGGGACGACACTGGGAGGAGGATTTAAACTCTCCTTTGTACAAGAGAACAGATTTCAACCTGTACTTCTCTGTGGTTCACCAACTATTCCAGAGGCACTCTAATACAATGCAATGCAGCGATCTCTTGACTATGTTCAGGAAAATAATACTAACACTGGACAGAATGGCTGAAGCAAAAGAACCATCTGCTCAACACGCCGTGTACTGGAGATGACTGTGCTTCCTAACACATCAGGAGGACCAAACACAGCACAGGGAAAAGTACAAAACTATAAAAAAAATTAATGCAAAGTTGGGATAAAATGATGTAGAGGTGGAAGAGCAAATCATTATCTTCCAACTGCACATCAGAGATGCAACCATCTCCCGTTTTAACGGATGACGGGTTACTGAATGTCATCTTGATTGGCAAAAACCACATGGTACCGTGCACTGCTGTTGTCACTGGATGAATCTTCAGGATGCATTAGCGTCTGAAATCCTGACTTTCTACTGGGCTCAAGTGCAATCATTAGTCCGAACTCTGGCATCGCGTACATTGTAACTATATGGCTTACAAGGTAAACAGGTCCATATAAACTAGAAAGGTACATAGACATCTTTCATTAATCAAAACTATGGTACAGCAATATATTGGCAAAAAAACTAAAGAACTAAGAAGTAACTTTATGTAAACAATGGTATACCACTGTACAGCTTATCCTAACATGGTATTTACAGGTCAAGTTCTTTTACTAGCTAGTTCCCATGTACAGAGGGTCAAATGTAAAGAAAAAACACAGGGTGATGACGTACACTGTACGTTAGGCAATTTCAACCATCCCATCTACTTGCAAAGAACTGGATTGAAAGAGAGGAAACCCAACAAACAGCATTTGAATGTACAGACTTGTTGAATCGCCCAATGCCTTCCTCCCCGTTACATGTAGAGTTATTTAAAAAGAAATCATACATAAGGCAAGGATAGTTAAGGAAGGTGGAGGCATCACATTCTTTGCAAGGGATTACTGATGTATAATAGATGGGATACAGGTTGATGGTTCTTTGGGGTAAATGCACTTTTCGAGAGTTTCACTTGTTTGTCACGTGTAACAATAACGCATCCGAGTGCAACAAAGGGGACATGTCTAGTTCTGTCGGGAAAATGTGCAAAATCTGCTCTAAAGCAAAGTGACAGTGTTGCAAATTCTAATTTACAAGATACTGGGAGATGTACGGGGTCGTCACGAGAGACACCAGTGCAGACCCTTATTCCAAAATACTGTATATACAAGGCACTAAGGATAAGATTCAAGGGCCACACATCCAGTCCTCTAACAGCCTCCTCAGTCCGGTCGAAATATAGGATATTTGGGTAAGAATTCTATAAGAATCACCTGTAGAGAGAAAAAGACAAAACAAATTATTATTTAGGACAACTGCAAGATGTTTAAACATATACTAGAGCTGAAACTATTAGTCAATGAATCGATTGACAGAAAATTAATTGCTAACACTTTATTTTATGGGTCCTGTAATTTCTTTGGAAGTTTCCTATAGAGAACTTGGTATTAATTACACGGACAAAAGAGACACAGTTCTTACAAAGCAAACCTGTCTCCTAGAAATTACGTTTATATTCAACTAATTTGCAACAGCAAATACATTTTGAAGGAAATATAATGCCGACCGCATTTCGTTGTCTATGAACATAATGAAGAAATGTTGTTAATTACCGTATCTGGCAAGTGTATAGTTGTTTTGTCGTGACAGCCTACTTACGTATTCCATCATATTACTGCTTTCACATTTTCTTTTACTCAGTTTCCAGTGCAGCCCCAGCTGATGACAGAAGAAAAGAACAGAAGAAGAAATGAATGAACATCTCTCTCACTCTCAGACACAAAGACACACACAAACACACACACACAAAGGAAAATCTGTCTGAAATCTCCCCTTCAGTGTCGGGGGAATTTGGGAGCAGGGCTGTCTGGTCTTGCCGGGGTCAAACTGTGGCCAGACACCCTGAAGAGCTTCCTTTATGCCTTTGAACAGCTACTAGCTGTAATTTGTTGCTGCGAGACAAAACAAAATTAACATGGCATTTTACTGCTGACCTCGCGGTCCTCTCAGACCCCGTGCACCAGATTTGACTCAAACAGCTTTGAGGGACTCGTGTTGTTAGAGGGTTAAGAGTTTACAAAACCGATTAATGGCCTTCATCCATCACGATGATACTCAACTTACACTGCACACTGACGCAGGCAATTAAGCACTTTCACACAGGTGCTAATGTGCAATTTGTCGTCCTACTTACCTTGTGGTATAACCGGTTATTTTCCCACTCTAACAACTTATGAATAGACCGTCTTGTCTGTTGGGATAGAAAAAAAATGCATGTACATTAATGCAAGCAGCAAAATACTCATTACTCAATCTAACACTTTAACAGGTAACAGTAAACTGCCACAGTGTTAGGATTTATGGACTGAACTCCCAATTTACCAGCTAGTAATTTCCACTTTGTTGTTATTAATTCTGAGTGGTAACACCATGTTTAAATGCTGGGCAGGAGGGGAGCTGTGCAGCGCAATGCGTCATTTCTACACAGAGCCACTAATTGAACACGAGATGTTATTACCCTCTACACTTAGCCCAATGCGGCTGAATTGCTATAACAGCCCCTGAGTACTCAGCGCTGATGTAAGGGAGAGTTAAACTGTCCAACTCGTGTCACAGGAGGTCTGGGACTTACTCTCTTGTTGAGGCAGATAACAGGCCATAGACTGCAGCCTACTGTACAGCAACAACACAGGCAGCCGCAAAGAAGCCACTTCACATTCACAGGCAAGTTCTTCTTCAAGCAAGCATTCACCCTGCTGATGCTGGTTTTGAATTCCTCTGGCGCTACCTAGGACAAAAAAGAGAAAGGATGGATGTGTGTATACCAAAATAAACAGTTCCTAGAGGGCTTGTGCAGTCGGGGAAATTATCAGAAAATTGAAGCAAATTGCGAGGAGCAAGAGGGAGAGAGACAATTCAAGTGTTTTTAGGTGGTGCCGACATGAAAGATTCCTAATTGCTCAAAAGAAAAGCAGTGCACAAAGATCAAAGAGCTTGAGAAAACCAACAGGTAGATATTTGCAGATGTTCTCCAGAGATGAGATGAGATCTCTAAATACTATGCCTCTGTCTTGCTAACCAAGCTCTAGACTGTTCAAGGAGAGGAGGGACTCAAAGGAGAGATAAGCTCTGTGCCTGTGGCAGCGCCGGCCAAACAACTTGAATGGATGCTCATTCCTCGCTGAGTCTGTACGCCATAAAACGGGGGTCGTAATCTTTTATGACAGGATGCAAAGGTCTCTTTGCAAACAACCAAAGACCTCAGAATAAAGCCCAGCAGGGCCTGATCTGCACCCTTCAATCATCATAATTGTGACCTCATCCATCACGTCACCCTGGATCACAATACTGAAGGTACTTTTTATTGCCCCACACTTCCCTCGGCCTGCTCTTACCCCTACAGCCTTTTTGTGTTTCTGCGTCCGACCCAGGAAGCTTTCCTTTCTTGTCTACAGCGGAGTCTTCATTTCATTATTTTATCACCTGGAGCTGGACCCTCAAAAACACTGGGGTCCCCGCCAACTGAGCCCCATAGACGGCTTACTCATTTACAGAGCTGGACAGCACCACATTCAGGGTCTTTTCTATGCACTGTGGTGTGTTAGTTGAAATGCAGCTCCGTCAGATCAAAACCACTTGGGGAAGTTAGGGCTGTTAAAGGCCCAGAAGAACAATAGAATCACTGTGGCTTTAATTGCTTAATTCTTCCCACTTGGAATTGAACAGAAAGCCGCCTGCAAGACTTAAGTACAAGAAAACTAAAAGTAAAAGTGCAAGTAAACTGTACCTTTCCCGTGAGAACAGAGGGAAATTCTGTGTCAAATCTGTTGCTCAGCCCAAACCTGGAAAAATAACAACAAACAGACAAAATGTGAGCATTGATATGGAAATAGAAAATAATGTAAAACTATCTACTTACTATAAACATGATGAGAACAAAAATAATCCAGAGCCTGAGTAGAAACATATTGTTTGATTACATGAAGAGACATAACATGCTTATTAACACAATTTGTATGCAGCACAGTTTTTAGTTTAAGTCCAGTTTAGATGACATTATCAGAGGGGGACATTAAATCCCACACAACTACAAAAGGATGGCACAATAAAGACTTATTTCTATTGTAGTTCTTGATGTAAAGAGAGCAAAGATGCTGGAGTCCAGGTGATTAAGTGGCATCATATTACCAACAAACCAATACAATAATACTTAGATTATCATCAGTAAAATATCCAAAAAATAAATTACAAATTATAACTAGGATGATGACTGTACACGTCCAAGCTTCCCATACACCATTAGAGCTTGTAAAACTGTAGACTTGATGTGACACTCAAATTGGTATTATTTGATCACTCCCAGTAATTAAATAATGGGCATATTATCCCAGCATTTATATGATCAATTAGGCAATTCACATTTGATGTGTGTTGTGTCATCACAGCTCATTTTTTTAATTTGCAGTTGTGTTAGCTCCTTAATCTTTACCAAAAGGTGTCATGTCTGTGTAGAATAAAAGAATTGGGAATGAGAAAGCAGTGTGCAGGTATATTTTCTGTTCTCAGTGGACACATTAGCAATGTTGGTCTGCCGTTAGCTGTTGGTGGAGTAGCTGGAAAATGTGTCCCGTGGTGATAATATTGTTCCTTGTATTGAGCTTTGCCAGAAAGTTGCTCATGTTTACGTGCCTTTCCTGGAAAGGAAACCATGTGAACAGTAACAGTTGGGATTTGTGTTTTAACATTGATATCTCACTTTAGAATCCAAATGCAAAGTTGACTGAGAAATGTTTCCAGCAGGGACTCAGCGTCTGCTAGTCAGGTTAATGTTATGATGATTTTCAACTTTTGCAATTTGCTTTTAATTAATATCACTTAACTACGACATGACGTCATTTGACGTGCTTTAAGCTTTGTGCTCCCCTCAAGTTATCACCCTGAAAAAGTGCAGCAGCCTCAATCAAAACGTAGCTAAGGCATGACATCGCCATGTAAACAATGATGAAACTTGCAATAAAAAAAAGTCTTAGACAGTGATTAACTCTAAGACGCTGTGTGGACTTGGCAGACACTTTAATAATGTCTGTGTTAAAAACATAAGACTGGTGGTGATGTGTTAGTCTGCTCGGTAATAACGTTACAGACTTCTAGCTAACGGTACATCACATGTAAACTTGCCTATCAATGAATATCGGTTGCTAGTCTACCACGTTTATGGTTGCCATGGGGACATAAAACTGTTAACGTTAGTTTATGTCGTAACAATGTTTGGCAAACCAACTAACCCCTTGACAAAACATACGGCTAACTGTTAGTTGTTGTGGTTTGCGTTAGCTAGCATGTTAGCATCAGCTAAACAGGCTAAGGATGAAGACACCAAAACAACAAAGCGACACCGGGACAGACAGGAGCGACAAACACGGCTCTGCTTACACTGTGATGTGCCCGGCCCCTCGCATAACCACGGGCTCCGGACAGTATCTGGGCAAGTGTTCCTCACTCACTACGTGCTCATCTTCTTCGTCTTCCAACTCATAAATGGTATCAAAGTCCGCCATGTTGGGTAGTAAGACGCTCATGACGTCTCCTACGGGGCTGCGCACTGACGCACGAGTGGGCGCGCGGAGTGAAGAGCGATCATCGCCCCTCTGAGCTGAAAGTTATTATCAAAACGGCCTTGTAACATTAGTGAGACATGGCAGATATAGATTAGTAGAATCTATTAGACCCATGACATATTAACTGTTTATACAATGTTTGATAAGTTCTGCAGTTTGCATCAGGGATAATTCATTAATTAACTTCTTCAGACATAGCCTATAGGTCAAAGTCAGGAAAAGCCCTTCTCCTGAAATAGCCAGTCTAGCCACATGACAATTAACATGTCACTTCAACTAATTGAACCTACACTTTGAACCCATAAGCCTGAACCGTCGTTGTTAAAATGCTTTGAACCTGCCTCACTTAGTAACCTAAAACAGACCAAGGCCAGTCAAGTCTGTGGGCTAAAATGTTTCACAATGTTACTGACACTGAATGCAGAATCAAAGTGCACCTCATGATGACATAGCATCATATTTAACATATGTTAAACAGCCAGCAATGCTATTCTATATAACAAGAAAAAGATTAGTGGCATGTGTCAAGCGTTTGCAGAGCATGAAAAACTAACCCCCACGATTTTAGTTGCTATATTCATTTGTGGACACTTATGCTGGTTGGTTTTAAAGTCACAAGTCAAGAGGCAATTCAAGAGATAACTGACAACAAACCAGCTTTGCATGTATACAATAAAAAGGCGATACCAAGTCTGTTTTGCTGCAAGATGACCCAGTCTATTCATGTTCAGGCTTTGGAAATGAGTCCCACCTATTTTGTCAAAATCTAAATTAAAGGTAGATGCACTGAATTGACATAATTATTACCACACCCATTACTGTAAATAAACTTTGTCCAAACACTTTATTTCTGTTGATAGGTCTAGGCTAATCTGATACTGGGCCCTTATTGATTTTTAAAATATTTTTTAGGAGTATTAATAATACAAATTTCAAATAGGCCTAAATAAAAGAATGATATTTATTTCTGAAAGTCTTAACCTATTTTGTAACAGCGTGTATTGGTATCAGTAGTCTTTCAGCAGATACTGGTGGAAAATATAGGTTGTAGGCTATATATGTACTGGTGAATACCATATACATGCAGAAAAGCTTTTCAGATACAAAACCTGATGCAAAATCCAAAATTCAGAAATAAGAGAAATGACAGGTGTACTGCAAAAAAAAAACACATTTTATTTACATTTTGAGCGTTGCCATCAGACGACGTCCTACCCGTATCATTAACAGCTGGCCCCTGCTTTACTAAAGCGGGTCAAATTGTGCTGAAAAAGATGTTTTGTCAAGTTTGTCCAGTGTGGCATGAGCTACATACAATCCAGTTTAAAACTTCATTAAAATGTCCCTGAATTCTCATTTTATTCACATACACTTCATCACATACAAAAAAAAAGGATATTTATATCTTATTAACTCACAAACAATTTAAAGCTTTTAAGTTTGAAACACGTCGATTTTTACGTTTTTTTTTTAAATCCCCACGTTATTAAAACTATTCTATAAAAAGCAATATTTCAAGAGCCTCCAGCATTTTGTTGCTATAAATGAAATCTTTATCCACAGCTTTGTGCTTCAGGACGTGAGTTCAGATCCTCTGGCTGCCTATCAAGTGTCCTGTCAGCGTGTAGTCGGAGTGCTCAGTTATGTTAGATGGTCCAGAGCGTGAACTGCTTTACTGAGTCACAGTCACTTGCTGTATATTCCTGATAGATGGCAAGGTGTTCATTCCCTGAGGAGGGTACAGAGAGCCGTGGATGTCTGAGGGACTGAGAGACCCCGGCACCGGCAGAGGGCTCACCGAACCCGGGTCACTGTGCACAGACCCCCCGCTGCCGTCAGACTGACCCAGCTTCTTCTTGATCAGTTTCCTCTCTTTGGCTCTGCGGTTCTGAAACCAGATTTTCACCTGAAAGGGGACAAAGAAAAAGGAAATTAAATACATTATTTCTAGGTGTGGGCTACCTCATTTAATCTCCATGTTATTCCATAACCCTTAATAAATAAAATAAAATAAAAGCCTAGCTAGAAAATAAAAAATAACTAATAAATATAGTGAACATCAAATATATATTTTTGGGTTTAAGCTACCTCGTTTAATCCCCATGCCAGCCCTTAATGATTAAATAAAATGGAAATTAAATGCATATAAAAAGATTGGCCTAGATAGGAAAAAAAAAGAATAACAATGATGATATTTTTTGGGTGTGAGCTACCTCGTTTAATCTCCATCTCATTACTAAAATAAAATAAATAATATAAAATGCCCATTAACAGATAGATAAGACATTAGTAAATGCAGGCCTAGTATAATATATAAATAATAAATGTCCATACGTTGCTATTATTTTCTGTTGTCATTTCAAATTGACGTAAAAATAAAAAACCTGTTTATGCACCATGAGCATTTATATTTCGAAATATCAGGCAATTGTTATTAACATAATATATGTGTATAGAATAATTAATTGATAAAAATAAGTTAAAACAATATATGAGGGGTTAAAGTCTATTTAAATATATCCAAGGCAAATTTATTTCTGTCTCGTGAATGTTAACATGCAGAGTCACAACAATAACTTTGTTGATGATATTGACATTTTGTAAGTTACACGTGTGAAAACAAGCCTGCATTTCTATCTGGTGTCCATTAATGCTCACACATAGCATAGGCTATATACTGTATGTCATAATGTTAAATCTTCCTGCAATGAAAATACACCAGGCAGTAAGTTTTTCACTCTAATATAGACACATACCTGTCTTTCCGACAGACCGAGGTTGACAGCCAGTTCAGACTTCCTCCTGATGGTGATGTATCTGTTGAAATGAAACTCCTTCTCCAGCTCCAGCCTCTGATGGTCTGTGTAAACTACCCTGTATTTCTCCTTCGTTCTTGTTTTACCTGTGAAGGCGACAAGAAACAGAAATACACAGCATTAAGATTGTGCAGCCAGGTGGTTGAACTGGAAGATTTACACGGGGCAGGCTGCATGCCAGGGCCGGCCTATCTGCACATAGCATCTTTATTAGCTGCCTCTTAAATCCACATATCTTTGCTTTGGCTACAGATACGCAAATTGAGCTTCGTCTTGCTTTCATGACAACTGTAGTACAGTGAATTTCAAACAGCCAGCAATCAGATCCTCCAGCGACCAGTTAAAAAGAAATACACGACACAGGAGATAAGAAAAACATATGTAGAGAGTGAAGCATCAATGCATTTTATTCGACAGCATGTGGGTTGATTTGAAATAGTTGGATTTAATTTTATTTTACAGGCCTGTTATAGGAGTGCATGTTAACTTTTAATGTATGTAAGTTTGAAAACAAATGGCTGACGATGACAAATCTAATCAAAAAAAAAAAAACTGTTATGGACATCCACATTCCTACAATAAACTATAAGCTAAATTCCTTTAAAGAGTATATAAGTGTAACCCAGCAGGGCTGTTTTATTCTAGGCCCTCATAATTAAAGAATATTCGATCTGAAACTGTAATTCACGCCGCTGTAAAGGCCCACAGTATGTACGACTCCACGTTTGAGACGTTGGTTGTGAAAAACGTCACTCTTTCCGGCAATATAACTCTTGGAGAGGAAGGGAGGTTGGTGCATATCAAAGTGAAGAGGTGTTGAAAGCAAAGGCCACCGCCTGGATATGACGGATAACACTCAAAACACCGAACAATGTGACAGGGAAGTCGACCTCACATCTCCAGGAATAATGACATTAACATCACAACTGGGCCTGGCGCCGATTCCTCACACCTTTTTATTTTATTTTATTTATTTCCACCACAGGAGAGAATACAGTAGTAGACTGAGCTGTTGGCCTTCAGTCCATTTTCCCATCAACATTACGAGCTATAGAAATCATTTATGGCCGCATTTGACTTATTCTTTCTGCTGCTGCAATTCGTTATTGTTTTTATTATAGAGAGGTCTCTTCAATTTTAGCCTATAAATATTCTCTTTCTGTTAACATTTTACACTGTTATTAATCTAAATGTAAGCAACCCGCATAAGGCAAGTGCCAAAAGACCAGAGTTTCCTTCTGTTCTTTCAGTTTCTTTTGGCACTCTTTTTCCAACAGTAAGTCTGACCTATTGATGCTTGGCCCTTGTTATTAATGAAACAAATTCGATAGGAAACTTGATTTGAAATGACATGGAACTGCCAGAAAAAAATAATTAAAATGTCTGCGTCAAATCCAGTGGGACTCGGAAACGGAAAAACAAACTCTTGGGTGCGCAAAATCCTAGTTTCTAAGTTTTTGATCCTACATTTATGTTGCAAGAAGAGAGACACTGAATACAGAATCGAACAACATGATTTTGGCACAATGTTTAAGATGATGAGCTCACCTGTAGACGATGATTGCGCAGTTTTACTCATCCACTGGAATGAATTGCGTCTTTCTCTATCAGGAGAAAGTTGTGCAACAGTAACGTTGTCCGGTGGCGGCTGTAACACCGCAGATCCTGGAGGGTGCATATGACTGTACTCAGATGAGCAGTAAGGAACCTGTCCAGGAGAGGAGTTGTTCATGGGTGTAGGAATAGTATTAGGTGGTCCCAGGCTATATGCGCCCCAGTCCTCCCGTGGTGCGCCATATGTAGGTCCCCAACTCCCCGCAGACTGTGCGTGCGTATCCATGTTTGGCACATGATGGTATCCAGTAAAGTCGGGGTACTGTGGCGTAGAAACAAAGTTCTGTGGAGGCAGATTGATGCTTGATCTTCTTACTGGCCCTTGGTGATACATACCGCTTTCTTTATCCAGAAGGTATCCCACATACATGATTTGTACAAAAAAACAAAACAATTAAATACAATAAAAGCAGCAAAGGGGATGATGTGGCCTGTTTTAAGGCGACATTGTTGCCCTGAAACTGTTAAAAACAATCCTTCTGGTCTTTAGTCCAAATGGGTTCCCAGTGCGAAATGCGACGTAGTTCCAGTCAGTCTCCCGTCTCACATGATGTGACTCTGTTGACAAGATGGTAAAGGTATACTAAGGCCTGCCTGACGCATTTGCATTCAAATGAGAGTGACCGATGCTGCCGGCACAGCTGTCCCCTTGCGCCTGTCCCGTGCGCGTCATCACCTGACAGTGGGCCTATCCTGAACATGAGTTCTCCACTCGCCATGAATAAATTAACGCCGCGGCCTATCAGCTGCACATGCTGCACGAACCGGCAATAAACCGAGGCAACACGACCACAAACGCATCAAGCAAAAAAAGGCCTGTGCGTAATTGCGCGCAGATATATTTTATAAGGACTTGTTACAAGCATTCACTTCCTAGTGACAATTAATTGAGTTAGAGCCTACTACATTATAACAGAATATAGCCTAGATAGCAAGTTATTTATATTAGTTATATTAGAGTGGTATCTTTCCAAACACATCTTTTGGATATAAATCCTGTTATTATGGGAATTCAACAGTTTCCAACCACGCTTCACGCGTAAACCCCGTTTTATTTGTTAAGATATTCACTTGCAAACGAGGTGCAAAGTATGAGAGACTTTCTCTTGAAGCAAGCCGGACCTTTCGTATTCCGTGTTCACACCTCAAGGTCGCACTTCACAGCTAATTCCGGTTACAAGGAAACTCCAACAACCCCCTCTGTGACAAACAGCGGCCCTCGACACATCAGTCACTGCTGCCCCCTGAAATCATAGTGAAGTTATTTTTCTGTGATCATGTCACCAGGGAACTAACTGCCCGATTAATAAAAAACTCATTTGGACACACGCAGTCCCTTAAAAGTTTAGCCTTGCCACTTACTCTGCTGCAAACTAACAGGGTTAATTCAGATGATGAAACAACAAACTCACTGAGCATAAATCTGAAAATACCACACACGTTTAAGAATAATTTTACAGTGCACTTTTTCTACCAAGAACTTAAATTCAAGCCCAAGTCTGAGCTGTACATACACACCATTTCGAGGAGCACATTTCTTGGCATTTTTCGGATTAATTTGTCAGGTGTCTGAGGGCTTATTTAGCAGAGCTGACTGATTGGCTTGCGCAAAGTCATAAATGCTGATGGATGTCTCTGAAGGATCTGTTTATTGACCACAAAATATTTATGAGACAGTCCAATCGAGTTGGCCTCTGGCAGCCCACAGCCAGTCAGTTCTCTGATTTGTACCCAGTTCAGTGTCCCGGCTGTCTGCTGAAAGATGATCCCGTTAAACATCAAGTATGACACGTTTTCACTTGTTTTTCTGACTCTCTGCTGGCTTCAACACAGACTTATGGTGCAGTCTGGAGCTGTCACAATCACTGCTATACCTACAAATGTGTCTGTCAGAAAAGCATAAACTAATTTAATTTCGTCTTAAAGGAACAGTTTCTTCTCAGGGTGAAATTCTGGTCTTCATGCACAAAGACAGTCAGGCTAGGTCCGGCCTTTTGAGAAGTGATTTATTGAATCACTTCACTGGGAATTACATGGCTTTCACATTATGCATTATATTTCTTGATTTTAAAGCTACATTCAGCAGCTAAACGAGTTTTCTTTGATAACTTCTCCCAGTCGTTTACATCACTACAGTGTACTGTATTTACAGTGAGGTTACTTTGCTCTGTCCTGAAGTTTCCTCAGTGTGTAGACTGATCATTCAGACTCATTGCTGCCCTCTTGTGGGTTTCTGCAGAACTACAGCTGCTGTGATTAAACTGCTGAAATCTGTCTGACCACCAGAGGTGGAAAGTAACTAAGAACATTTACTCAAGTTCTGTATTTAAGTACAATTTTGTGGTACTTGTACTTTACTTGATCAGTAGCAATTTCTGCTACTTTATACTTCTACTCTACTACAATTCAGATGCAAGTATTGTACTTTTTACTCCACTACATTTATCTGATAAATTTGGTTTCTAGTTATTTTGCAGATTCAGATTAATAATACAAAATATAACAAATAAAATATGATGTATTAAGATCAAATGGAAGGGGGGGGGGGGGTTGCAAGCTAGCAGTCTACAAAGTAATCATTAAACATTAAAGCGATGAAGACTTTAATGCATCAATAATATAAAATACATTATACAGAAGTGGACTATTCTGCATGATGAGTATTTTTACTTTTTGTACTTTAAGTATATTTTGATGCTAATATTTCTGTACTTTTACTAAAGTAAAATGTTGAATGCAGGACTTTTACAATAATTGTAACACAGTATTTCTCCACTGTGGTTTTTTTTTTACTTTCCATCACTGCTGATCACTCACAGGACTATTTACCACAAGAGGGCAGCCTCCACCAACAAAAAACATTCACATGATGTGTACCGTGCTGTACACCACATGCAGAGTATTACAAGATGCATCATACAATCATACAATTTATTCTGAATGACAAGAAGTTTCTGTAATAATCCCATAAAGTATAAGAACTCAAAGGGAAAAATCCACCTTTAAAATAAGTTTAAAAACTGTTGTTCCACTGATTTTAGGCAATAAATTACAAACAGACAGTTGTCCAGAGCTGTCCATCTTATAATAATATATATTTTTTTCCATTAGACAACACTCAGATGCACATCTTAAGTCCTGTAATTAGGAAACATCCTTATATATAAATTATGTTTTATCCTCAGGTGCATTTTGAGGCACCTTTCATCAAACTTAGCATAAAGAAATGGAGCATAAAAATGAAAGAGAAACTTTCCAAATTACGATCAGTGATGTAATTATCTTGATGACAGTTGTTTCATTGACAATCATTATGAAAATGGGTGAAGAAGAGTGATGGATACTTTATCTTCTCCATCTTTTCTTGGCACTTTTGTTGCTTCAAACTGGATGATACTTTCTGTTCAGATTTACTTTGTGATATACAAATATTATTATGTTTTCTTTTGGCATATTCACCTCCTCATGTTGTCCTCCCCTTTCTCTGATTTTGAATTCTCTATTTCACACGTTTCTCACCTTGTGAGTAACATCATGAGGGGAAGTTGGAGGAGAAACTATTTTAACTCTGTACTTCTAGTAAATGACATGTCATCAGGCGACGCTTATTAAGTCTGTCAGACCTTTTGTTTAAGATGTCACATCCACATGATGGAGGGTGTACACAGCTTTGATTCAGAAAATATGCTCATGTATCATCATGGCTGCTGTCTCATAGTGTCGCAGCTGTTTATCAGTTTCAGTCTGTGGCATCATCAAGACAGTCTGATGCTCAACATGAACAGACTCGTTCAAAGTTACAGATTAAACTGAAAGCAGAAGTGGTTGAAGAAGTACACACATCTTTTACTTAAGTAAAAGTAGCAATACCACAGCGTAGAAATGTTACAAGTAAAAGTCCTGCGTTCAACATTTTACTCACAATACTTACAAATATTAGCATCAAAACATACTTAAAGTACCAAAAGTAAAAGTACTCATTTTGCAGAATTATTTCAGAATAATGTATATTATATTATTGGATTATAATTATTGATGCATTAATGTGTTCATCACTTTAATGTTGCAGCTGGTATAAAGGTGGGGCTAATTTTAATTACTTTATATACTGCTGTGTAGCTTGTGAATTCCCCCCCGGGGGATCAGTAAAGTCTTATTCTAACCTATAATACTGTAATACATCATAATTTATTAGTTATATTTTGTATTCCCAATCTGAATCTGCAAAGTAACTACTAACTTAAGTTAAGTCCAGTACTTGAGTAAATGTATATAGTTATTTTCCACCCCTGCAGTACAGTGTCACATGAATAAAATGTGAACTGTATGTGAAGTTGTACTCTCCCCTTAAATCTTACCTGAGGTTTAACGGTAACCCTGATAGCAATGGCTTTATCACATTTTATTTGATTGACTGTGTAAGTGTAATGTTCACCTCTCTTCCTTTTTACTGTAAAAGTCTTTCTTATGATTAAATAATGGCAGTATTTATTTACAACATCTCCGTGCAGTCTTTAAATCACTGTTTTACAGTAAATTCAGGTGTGTGGGGCCTTTGGCTGAAGCACAGTAAATACCATCCATGAACAAGTTGCATGTGTATTCACTAGATGGCGTTACTGAGTTGCGCTGTCTCCGGTCTTCTCATGGATGTGCAGAAATAAATTCACCAGCTGTTGATCATTGAAAGACTGATCTGCCCTCCTCAGAACAGAATACAGCCACTGAGAGCGCCATTAGATAGATAGATAGATAGATAGATAGATAGATAGATAGATAGATAGATAGATAGATAGATAGATAGATAGATAGATAGATAGATAGATAGATAGATAGATAGATAGATAGATAGATAGATAGATGCAAGAGCAATACATACATGCATAAGAGAACGAATGTCTGTTATGCGTGAGGTCAGCAGAGTTTATGTGAAGTTGCGCAGATGTGCAGCTCAATATATTGAAGCTTATAGAGTTGCATTGCAAAAGATTGACAAGGTGACTGCGATGTTTTGAAGGGTCACACTGGATTTTCTGGCTCAGACGCGATTGCACTGTAACTCCAATTTGACAGTGAAACTTGTGAGACAAATTGTATAAAGCCTGAAAAAGCACATTCCTAACGTTCCCCCTTGTCAGTAGAGGAGAGTTACAATCAGACTGATATCACAAGTGATCACTGTTCAGGAATCTGCCCGGTTGTCGTGACATTGTTGATTTTAAAATTTCCATTTTTTTTAATTACTTGACTTGACTTCAAAATCCATTCTTGACTGCTCTGATCTGATCTGGTCTAAGAAGGCCAAGTCAATCTTTCATATTGAGTGATGTGAGTTATTGGATTTATGTTTCAGTATCAAATTCCTCCAGGGATTTCATGTGTATACTTGCATACTACAACAGGTGATGATGAGGTGAAGTGCACTCTGTATCCTGCTTTGAGCGTTAACAAATGTGCAAACACTGGAAGGACTTTGCACAAGCATCAAAAGTCCCTTCTTTCCCTGAGCTCAGCATAGTGTGGGAGTGTAGCAGATCAGCAACAGTCAGCGGTGAAGCAGCCCAAGAATTCAGTTTGTTGCATAACTTCATTGATGTTATTGAAGTGTCCACAGCGTTTCTCTGCAGGAAGAGAGGTAAAACAAGACCATCTGCTACTATTTTTAGAGAAACTGCCTACATGGCTGACACACAGGCAGCGGTGCTTTGTTTGTCGTCTGTAATGTAAAACACATGTAAAGCAGGATAATGCGAACAAGTCATGTTCGAATATTTTGATTAATTTAATTAAGATATGACAGAAAATTAGAGTATTTAAATCATTTGAAGGCCAGAGATAAAGAAACATGGATAAACATTTACATAAGAAGTTCACTTTTATTCTTATGTAAAACCCATATGGGCACAAGTAGGCTCTGATCTTTTTGTTACTGTTGTTTCTCACTTTTTAGGCAGTCTTGATAATAATAATAATAATAATATATGATCTGTGACACAGAAAAGGAAGAAGATACAACACTGCACCAGTGCATATTTCAATGAACAAGGCTAAGAGTGTGCAGCCATGCCAGCAGCTCTGTGAGGCTGTACATAGACATAGCTGTGCTTTGAGGTAAATGCTAACATTAGCATGCTGACATGATCACAATGACAAAGCTAGAATCCTAACAGTTATAATCTGTATCCTGTTCACTATCTTAGTTTGGCGTGTTAGTGTATAAGCAAATGCTAATTAGCAGTAGACACAAACCACAACTGAGGCTGATGGGAATGTTATTAGTTTTGCAGGTATTTCCTAAAGAAACATCTTGGAGACACTGACATTTGGCACTGGGGAAAAGTCAGGGGATCACCAAAGTCATTGGGGTTAATCCTCTGGGTACCATGGAGATCTGCACCAAGTTTCACAGATATCCATTCAATGGTTGTTGAGATATTTGCCCTCCATGGAGCCGTGCTGCCAGCATGGCTAAAGATGACTGCGGGTGCAAAAGAACAGTGTGCAGATTCTACAATGTTGTGCCTTTAAACATTCAAAAATGAAAAACAAACTAAAAACAAACTACCTACAATTCTGGTTGATGAACCACAAAATGCCACTGCAAATGTTTGCAGTGCAACAGAGATGAGACGAGGCCACCGCACATTTACAAACTGCTGGTGCTGATGGTGCTGATGGTGCTGAGGTTCTCAAGTCCCACATTTGGACTTATCGAAGGGAGTTCAGTTCAGTTCAGAGCAGCAGGGTGGCCAACAGAAGCAGCACCAGAACCAGACTGAAATCTCCCAGAAAGGGATTAACATGGAAAAACATGCATCTGAGCCCTAAAATAACCCCACCATGTTCACATTAATTATGCCACTATGAACAGCATTTTTCCCAGGCCCTCCTGGTGTACGAGCACTCTATACACCCCTTACCCCCCGCTGGAGGGGTAAACAATGGGGGCAAGTGGGTGAGCTGGTTTCACTGCACTTTTGCCTTTGAATGGGCATTGATGAATCTGAAGGCCCCCGAGGGGCTGACATAGTTTTGTTGCAGTTCTCTGGAAACTATTTGAAGTCAGACAATTCACGATCAGATATACGTAGGCTGGAGGTGATCAGACGCTCTGGTCTTATCTGATATAAGTTTTCTGTCTGTCATCAGTAAACAAACAGGGAATGACAGAAGGGAAACACACGCTATGGATAAAGTAAACACTGTGCAGTATTTCTTTTTTTAACTCCTCTGGCATGCCAGCCTGTCAAATTTAAATTCAGGCCACCAATACAAGCTTTCTGATGTTTTCGTAGAAAGTGGTTTTAAGAGATTCAGTAAAAAAACAGTTTGAATTTAGTTTGATTGTTCTTACTAATTCACAACACATGAGTGGCTCAACCAGACTAAAATGCCACTTTTTAAATTCCTGAAGTGAAGTTTAAAGTTCTTGAAACCTCAGCAACATCACAGATCCTCATGAATCATTTCCTATAAATTACACAGGTGGTGTCGCCAGATGTTTCGTAAGTTTGTTTGGTTCCTGATGTCATTAAGTTATTCATGAACAGTTTTTAGCCACATGGCTAAAAGGGATGGCAATGTCGGCCTTTTGGTTCACCACTTTTGTTCAGAAATATCTCAACAAGTATTGGATGGATTACCATGAAATCTTGTACAGACATTAATGGTAAATTGACTTTACTTATATAGCACTTTCAACCTTTTACAGATTGGGTGTGTAAGGTACTGGCCTCCATCAGGAGCTTAGGGTTCAGTGTCTTGCTCAAGGACGCTTCGACATGTAAAAAGTTTTTTTTAACAGGAGGAGCCGGGGATCAAACCACCAACCCTGGGATTAATGGACGGCTCCACCTGCTGAGCCACAGCTGTCCAAATGATCCCCAGAGGATGAATCCTACTGACGTTTCCTCTAGCGCCACTATGAGATTGACTTTTTGGTGCAGACATTCATGTCCCCCTGAGCATTCCTGCAAAACTAATGGCATTCCCATCAGCCTCAGCTGTACTTTGTTGTTAGTGCTAATTAGCAAATGTTAGCATGCTAACACGCTAAACTAAGATGGCAAACATGGCGAACATTATATTAAGTGATAGTGAGGATGCAGGGAAGAAAACATGGGGAGAACAACATGCAACAAAGGTCCCCAGTGGGTACCAAACCCGGGACATTGCAGCTACAATACATACATCTTAAACACTAGGCTGCTGGACACCCTCAATAATATCTTAGATTAGATTAGATTAGATTAGATTAGATTAGATTAGATCAGATTAGATTAGATTAGATTAGATTAGATTAGATTCAACTTTATTGTCATTGCACATGTCACAGGTACAAGGCAACGAAATGCAGATAGTATCTAACCAGAAGTGCAAAAGCAGTAGAATAACATAATGAAGTCAGTCACTGCTGCTGTGTACACAATTATTTTGTGATTGTGGGTTCTACTATTTTTTACCCTGATATAGGTATTTTTTGTTGTTGTCTTTTAATTGAAATATTTTAATCACACTTTTTTTCCCCCAATACAGCTCCTCCATCCACACAGCTACTACACGTGACAATATATCAACCTGCTGCTGATCTGATGTTTGTTTTTCGCCCTTTGAACCACAGTGGTGCTGAAGCCCATTATAGAAGAGGCTTTATTTAGCTGTTTGTGTCGTTAGCTCGGTCTTTTACTTTGCTTGTTAAAGGTGGACTGAAGTTAGGTATTTTAAGGGGACAGTATCCGGCTCATTGTTGTACATTTAGGTGAGAGGCGCGGATGTGGCCTACCCACCATTCACCTTCTTGGGCAGGGGTCTGGGAATAGCATTGTGTGGACGTTCAATGGGGAGGAGTGGGACCTTTGTGCTGTTTGGTTGACTGGCCCCAAATCAGTGCATGATAGGATTTTAAGCTGCACAGATTCAGTTGGATCACAAATGTTTTTTGGCAAAGTTTCAGAGGTTCCCTGAGTTAACACATCTTTTTCAGTGATTATGTTTTGCAGCTGTTTGCTTTGGGAAGAGGTTGTGGAAGTTTTCAAAGAGGGCACAGTGTGTGTGATACTTACAAACAGAACATTTCTGATTATTATAATATCTTTGCAAACTCAGATCCTGAAGAGGGGATCCCTCCTCTGTTGCCCTTCCTGAGGTTTCTCCTTTTTTTCCTGTTAAAGTTTATTTTGTGTAGTTTTTCTTTATCTGAAATGAGAGTCTAAACACAGAGCACGTCATACAGACTATAAAGCCCTCCACGACACATTTTTGATTTTTGTCTTTGATCAATATAATCAAAAACTGACTTCACTAAAGTCTCATTTTGGGCCAAAACACTTTACAATATTTTTCTCATTTCATCTTGACTTCTGGTGACAGATTTATGCCGTCACGTGTTTCATTAGTAATACTTCTGATCAATAACGAGGAGTTATCTAAGTCATGGCATTGTCATTTTCTTTAACTTCTTTGTTCGGTGGTGTTTATTTCCCACCTGGCGACTTGCTATTTATTACACTGATAAAATTAAAGGATAAGTAAAAGTAGAAATACCATCTAAAAACACTCCATTGCCAGTAAAAGTCCTGAATTCAAAATGTCACTTAAGTAAAAGAATAATCAGCAAAATGTACAGAAAGTATCAAAAGTAAAAGTATTCATTATGCAGAATGGCTCCTTCCACAGTATCATATTATTATAGAATATTATATTATTCAACAAATACATGTAAGAGCCTTTTAATGTTGTAATTCATGTGGAGCCAATTTTAGATACTTAGAAGTTATTCTTTATTGATCCCCATAGTGAAATTCATTCTCTGCATTTAACCCATCCCACGTGTTTGGATGCAGTGGGCAGCCACTTTGTATACTACTAGGTAGATTAGTAATATAGTACTGCATCATATCATATGAGCAGATCTCATGTTTTTGTTGTGTAAAAAGTAAACAGTAACTATTAAGTGTCAAAAGTACAATATTTGCTGGTACATTTACATTGACTCAAGTACTGTACTTAAGTACAATTTTGACATACTTGTACTTTACTATAGTGTTTCCATTTTATGCAGCTTTATACTTCTACTCAACTATAGTTCAGAGAGTAATATTGTAGTTTTTACTCCACTAAATTTGACAGCTATAGTTACTTTTCAGATTCACATTATTAATACAAAATATCATCTCAAACTCATTTTAATATTTCATTTTAATTAATTAGTAGTTCAATAAACTCTCTGCAGTGGTTTCCCTCAGTGGCAGTGCTGCTCCCAGGCGCAGTGGCCCCTCAGGAAGGGATAAGGGCAGTCCTCATACTTCTGCCTGTATGGAAAAACACTGTGTGTGGGTGCAGATACACAAACCTGTTTGTTACCAAGAATCAACGACCCCCAGCCCCGCCCCAACATCCTTCCCTTGTTTGTTTGTATCTCATATTCTGGAAATAGTCGGAGGTTGTTGATGTGTGTTTGGGTGTAATGTCGGGCGCTCACCTTACAGTAAACATAGTAAATCCTATGAGGACAAGCGGAGACAGTCAAGGGCCCAACCTGTCCTGTGGCGTGTGGTCTCCTCTGACACACCCAGTGCCAGTAAGCAGGGGCACTGCATCCCCATAGGAAGCCCTGTGTGTGGCGTCCTCCGGTCGTGACCAGGATGATTAAGAGTTCCTTCCTTTCCTGCTCGGAGGGGCATTGTGCCGGTGAACAGACATACTGCCGACACCTTGTCCTGGCCAGGAAGTGAGTCTCTCACAGTCCAAGGAGCAGCAGAGGGGCCGAACGCTGATGGCACAGTCCAATCTAAACAGACCTTTTCATTAAGGGTTGACAATTCAAATGGGAATAATTAAGGAGCATTGGATTCTGTGAACCAACTTAGTTTGGAGTTAAGAATAGTCTGAAGCCTCGGGTCATACTTGCTCGGTTCCCAACATTGGGGTTGGGACCCTCTCAGGGGTTGCAGGATAAATCTGAGGGGTTGTGAGATGATTTACAGGAAATAAAGGGGGGAAAAACACATTTCTACAACACAAACTCTTCTTATTTTCCCTCTTTTCTTTAATTTTACTACTGGAAAATGTAACTACTCCAAGCCTCTAAAAAACGTTTAAATGCAAAAACCCATGAAAGGAACATCACTCTTTAGTTGTACTGCTGGCAGTGCAACCAGTGATGAGGGGGTTGTAAGTAGATGTTGCTTTTCTTTAACATTGTTTTGCTTTCAAAGGTCACAAGCCAAAAAGGTTGGGGACCACTGGTTTGTTCACCGATTTCAAGTATATCATCAGTCATATTATGGGTTTTATTTTATTGGCAACACGCTGTTTTATAGAAGCCGCTTGAGGTGATATTTGTGTATATTTTAAGTTTTGTTTGCCTGATATAGAATATCAGGGAAGTGACGTGCATTGGACTCTCTTCACGTGATTGAGGAACCCTCTGAACAAATAACGTTTTTGTCTTATTGAGTGAAGCCATGAAACCATATTGATTTCCAGCAAAGCTAACACAAAAACTGTGTACTTCTCTGTGAGGCTTTTAGCTGAATTGTAGTCATTTTAAGCAGATTAATTTTGATTAAATTAAGCAAAAGGGCTACAAAATGGTCATATCCTGACAAGAGTCTCCAACCCTGCTAGCAGCTTTGTCAGCCTGTAATGTGAAATGATAGAAAGATTAACCAAAGTATTGGACAAATTTAAATTTAGTTCATCATCAGCGTCATTAGGATTCATCCTCTGGGAATCATGAATGTCTGTACAAACTTCCTAGAGCCACGCTGCAGTGTAGTGCCTCGTTTGTTTTCCTCATATAAGCATTTCAAACAATTAGGAGTCGAGAGTGCAAGTAATGTATAAATATATAGATCTTTATTCATTTATTTACTTCATATGCTCAGTTAACAGTGTTGGGGAACATCACTTTCATCAAAACTAACTTGAACAAAACAGAAAAAGCTAGGAGGGTGGTTCGAGCTGCTGCGGGTCTTATTAGTCATGGTTACGTATGAAGAATATGAAATAAAAATGCAATAAAATCTCTTCGCATTCAGGTTGAAACCTTGTTACGTTATTGTGATAGCATTAACAAAAATGAAATCCAAGACGGAGTTATAAGAAGTGAACGTAATCTGTTATGATGTTAGGCTGGCAAGAAATACTACAACAAATACTGCAAACGTTAATTTCCTATCATGTACTAGAGTTAAGAGTTAAATAAAAACGCAACATAAATCAGAAATCTTTGTAACATGTGACCCTGAACACTGTTTCATAATAATATACCTTTAGAATACAAAAAATTATACTTGATATAAAGTATCAGTGCATATTCACTTCCTCTCCACATAAACAACACAAACTGGTCACAAACAAAACATCATTTGGAAATACACACAAAATATCCGCTTTATACTGTAGTTTACTCACTGACAAATACTGTTTTCTTTAGTGGTCAACAGGCACTAGCTAGCCACATTTCTACAGGGTGTGTGTACGCTAACACAAGCATGAACGAAGGTTTGGTCCACAGTACTTTCAATACATCCGGTATTACAAATAAAATGCTCCAAATGCTGTTAAAACCAGGAGATTTTACACGTTAACACATAATATAACAGTGAACCAGAGCAGACCGGTGCTAACTTCACAGACACACGGAGAGGTTTTTGTAGCCTGCCCTGCAAGCTTTACTAACACTTAGGAGCACATTCCCTCAGCTTTACTACAGCAGCAGCACACAGCATATATTATCTGGAGTGAAATGTTGGGAAGACTGAGCTGGAAAATCCTTTGGTTAACTTTTAAATATGAATCTAAATGAACAAACAGAAGTGGATTACTAAGGGACAGTGTTTACAATCTAAATAAATACACAATTAATGTTCCTAGTGCTTTTTGAATAAACTGTTCCTATGAAGCTTTGTTCTAATCTCGTGTTTCTACCTCAACAAGAAGGTTTTCTTCTTAGTTTGACCAAACAAAAGTGACACAGCGTCGGAGGAGGAATCTACATATACAGAAACTCTTCATTTAAATGCTTTCATGGTCGAGCTGTAGTGTTAAATCTGAAGCCGCCTGGTCTTACTCTCAGCTCTACCCTGTTTCCTCCATTAACCTGGAGAGCTTAAAAAACATGCTCTGTCACTCTGGGTCGACCTGAGTTAGTTGAGCTGATATTTTTATGGAATTAAAGGAGCAATTACACCTCAAATAAAAGACTTTGCATAATTAATAATCAATGTTGTATTGCTGTCCATCTGCTTTTTGTTTTGAGCAAAACTGAACTTTAGCCAACCTTCATATGAGCGGATTTATCCACATCACAAAAACGTTTTTCACAAATTACTTTCCAGTTTTTACTTTTTGAATAAAACTAAAACAGACATATATATATAAAGTCTCAATATAAACTCAGCTATCCTCTGTTTTTTTTCTTTTCTTGATGTTATTCTTCATCATCAAAGGTTGTAGTTTACTCATATCTGTGGTAAAGTTGGAATCATTGTGGTTTGTTTTCACAGTAGATGAAAAGAAATACCTGAGCCTGTTTTCAGCTGTAAATCACAGTAAATGTGGAACGGACCAGCAGCATTAACGTCTGAAAACTGGAAAGGAATCAACAGTCTACAGGTTTCCTTTTGGTGTGCAGCACACGCCCTGGAAGTCGGAAGATGCAGAAGTTACAGACTCGTGTTTCAGGGCGTCCTTTCTAAACACTTTCAGAGGGAATCTCGTGTGTTTTCCTCTCAAACTTGGCTGAACACTCCAGAGATAAGAGTCAAAACAGAGGAGAACAAAGCAAAGGCCTCGAGCTGTCAGTCAGATTCTCCAGGGCCGGAGCAGGAGGTTACACGGGCGGGGTGGAGTAGCGCACCACATAGTTGTAGTCAGGAGGCGGGCTGTGACACTCCAGACCGGCGTCCAGAGCCGAGTCGTCCAGACTGAAGTCCAGAGAGGGGACCGTGGGTGGGAACTTCTCCTTCTCTGTGTCACTCAGCACAGACTCTTTACTCTTACTCACTGCCTTCATCCTGAAAACACAGAGAGATACAGTGTAAATATAACAGAGAAATATCACCATTATAGAGCTTCTACCACATAATTCAACTCAAAATACATAATTTTCAAGGGGCAATTCAAGCACGTTTATAAAACATAAAAACACACAAACTACTCATCCACATGCTTAAAAACAACCTAAAAATACAAAATAATCTGTCACTGAAATGAAAGTTGATTCAGAGTGATGCTTTTCATTATTTACTCTAATATATCCATTAGAGTTAAAGCAATTAGTCGATTAATGGATAAGTCAATCTACAGAAAACAAATCTGCAACTATTTTGATAATTGAATAAAATTTTTTTTTTATTTTTTCAATCATTATATATATATATGTAAAGTAATAAAAGTATAATCTCTGGTTTCAGCTTCTCAAACGTGAGGATTTAATGCGTTTCTCTGTTTTGTATCATTGTAAATTAAATATTCTTTGGGCTGGTTGGACAAACCACGACCTTTGAAGATGTCACTTTAGGCTTTAGGAAATTATGATGGACATTTATTCACCATTTATAACATATTATAGTCGAAAGATGAATCTGTTAACCAAGACAATAATCAGACGATTAGTTGATAATGAAATTAATCATTAGTCGGAGCTCTAGTATCTTTGAGTTCTACCTTCTCCTAACTTTTCTCTTCATGAAAACAGATGCAGCAATGTAATGATTGCAAAAACAGACACAACAAATCAGTGTGGCACGACAGGATGATCAGTTAACATCCTGACCAAGAAATGACACCCAAATTATTCCTCCAGGCTTTTCTCAAAATGCATTCTTGTGTCCTCATTACGTGCTTCACAAAACATCCAAAGCATAGATTGTTTATATTATTACAGCATCTTTCAAATTATTCATATGGCATAACTTTTTATTTGTGGAAGAATGAGACAATCAGGGTGGAAATGGGGGCAGTCCGTGGGTATGGGTAAACAACAAGCTGTGCACTTACTGTGCATAATATCAAGCTCCTCTGTCTTGACAAGTGTGTTTTTTTTTTCTTTCAAGACAACTTGACTTGACCGCTCTCACAATAGAGGGCTGTTTTGATATTCTTTGATTTCAGAAATGCCCCTTGTGAAGCTGTACAATTAGACAAACCTGTCATTATTCATATATTATGTAATCAATCATCCTGAGCTTTTCTGCTTCATTTGATGCTCAGAATATGAGTAATTGCCTCTTATTGTCTTTGGAGGTTGCTAAGGGTTTCCAGAGCGCCTCTCTCTCTCTCTCTCTCTCTCTCTCTCTCTCTCTCTCTCTCTCTCTCTCTCTCTCTCTCTCTCTCTCTCTCTCTCTCTCTCTCTCTCTCTCTCTCTCTCGAGGCCAAAGGGTCAGCGCCCAGCGGGGGTAAGTGACGCCGCTGTACTGGAATGCTGCCCTGGGAATAACTACCTGGTAAAGCAGGCATCAAAAACAGTTAACAATAGTACAGTGTTGCCTTGCCAATGCCAAGGCGGGGGTGCAATTGGCAATTGAGCAACAGGAAACAAAATGAGTCATGGTAAAAAAATTTACCCTGAGCTGAGACGATTAGCAGATTAATGCCAAAAATTAGTGGCTCCAGCTTCAAATGTGAATGTTTGCTGGTTTTCTTCTATGATAGAAAAATTAATATCTTTGGGGTTTAAACTGTTGGCTGTACAAAACAGGAGTAGCTTTTGTATTTAATGTTTACTTACAGCAGTTTCGTCTACTATTATGAATCTCCTAAATCGTTGCTGAAGCAAATTCCTTGGCAATAATATTCAATCAGCTAAAAGTTGTGTAAAGTAAAATAAAAGAAGTCAGGCTAGAGGAGTGGTGAAGGCCAAGGGAGCAACAGGTGGACTTCAGCTAAACAAAAGGAGCACAGCGCTATAGCTAACGGGGGAGGCCCTTGTAAACCTTCCTAAGTTCAAAGGTGACAGTGACTGAGCGGTTGCCCAGCAAGGAAGTCCTCCCCTCAAAATGCAGATCATTCTCTGCATGCCTGCGCTGATTCTTTCTGCCACGCCGAGGCCCTGATGACACAAGCAGGCCTGTAATGGGTCTTGGTAGCCTCGACTTCCCGTTTTGACATCTAACGGACACTGTGAGTGGGTGTGGGTGTTTGCAGAAGTGAGTTTGGTGAGCTGTAAATTAATTACAGCGCATCAGAGAGTGTCATTAACTCTGTTGAGTGTGTCTCATAAGTTACTTCCCCAGCAGTTGTTTACATGTTCCAGCTTAATAACGTCTATGAGCTTTTATGTTGTTTTCACAAGTTTAAATTCTTCAACTTAATAGAGATTTGGGAAACACAAGAAGATTTACTTTATGACAGTTTACTTTACTGCTGTTCCTCCTTTAAATCTTTTAAGTGGAAGCCACAATACTTTGAAGGAGTATTAATAGTTATAGCTACTGTGCAGGGAACAGCAGAATAATACCACAAGGTTTAAAGTGTAATTACTGAGTTCAGAGGTTTGACCCTGTAAATCAACCCTGCCACTGAGCTGCTGTAAACTTAATTTGTAAGCCTTAAGACACCTACAGAGACCCTCATAAGAAAAAGAGATTTACAGAAATTTGACTCAGATTTGACTTCATCCTCAAATAACCCTAAAGTGAGAACATATTGTCTCAGTGTTTTGTTCCCTTTATGACAGTTTTATATTCTTGCCCTGGTAGGATCCACATCTTAAAGTCATCAAACGATCCACAGGATTTTGGAGTATAGGCTTTAGTCCAACGTCACTCCTTTAAGATTATGTGTGTTTCTTACCTAGCATTTGCATTATAGCAGAAAGTTAAATTCGTCTGGGAGGTATCTCATTCAGGACTCTTTTAGTGAAAACAAAGAGGTTTTAGTGTGCGCTCTTAAAACAGCCAAACCTCAAGTGACGCGTCTACTCTGCTTTTGTGCTTAGTCCTTCAGTTTGTCACCTTCAAGCCTTTTCCCTCCCACCTCTCCTTTGTGCCGCATGGCTTCTTCAGACAAAAGGGAAAACCAGCCGCTGAAGAAACTCGTGTGTGTGCGCGAGTGTATGACAGTTATAGCGTCTACATTCCAGCACAGCGGGGAGGTTTCCAAGCAGGTATTTTGCAGTCTCTTCCACTGTATTTGTGTGTGCTGATTTGTCACTTTGAGGGCTGTGTGGTGTAGTGTACGTACGCCAGAGCCATGATGCTCAGAGGTCGGCCTGCCAGTGATTCGAGGCGCTTCAGAGTCTGCATGTTGTCAGACGACAGGCCCATCCCGCTGTCTGACTGGCCGCCCTGGTGATGATTCAGAAACAGACAGAGAGGGAATAATTAAAACCCCAAATATCCTTCCTTTCCTTCTCTGTTATCTGAGGTGAACAAATAACAAATATATAAACGTTAGCAAGTAATTTTATTTCTATAGAGCCTTTCAAAACCAGAGTTACAAAGTGCTTCACACGTCAATAGCATGAAATACAAAATGAATTTCAGGGAATGGTCAAACATAGAGAAATTAAATAAAATATAATGATAAGTGATAAGTTAAAAATGCCTATACAGGTGGGGTTTTAGAAAGCTTTTATTTTCACCTCTATTTGACACTTTTATACCATTTATCTCTGAGGATGCCCCTTAAAGTTAAAATGTGGCAGCGACTGAGCTGATCTGATAGTGAGGGGGTCTTTGTTCCACAGTGTTGGAGCTAAAACAGTAAAAGCATGATCCCCCTCGCTGAGGGCTTTAAAAGTCATCAATAAAATCTTAAATTAAAATCTAGAGAGAGAGAGAGAGAGATGTTTTCTGTGTCTAGTGTTTATTTTGCAGCAATTGCTGCATTGCTGATTTTGGCAATATTTCTGATTTGCAGATAACAAGACTCAACAAGACTGTGATGTGTGATGGTTGAGGTTAAAATATCATTCAAAAACAACTCCTAGATTTCTGTCTGACTGTTTTACGTTAGCTGTCAGTGGTTGATTATGTTAGGAATATGATCCAGACTAATTACCAGAACTGTTTTATCAGTATTCAGTTGCAAAAAGTTAGAGCCCATCCAGTCTTTGATGGCAGCAGTGCAGGGAATCCAGATTAAGATTTTCATGACTAAACGAGATGTGTCATTGGCATAAAAATGGTAGGTAACAGGCCAAATGGTAGCAGATACAAACTGAATAAAATCGGGCCAAGTATCGAGCCTTGTGGGACTCCACATGACATGACAGCAGGGGAAGAAATAAAGTTATCTACAGTTATCAACTTTGAACACTTTGTTTGACAGGTAGAATGAAAAAAAAATTTCAAGCAATTTTAAAATTCACCCTAAATAAAAATAACGCTATATCCTCTCATATAGTTCAATTGAGCCACTATAAATAACAACATTTATTTTCCAGGGTCAAGTTTCTAGTTAACTGTCAACTAACTAATTGCGTGGTTTAGGATAAGTTAGAGCGCAGATTGTGTGTCTGTCTGGTTTAGATCCAGAATGAATAACTTACCCCGTGGTTGTCATTTGTCCCGTTCTCCATTGTAACCTCGTCGAAGGTTTTCACACTAGCAGGACGGATCTTGATGTTCCTGGAAAGAAAATATTTCCAGGGTAAGTCTCCAAAATACCCTAAAATGTTCCCTTTCTCTTTAGAGAATACTTTTGATTAGACTGGAGCAAAGAGGCAAAGTCCAGCAACAAAACCGCAGGAACTTAAATCAATAATGTGTGGCATCTATGACATTGTACTTTGAAAAGACATCTTGTTTATTTTGCATTTCAACACTCAGAGGCTAAAACGACTGCTTAATTTAGCTTAAGGGGTAACTGTCATTACTGCTTTTCAACAGCTCTTCAAACACACCTGGAGGACCTGTGAAAACCCAAGAGCTCAACAAATATTTTTTTAAGTGGACATAAATCTCGAAGCTGGCTCTGTGGCTTTGGGGGAAATTCCTCACAGGAGCCACAATACTGAAAGCTCTCTGGCCATCGAGCTGCTGTGTGTATATTTCTTATCCTGTGCCAGTCAGGTCTCTCATTGTCCTCAGATCAGACCTTCTGGTTGGGTTTAGTCTGAGTGCTACAGGAACACTAATTGTTTTGGATAATATTCAGTGCAAAGTAGGAAAATGGTAAAGGCATTTCCTTTGCAAAACAGACTCAGTGCTGTTTGCCTTTGAGGATAGGTTTACACGTCTTTAAGATAAGGTGATTTATTTCCTTTGAATGTCTTAGGAGTGAAACAGAAGTCAACAAGGTTAAGAGTCTACAGCTAAGCTAGCAGCTCTGTGAGGCTGTACTTACAAACAGCAGTGCTTTGAGCTAAATGCTAACATCAGCATTCTAACATGCTCACAACGACAATGCTAACATGCTGATGTTTAGCAAGTATAACGTTCCAAATGTGCCAAATTTCATGGCCACCCATCCAATATTTGCTGAGACATTTCATTCAAAACCACAAATGTCAAACTCATGGTGGCGCTAGAGGAAAAGTCAGGGGGTCACCAAAGCCATTAGACCATGAAAGTCTGTATAATATTTGTACCACTTCGTCCAGTAGATGTTAAAATATTTCACTGGATGAGTGAAAACTTCGCACCTGCTGGTGGCGCTAGAGGAAAAGGCAGGGGATCTCCAAAGTCAGTAGGATTCATACACTGGAGACCACGAATGTCTGTGCAAAATTTCATGGCAATCCCTCCAATAGTTGGTGAAATATTTGAGTCCGAACCAAAGTGGTGGACTGATCGACCGACACATTGACATTGCCATCCCTTTATCATGTCGCTAGTGTTGCTAAATTACAACTCAGCACAAGGAGGACTAGATTAAATAGCAACGTCTGTCCAAGCACATTAGAGTTTCAGGTGTCTGTTTTATGTAAACTAGCCAATAAACAATGATCCAGGTTCTCACCAGGTGCTCCCTGAGTCGCGGTGGGAGACGGGTCGTGTGGGCGTCTCCTCTGACAGCACTGTGTTGGACGGGTCTCCCACCTTAGCCAGCAGGGCTGTGTTTATGGGTATGTAGTGCTTCCCCTCCTAAATCAACCAAACAGAGACAGAACATGTAAGCGTACAGCCTCATGCTACCATGATACAAATTATAAAGAGACGAGAGGGTTAAGCAGATTGATGCTGGGCGCACGCTATGAAAACACACACATCCACAGGTCGTGGCGAGCAGCCAAAGAAACTAAGGTCATGCCTAATGAATCCAATACAATGTTCATGAAGTTGATGGAGGCGGCAGAGACCATGACCGGCCTTCCTGCACTGTAACAATAGCTTTATTAATAAGAGTCAAACCTCCACTGTTTGTTCTGTCCACTCTGAACGTTTTTCTCATGCAGATAGCTTTCACAGACTCATTTGTAATGCATTATGCTGTAGTTTTCATGTGATGTGATGTGTGGCCTTGTCTTTGTCTCTTATTGCTTCACTGGACAATCTACAGTCCTGTATAGTCTTGGCACAAGTAGTGAAATATAATTCCTTTTCTTTGTGTGCCTATCTGTCTGCAGTAATGTGCAATCTGGACAAGAAGTCTGTTCTTTTCAGTGGCTGGAAGTGGAAACATGACTATGGGCATCTTGTAGATCCTGATGACTGAAAATGATCTCTCGCTGTTGGGGCTCTGACCAGTTTCCTGTCATCAAAGATAGTTACTGCTAAGTGCCCCACTTTCTTCAATTTCCATCCATCTTTTTATTATTCTTTCACCAAGAAATGTATTCTTTTGTTTTAAATTTCAGTGGCTCGTTAAGTTACACTGCTTATGATCACAACTTATTTTGTGCTTTAGGGAGGTGATGACGAGAGCTTCAAATACATTGTTCATATTCATGTGAATGGAGAATAGGACTAGAGGTCTTCAAGGGTACACCTGATCTGAAACAGACCTATGGAAAACCTAACCTAATTTTTATTACAATTCTGACTTCTGACATGTGACAACAGAACGGGACCCTACCTAGGTCCAAGTTAGCCATGAAGGCCTTTTTCACAGAAGACATTCTGACATGCCACAGTAGGAAAAATCAATAAAATTAATGATGGCTGAATTCCATTTAGCTGCTTCAGTTTCAGGGTCCTGGTGTTGTGCATGCTGGCTCACTGTAACACTGTCATGACTTACTGAGACACCTGAATGAAACAGAGCCACCGTTACTGTTATTAGTAACATCTGTGGTTTTACTATGACAAGTCAAAATGTCCACTGCGAAAAAGGCCTATTGGACTCTGTCAGGTGGATAAAACTCACAACAGTTTGTGACATTTCATAGCATTCATACCAGACAATGTTATCTTTACATTGTTTTTCCATGTGTTTTGAAGCGTGGTTCCTCTTATGAGACTGATGGTGCCGTTTCAAAGGGAGCCAAGGTTTTGTGTTGAGTGCTACTTCCCCTCTCAGTTACTCTGAGCACCCCCCTGGGCGAGACGACGCTCTGGATCTTCTTTAGGCAACGCTGCTTCCCGAATATTTGCAGTGTTTGTGACTCATTCTGCAGAACTAGTCACTAATGTTGTTTAAAGTATTCCGCAAAGCCACAATGGTCAGGATTCCCAAAGTATGTGGGGATTTTAACTTGTAAATATCAATTTTGTTCCAGTATTTGTCAGTTCCTGAAAACATTTCTATAAATCTCTTTGATGTATCACCATCATCTTTTAGTTTGAGTTTCAGCTCAACAGCTGCTGATCATAAACTGTTCATTCATGCTACTGACTGAGTTTTCACAAACTGAAGCTTCAGCATCATATGTAGTGTTCAAACAGTATGCACTCTTTCTAGTCCTTCATACCTGTTGCACGCTGGCCTGAAGCAGGTCTCCCAGCCTTTCCACCAGCTCAGTGAAGGTCGGTCGCTCCTGCGGCTCCCCCTGCCAGCAGTCCAACATGGTCTGATATCTAAGAGCAAAGAATACAACACTGAACACAAACTGCAAGAAAGACACATGCAAACCCTCAGCACACAGGATGGACACTCTTAATGCTGAGGTTGACGTATTGTAAACTGTGACCAAGCACCTTTTAGAAGAAAAATAACTTTCCTCAGGGTTGGTAGTCCTTTGTCTTTTTATCTTCAGTAAACAAACCTCTTTGCATTGAGCGACCACATCTGGTCCGCCTCTAAATCGACTGTCATCTAGCTCATTCGTACATGCCCTGTTTTCTATTATCAGGTGATCCTGAGTCTCTGTGGCTGTATCTGATTCTCTCTTGGTCTTGGGTGTGAAGACCAGTGAGAGCACACAGCCTCGCTCAGGTCTCTGACAAGCTGTCAGCGTCTCTGCCCATGTGGGAAGACTCAGAGCCTTCATGGGAGTTTCCATCGCGGTGGCCTGTCTCATTTTGTGGAGGAATTTAGAAACAGAGCACCACGGCTGCTGTTTAAATTACGTTCTCAGTATGTTACTGATGGATCCCTATCCTGTTTCTGTTGCAGCAACCACTACTTCCCCCACAGATATCTTAAGTTTTATGTAAATAGAACTATTATGATTCCCTTTTGGCATCATATTTAGTCAATCTCAAGTTTGAGGACTTGGAAAAAGCAGATGGTCTGTTGCTGCATGTTGACACCCTCCTCTTCTCCATCTGTGTTTGTGTGCAGGGCATTTAGACCTTTCTGCTTCTCAGTGTCGTCAGGCCCGGCTGAAAGAAGCCGAGCGGATGTGATTCCCACGTTAATGAACGTAGAGTATACTCGTCCAGGTGGTAGCCCTCCTAATGGTGACAGGATGTGGAGAGCCTTTATGCATATCATTGATTTGGGGTAGCACATTGTATGACTACACAATTTAAACCACATTTCCTGCCTGGGGGGGGTGGGATTCTGTAGAACTGAGCTACTTTGTCCGGTTGGGCAAGTGTGGCAGGATGGGAAGTGAGCATCCTATTTTTTTGTCCTCCCACTCTCTGAGCAGCATCCGCTAAATTCCTCTGCAATGCATCAGGATGGAGGGACCTTATTAACAGGCGGCAGACAACATTCCTGATGGATCAGTGCTGCAGCGGCACAAATTAATTGCTCAACGCTGCCGGCAATCTCATGTGCTTTTCATCATTTATATATTACGAGTCTTGGGGTGAGGGTGAAGGTGTCAAAACCTGGGCTTACACATCAACTGCAGACCTCTCAGCAGAATTTGCCCCACTGACTCTGAGTGCATTACTGTGCATCCCATTTAAACTGATATCAGCAGGTTGTATCTTAGCTTTAAATTAGCAGCAGGCCTCACAGCCATAAGCATGCAAAATATATAATCTGGCACTATTTTCGTCAATGGGCTGCCTGAACGGAGATGGAAAGTAGGAGAGATTCTTGGCACCAGTAGGTCTGCAATCTGCAGATCTTCTGTTCTGACTGAAAACTGCAGTCTGGATTAGATTTTATGTATCATTTCCAATCACTGTCTCATTTGCAAAGCTGATAAATTCGTTCAGTTAGCTTTACTTGGCACAAGCTGCTTTTGGTATCACATCATTATTAAGCAGAAGTGCAGCATTATGCTTTCAAAACAAATAAGATTTGTGGACCATGTGAGTCATTTTAAATTAAAACCAGACACAACGTATGCACACATGTTGGAGCGAGACTCAGTTGCAGAGCTCAGACTGTGGAGCAGCTGTACATTGGACAGAAGAGTCAACGTATTCTTATTACAAAAAAAGTTTGTCTAGCTGCATCACTGACTGACAGCACTAATACCAAAGAAGACGACTCTCTGTTCTCCCACAGATATTTATGTCTAGCGCCATCCAACAGTTCCTGCTCAAAAAAAAAACCCTCCAGTCTCTGGCTCTCCTCACTCAGGGGAACTTGGACTCCAGACTTTGCATTTAATCGTGGTGCTCAGTTACGTCTGCGCCACTGTCAATCACAAAATGCTTCAGAGCTTAAAGCTCGCCGCTGCAGAGCTAATGAGTAGCTAATGTTTCCTCCTGCAACATTCAGAGCAGGATTACCCATGATTCTTATCAGGCACCCCTGACCTGCTGGTGCAACCACAAAGAGGGAGAAAGACACAATGCCTCCTCTTAGTTGTATACTCATATGGGAACCTTTTACTTGCTGCCTTTATTTTCTTGGCCTCTGTGAGGAGAACATACAGCTGGGGGGTATGGAGCTGTCTGGCTGGGATAAACATGCTATTAGCTATAGGAAAGTCACAAAGATCTAAATAGAATGATAGTTCAGTGGCGTATCAGTCTTGTTTTCATCAATTAAACTACCTCTGATATATATTCTTTAATCACAAAGTGCAAACAATAAAAATATGTTTGCAACCCAACATTTTTCAAAAGGCAGATTTACAGGACAGGACAGAAAATCAGCAAATTTAGTCAAATGAATGCTCCCAAGCACAGTCCACTTCACTGTTCTCTTGAGGTGGACAGCATGCAGGTACTTTTTACTTTCATTTGTTGTGTACTGAAGTATTCTTACATTTCAGAGGAAGAGTATTCTGGCGCTCTCATCCTGGTCCCCTCTTTCAGCCTGCAGCAAAATTCTTCGTCAATTTGGACGCCAGGGTACGGGGAGGCACCTGGGAGAGGAAAGAAGGGGAGAGGTTCATTACAGAGTACTTTGTCGTGCACAAAAAAGGCCATACACCGTCCATTTGTATGACTTTACATGTATCTTAATGTGAAGGAAACATGGAGGCACTGTATGATGTATGTTGCCGTTTACATTATTATGTGACGTTACATGATGTTAACATTGTAAAATCCAAAAGTAAGACTATTTTTAAGAAAGTTAACAGTCACATAATTACTGCAGTGTCTTCCATTCAATGTTAATACTTGGATGAACTGTTGAGGTATTTTCAAGGCTCCAAAGTAAATCCTTAGGGTGCCATAATTCATAAAGCTGGCTCTCGCTAATGTCAAACTACTGACACACATTGCATGGAAAAGTGTCGGCAGAATGGAAAAAAGTCAAAGAACGAAGAAGATTGTGAAAGGTACACTTAATAAATCAGACTTACAATTTTCAGTACACCTAATAAACCCTTATGCATATACACCAGGTGTTTCTATTATTTTGTCCACTCTGTTTATATCAATGAGGGCTAAATAACAGGAACCCATCTCTATATAATGCAATGCAGTTCAACAGCACTACAAGCTCCATCCTCCAATACAACCATAAAGTTGAATCAACACCTTTAACTGAACACTATTACCTTCATAAACATAGTATTTATTGCAGGACTGTTGTATTAGACTGCATTAGTTTTAGCGAGGTGTACCTAGTAAACTGGCAAATGAGTGCAGTTTATAGTACATTGGAAGACTTAAAGTGACTGGAAAAAAATATGAGCTACTGAATATAACATCAACACCAAGTCTTGGGCTATGAAATCAATATGATCAACAGACTCTGAGTGACTGACACGTTAAGGTTTTAAAGGATTATTATGCACAATGTGCAGTTACAAAGACAACACCTGCTCAGTCTCTATTGGGAACATTAAACTCCCTGTACTGGTGAGTGCGAGCAGCTTTCCAACTCCAATATTCTGCATGAAAACATCTCGCAGATTAGTTTGCAAGCTCTTGCAGATTGCGTAACAGCTGCTGTTAACATATATGTTTACCCAACAAATCGCCAGAAAGAATTGGATGAATGGAGAATTGGAGAGTTGGATGATGTAACTATGGTCCACTCATGACATTCACTAAACGTGTAAAGTTGTTATGTTTGGATTGCTGAGTCGAGAATCTGTCAGATGTATCACTCACCAACCAAAACCACCACTTATTTAATTTAATTTTGAACCCTAATGTTGTTAATACAATTTGAACAAGCCAAAGTCTACTTCATGCTCGGCCCCCTGTGAAAACATACATCATACACTGAACCAACCTGTATCCAATATCCAATTTTGTTGGTTTTGGAAAATAAAGCCCATTCTGTGTTATCAATACAATTTCTTGAGTCATTAAATAATATTTTTGTTTGCTTGAATCCCCACGCACAACATAAAATACCATCTTTGTGGCCAAATTTATAGGGAAACCCCAGATTCAGCTTGGCAAAGTGTTCAAACGCCTCTAAAGAAATAAAGCTTACTGCATAAGTAAAAGACCCAATCTGTGATTTGTGTAGAAAAAACATTTCAGTCCCAACTGCCACTGATCACACGGCCCATATTTATAGATATATACCTTTTGCTTACACATTTCTTGCAGTTTTTAGAAATATCCTTTACATATAATTAACTTTACATTTGATGTATGTATTATGTGCATTTTATGGTGCTCAATAAAATTATCATACCTTATTGTATCATATTGTATGCAATTGTATCTGTGTTGTAAAATACCTGTACAGTCCAAAGATAGTACCTGTTTTATGATGAGGCAGAATATTCTCTCATCTCCTTTTCGATATAATGGTAATCAACATTTGTACTGATATTGGTGTATATCTAGTATGACAAACACCATGCAGGCCAAGATATATTGTACAGTTCTTTGTTATTTTATCTTATTTAATTTCATAATATTTCTTCATATTTTTATTGCAAAAGTTTCTGTTTTCTATTTCTATTCTTGACTTGCTTTTCATTTGCTTTTATTTTATATATGTTATATATATATATGTTATTTAATGTTATTTTTCTCTACTATGCTTATTTATGCACCAATATACCAAAGCAAGTTCCTTGTATGTGAAAACCTACTTGTTGGCATCAAAACAATACTAACAAGCTTTGGATATTTAAACCCACAAAACGGAACTGACACACTTTTGGTTCACGGGACGATCTGAAAAACACATTTGGGTTACCCTCAAACTTTTGACCTCCAAACATGATCAGGTTGCAAAGCTCACTTCTTTGCCATTTTTCTAGGTCATTTTGTATCCTTCTTTCCTGATTTATTTTTGTGAGGCCCCGCTAACACTACCCAGATGTGTAAGTGTTTCTTCAACCGAAAATGTGGTGAGAATGTGTCAACAGTGAAGAAGAGGGAGAAAGAGAACAAGAAAAAGGACGGAAAGACAAAAGGGAAAGTGTCATAATGACGTCAGTGTGCTTTACATTTAAAAGAATATGCAATTTGACACACTTTTCTTTCAACTGCAGCGGGTGACGACACGGTGTGGCAGTGATTCAAATGCAGCACAGTCAAAAAGTACAGAATAGCAATACGTCCATCTTTGGTTCTCTGTTTTGTTTTTACACTTACTCTTATGTTTCCCCAGCTTCCCATGGTGACATTTAAACATACAATATTTCACGTTGAGTCTTGCTATAGAAACGTGTGGTGAGCTCTGTGCCACGGTGCACAGGCAATCACGGACCGCCACACAATGCTGTCTTAAAGGCTGCAGTGGTTTCACAGCAGGGGCACACTTTTACACTGATCTGGCTGCTTGGTTACAGTGAGTTTGTGCTGCCTGCTGGGAAGAAATGGTTAACTTAAATAGGAGGTGTTTTCTCGTTTTAATGTCCCATGCCTGTGCTAAAAATTACAGTCTAACCTCACTAATGTTTTTTACACAAGTGGCATGAAAATAGTTTTCTCAGGCTGACAATGCAAGCCCAGGCCCTTTGTCCCAAAGGCACAATTACGCAGTGGAAGAAGACAGTTATTACCCAGTGCATCTGGTGAGGCTGTATAGCCAGGGGCGCCAAGCGGGTCCACCAAGCTAGAGCTCTCCTCTCACTGAACATCTCTGATAACAGAACCCCGTGTTTAACTGAGATGCCAGGCTGTATTAATTATTTTTATGTCTGCATTAAGTTTGGTTGTGTGATTTATGCAGAAGCAGCTGTATGTTGAACAGTGTGAACTATAAAACTAGTAGTGGTCAATCCTGAGCCGTGACACTTACCCAGAGAGAAGATCTCCCACAAGAGAACACCAAAGGACCAAACGTCACTCTGAGTCGTGTAGATCTTGTCAAAAATGGCCTCAGGTGCCATCCACTTGAGTGGCAGTCTAGCCTGTACAGGTATTGAGATAAAAAAAAATTACTCCCTTATCTCACCTGTGTGGACACTAATTACACTGTCACATCTGTGGAGAGCCAGTCAGTTTAAACTGTGTGAGCAGGTTGCCGTTATCTACTATTCAAACAAACACACTGGTCTCAATTATTTTTTTGTGACATTTCCAAGAACTGCTGAATTTATTCCTTTTCTGCCAAGTCAGTGGTAGCTTACTGTTTTACATGTTATCTATTAATGAAAATGCTTTTGATCTTTTTTTCTGTAAGACAGTAAATACCAGACAGCTGGAAAAATAAATACAATACAATACAATACAATATGCAACAATCGTAGACTTTAATAAACTTACATCTCCTTTGCGCACATAATCCGGGTCTTTGTAGATGTCTCTGGCAAGTCCAAAATCACAAATCTTCACAACGTTATTCTCAGAAAGCAGGATGTTTCGTGCAGCCAAATCACGATGGATGCACTAATGAAAAAAAAGGAAGAAAAGAAATCTTATTCAGTGCAACATTTACATTTATAAGTTCAAGTTTTCTGCATGTAATTGACTTCACATTGGTACTCTGCGTGCTATAAAGCATGGCTGCTGGCGGAGCAACACATGGTCAAGTCATCAGTGATATTACAATAGGAGATGATGTGTTCCATATCCAGGCTAAGAAATGGTCTGTAACAGGTTATTTACAACAATGGCTTCATTCTCTAATCAGTCCCATCCGGTCTTCCCAAAATTATGAATGACTTGGAAAATGAATGAGTTCTAGACTGATTTAAAACACACTGGAGTAACAGGGGCAAGATTATACAACAAACAAATGAATGGTTGAGTAAAGTGTGCTTCACACACAAGCCAAATCTTTTAAGTTAAGAAACATTCTGCATGAACCGTATGCACTACAACTTCAAAAGATCTGACTACTCTTAAAGTACTTTGAGTGTGTGAGTGAGTCAGTTTGCTTCTACTTGAATTTTCTTTCTGGTTTAAACACACCAGTTAAACAAGGGTGAGCACGGTGATACTCAAGTCTTCTACTTAAGTTAGAAAAAACACAACAATTCCAACATAAATCTTTTTTAAAAATTACCTTGCGTGAAGCCAAGAACTCCATGCCTTTTGCAACTTGGAAACTGTAGCAAATTAAATCTTCCAGTGTCAGGACTCGCTTATATAAATCCTCAGATTCTGTGAAACAAAAGAACATAAAGCTTTCCTAGTGAGAGTGATTTTTCAAATTTGATGTATATGGCCTTTAAATTTAGAACAATAATCCTAAATGCAGTCAGTGTAATCAGCAGCTCTCTACGCCTGTCAGATAAATCAGATAAGATGAAACAGTAAAGATTCTCATGGGGAAACTGCAAATGTAAAGTACCGGACTAAAACAATCCGTACGTGTCTCCTCCTACACACTCTGTCTTTAAAACATCCTTTACAGGCGAGAGATAAAAACAAATTACAATCGTGTGGTTATGGGCCCAGTGTGCTGGTCGGGGGTCTGAGAGAGGAACTCACAAGGAGCCCTTCCACTGGCCCACCTGAGCAAACAGCTAATCAAACCAGAAATAACACATCAGGAACAACATGGCCGACGTGCCGTGCCCGAGCTGGAGCCCAAGAGCAGAGCAACACTCAGGTCAGGACAGGAAATAAACAGACGCCTCCCCAGACTCAGTGGGGTGACAGTGGCTCCTGATGCAGTGATTGTACTGCTGAACAGGAGGAGGAAACGTCCCATCAGACTCGGGCTGGAAAACAATCTGAGGGGAGCTTTCGTTCTTGGGCAGGAGGGGTGGAGCAGAGGTGAGAGGAGGGAGACAGCAGGAGGGACAAACAGAGGGGGGAGGGGTTGCGGGGGTTGAAAGGAAGCAAGACGTGCTTGGCCTTTACCTTCTTCCTCTTCCTCTGAGTCGCAGTAGCTCTTATCTTCGATGAAGCCAGAGCTGGCTGAGCTTCCGGTGCTGGCCACGCTCTCCAGGCGGCGCTTCATCAGCTCGCTCAGCTCGCAGCCCGATCCTGACGACACCACCTTGCCGTCCTGGCTCTGACCAGCACACATACATCATGTTAAACGAGAGGAGGTTAAACGCTGCTGCTGACATGCATGGCGCTTTCCTGCATGGTTGTCAAAACAGTCACTCCCTGCTCATACTGCTGACAAGCTTGTATGATGAAAATGATGAGAAAGCGCTGAGAGAGTGCTGGAAAGTAAATCATCTCGCTCGTGACTCACCTTGTAGACGATAAAGTCATCCCTCTTGCTTCTTAAATAGTTGGACAAGTTGCCATATTTGCAGAACTCCACTATCATCATCAATGGGCCTGTTAAGATGGTATATTTCTTATGATTATTCCTACGGCATGTGATAGTTCACAATAAAGAAAGGCCAGAAAGATAGAGAGTATAAGTATAAGTATTACAGCTGCCCATGTTTTTCATTATTTTTGTTATTTAATGCCTTTATTATATTGTATTTCTGTACTGCGTTGACAATATAGTTTCCTGATCTGTCATGCCAATAAAGCTTATTTGAATTTGAATTTAGAGATGACAATTTTAACTTTAAAGTTAAACTGACAATTTAACAGGCAATCTAGTAATTTAAAGTACTTATACTTCTTATACATTATATTTTCTATACCCAGATATCAAAACAGTAGGATAACATTTTATAACCGCCGCAGTAATAAAGCTCACCTCCAGGCTTCGTGCAGGCTCCCAGCAGGTTGACCACGTTCAGGTGATGGCCAATGTGGATCAGGATCTTTAACTCTGACATCAGAGCTTTCCGCTCATTTGACGTAGCGCCTCCTGATAATGTAAACACATATAGAACTTGTTCAGCATTGGTTAGTGTGCCATTAAACATCCTGACTAAAAGGATATACAAACTCACAATAAATTAGATTTTCATTTGAAGTCCTTTTCATTTTGTTTTAAGATCACTACAGCGATGTTACAATCATGTACGCTTGGAATCCAAACTCCATGAAAAAATAATACGGAACAGATTTTCACTTTCATAAAGTAAAGATGCAAGACAAGACCTTCTCATTAAACAAAATGTTAAGATTTGCCCGGTAGTTTTTACCATTTATTGTTTTTACTTCCCTTTCCATTACTGGAGGCATATTACGAGACCTTGTTTACTGTAAACTGTGGTAAATTGTGTCTTTTTGTAGCTGGAAACACAACTTTTGGATGTATGGGGACTTATAAAGCTATTCTTGTAGAAATCAGTAAAAACAGAAAATGATTAGCCTTAGGTTTGTTTAAGTTACCAACTCTAAAATCTCATAATATATGAAATGTTTGTACCAAAATGTGTACATATAAAATACGAACATACAGCCTTGCCTTGCATTTGAAAAAGAAATTCTGTCTAGTATAGTTTAGTATAGTACAGAGAGAAAGCAGGAAAAAAAGCCTGAACTCTGGTGGCTGGATTACTGGGGAATTTAATTTTGAGAGTTCATTAAATATGATGGAAAAATAATAATATTGCTTTAGGCACAGCAATATGAAGCGGCCTTTGATGGAGGACAACCTCAAAGATAAATGCCAACAAAATTAGAGAAATATAACGGGAGGTGCTCACATTACGTACCTGATTTTGATAAGTTTGAATAATCATGTAATGTCATAACCCTGAATTATGAAAATCAAGATTTAGAGGTTGTTTTATGTTGCTTTGACCAACCAGATGTTTATGAGCTAGAAGCTAAAGCAGCCAGGGAGTCTCTAAGTAAACCACGGTCAATTTGAGGAGACCTGCTGCTTTCCATTAAGTTTGACCTACAACTAACAGCCAGAGAGTCTGTTCCTCTCACAGAGCCTGTGATTTATGTTGAGACATGATAAACGGCATGACAGTGACCAATAATCTAACCACAGCCTTATTTTTCATCCTTACTGATATGTCATCCCCATATCACCAGTCACTTAAACGTCTGCAGTTCCCTATTAATGCAAAAAAAAAAAAGATCCTCAGTCATTCACACATAAAGCTGTGGTGAATGAAATAGCTGAGCGTCTGTAGTCAGAACTCTTTTTAGCTTGTTGTTTTCATTTTGATCCAACATTTTGTGGTTTATTGCGAGTATTTGGAAAGATGTTGGAACGGGATTGTAAATAATTTCTCTTTAAAATCAAGACCGGAGACGGGATAGTTTCCAAATGTTAGAATTTCTAAAATGTGGCAAATATAAACACACTTTTTATTGCTCATTCTGTTCTTGTCTTCACGTGCAGATTTTGGACATTCTGATCTGAGCTGTCGGATCTGCATACACTCAATCTCTTCATCAAGGACGGGGTTAGAGGTCTTAGCCTTTACCTCTAAGTGCACTTTGCGAGGAACAGACACACACTGCATGCTTTGCTTTGAGCCGATACGCCATACACACATTAATTGCAGGCACATGTGGTGCTGTAGCTCATGAGTCTGTAATGTGCACAAAAAATAAATCCTCTGCAGAAATGACAGATATCTGTTATTCATCTTCTACCCATACAACAGTAGATACTGTGACGTTAATGCTGGCCTGTCTATCATGACGGCGGTACCTCTAGGATGACCCACAGGGGCGACATGGGCAAACTACAGTTATGTGAACAAGAACTTTTTGTATATAAATGCCTATTATTTTCCAATAATATGAGTCATGGCATGGAAATTAATGGATTTCTGACATCCTACCTTTCAGCATTTTGACAGCAACAGTCTTGCAGGTTGAGAGCTTGTCGATCCCAAAGGCAGAAGCCTCCACCACTTTTCCAAAAGCTCCGTGGCCAAGAGTTTTGCCTGGCAAAGGAAGAAGGTATTTGATAAGTGGGGCGACATTAGAGCTTCCTGTCCCTTGGGCAGAAAGATCTGACTGGATTCCCTGTCAGTCAGGCAATGGGTCGGTAATTAAAACAACATGCTGGGGCTCTGATCACCAGGCAGTTTTTCTAAAGAATTTATGGTTCACTTAAGACTGGATGACAGCGCAGGACACTGATAAGTAATGACCCTACTCATCAGCTGCAGAGAGAGGTGACAACTATTCCATGTACCTTAATGTGGCTGTGTATATCCTTACCATGAACCACTTTTAAAATGAGCTTTAAACCTTTTGTTAAAAAAGACAACAAAACATTTTTTAGTCATATGCAAACCATTATGTGTGGTTGGACTTCTTGTCTGTGTGTTGATATTCAGTCTCATTGCTCTGGGTAGTAGCAGGTCATTTGTTTCTGGTGGACAATCCCAATAAAATTGGCTCAAACCAGAGATGTCAAACACAGTGATGTAAATTCAAGTTAGAGTAAAATTACTTTCGTTTTGAAAGATCTCCATCATGAATCTGGATGCTCTGTTGTTGTTTAAACATCATTTCAACAACTGCTTGTGGATATATGGATTTCAGCTTTACGAGAAGTCCGAGTTATGCATAAAACCTCCAGAAACCATATTAACATATTTAAAATTTAGAGGAGTTCAAGCAACTGACTGTGTCTAAAGGTGGTGGCTTATTATTGACAGTAGTACATGAAACTTTCAGTATGAAATTGCACGGTGCTCACCTAGTCGCAGGCGGTCACGGGGAAACTCCCATTTACTGCTGTCATACTGAAGAAGGTCATTCTGCTCCTCGAGGGGACACTCGTCAGGGTCAATGATGATAGACGGACCCATCTTATAGTGTGCAGGTTGCTGAAGGTGTTGAATTTCATGATTATCATAAATAAGTTTTAGACAATGAAAACCATGGCACAACGCAGAGTTGTGAATTTACGTTTCATTTTAAGTGATCAGTAAGTAGTGAAAATGTTGCCATGACTATTGAAACAAAAATGTTTCCTCACTATTTTTCTTTTTTGGGATGAGCACATTATGTTCTCCTGCTTCAAGGCCATCCCGTACATACAAACATGAGATTAGGACTTCCCAATTGTCAGAAAATGTGGAAATCATAAACACTGGCTAAATAGGTCCTTCCATTAAACTGTATTTCACAAGAGGCATGAGTCAGTCGTCTCCATAAAGTCACTGGAGCAGAATTACTTGAAACCGGATGCACAAACATTTCACAAATGCAATGTCACTTGACTGCTTGAACTTTCCACATCTTGGCAAATGCTAATCTCATGTGGTTTCTGAGAAAAAGAAGTAATGTAACACCTTACCTTCCTTAGCTTGCGGATGAAGAGGATAAGCATGAGCCAGAGGAACGTGGCTGCAGCTCCCGTACACACCAAAATGATTACCTCAACATTTGGCTTCCCTTCATCCCCTGGAAAGAGAAGAAATGTTGTAAACTACCAGACCTCTTTGACAAAAAAATCACTGTTTACTTTTCATGATTTCATAAGTTGTCATATTATATTCACTGGGATTTGTGAAGAGTTGTGATAAAAAGAAAACAGTCTGTTACAAATGTGCAAATAGAGAGCCTGGTTTTTGACAGGAGGTGCGGAGACTTTTATTTCATGTGAGAGATTGTATACAAAAAGGAAGAGGAAACACGTTTTGGTGTTTATATCTGGTGTGTTTGAGACATGCATACCACACTTTTTCCTATAGGCTTTTCTTCCAAACACTGTTTTTCTAACCATCCATGTCGACACTCTGTAAGCTAATATCCCTTGAATGTGCACAAAGATTTTCCGGCTCTTATTTCACACAATCTTTGACTAAACAGCCAAAGCAGAACATGCAAACAGCCTGTTGCTGGAATATCTTTGTGGTGAAGATGGAATGGATAACATCAAGACAAACTCGAGTTCAGCTAAATAAGAATTTAAGTGCCTAGACATGGACAAAACTGGTTGCATGATATCTCACCTACATTGCCATCTGCACCTCCACATGTCAACATGCAATTCATTTTACATGTAAAGATACACAGGCACACACGTGTTAAGAGACAGGCATTTCACTCCAGTTATCTACTGTGTGTTTCCAGTCCCTTGGCTGTTGTAGCAGTCAATCTCTTTACACTCATTAGTGGACCTCTTAACACTTCACAGAGGTCATGTCCTCAAGGTAAGCACCCTCAGCCAGAGCCTTGATCATAAAACCCAAGAAGGAATTTCACTTGGCATTCCTGGCAGCCACAGATTTTCTGTCAGGGGAGACTTTTCATGCTGAAGTCAGACCAGAGCTATTTGTAGTGTTGACAAGAAAACATGAGGCCAAGAGGGCCTCTGAGGCGTTTTGATTGGACATGCAGAAAAAGCAGTGATGATAAGTGTATTTGATGTGAGCATAGACAGACTGACTGTAGCATACACCACTTCACACTGACCAGTATTGTAAATGCAGCAGTTAGAGTGTTCATCTTTTCTGATGGTAAGGTAGTTCATATCTCAAGGTGTCTGAATGACTTACCGAGCACAGTAACAACAGCACTTGTTTTCGCGACACCCTCAACATTGCTGGCTATACACTCGTACAGACCCTCATCATCTTTCTTCACCCTCTCGATGGTCAGAACCCCGTCCTCTCCCAGTGTGATACCTGCGAAACACAACCTCTCGTTCAAACTGATATCATGAAGTTTAAAAAAGTGCAGCATTTAACACCTGGGACTGGCAGTAGCGCAACAGCAGATGAAATGCTATTTTCTTCAGGCACTTGAGCTTGTAAAAATTGTGGCTGAAAACTAACCCGCTTTCACCGCAGCTGAGGTTGTTGTTTATGCAGAACAGGTGCCACAGCGCACTTTTGATATTTCTACTCAGGATGTTTTTTCTTTAAGTAAAACAAACACCATTAGCCAGAAATAATATTTTCTGTGGGAGCTCAGGTAATGAAATTATATAAAAGGATTTAGCTTATTTATTTTCTCACAGTAGTGACATTATTGTGTGCATGTACATGCAAATATGACTACCTGAATGCACCTTTGTCAACAAACACATTCTACTATACTACAAGTAATTGCAAGTGCAGCCCAACTACACAAATGTCTGAAATAACTCACTATGTGTGAATCACTATGCATATACAGGAACTTCAGTTTCTTGGAAATGTAAATTCAGATTAGGAAGGGGCTTCACCTGCTCTCTGAATCATATATGTCATGTACTTGTGCTTTGGGAATTTATTTTATTTTATTTTTTTATTTAACCAGGATTAAAAGACTCATTGAGATTAAAAATCTCTTTTTCAAGAGTGTCCTGGCCAAGACAGGCAGCAGCACAAATAACATGATTGCAGACATAAAACAAACATAAAACAAGAACAAATTACAGAATTATAAGATAAAGTCATTCTTCAACATTCAAAACATCTACAGCTGGAAGTACCTGCGTCCAAGTCATTTAGAGTCATTTTAAATGCATCCAATGAGACCATCTCCTGAAGATTCAGGTGACTTTGCAGCTGATTCCAAGCCGAGGGAGCCACATACTTAAAAGCCTTTTTCCCCAGTTCAGTACGCACTTTGGGGACAGTTAAAAGAAATAAGTCCTGAGAGCGAAGACAATAACTTCCCCTATTTTGTTGTAGGATATAGGCCTGTAGGTAGGAAGGAAGGTAGGTAGGAATATATGCCTTCCAGTGAAGAACTGTTTTCTCTTCAGAAACGTTGACCTGACCTTTGACCCATTGGGAAACTCTCAGCTGCATTTAAAGGGAATGATAAGTCCACCTGCTGATTATTTAGTCCTACTAATAACAAAATGCATTTATTCTCTTCTAGCCCTTTATTCAGTTTGTGCAGAGCTGCGCCAGAATTGCACTTGTCACCAAATAAAGCAAAAATTATAAAAATCATTGATGATCACAGAACATAGAATACTATTCTCAGGTTACCTGGACCTTCGTCCACTGGAACGCCATTTTTGTACCACACGATGTAGGGACGAGGAACTCCCAGAGCGAAGCAGGCCAGCATCAGGGTGCTGCTACTGTTCACATCTTGATTGGTCAGATTTTGACTCAGCCAGGGGCGTTTCCTCTCTGCACCAAACGAAATTTAAAAAAAAGTTTGAATTAGTGGTGTTGTTGCTCTGTTATTCTTTTTTAGACGGTGACTGATCAAGTGTTGCAAGATTGCTTCCTGTGTTCCTGTGTGTGCTAACCTACAGTAGCATGACCAGTTACCACATGATTTCATTCTTCAGAACGTCTAATTTTATCTAGGTACATCAGCTGACTATTTGATAATGGTGGTAAGGAAATGGTGTTGCAATCAGTGATAATTATTCACAATAGAAATGCAATCAGTTTCTCATATCCTCCTCTAACTTACCATCCACAATAAGTGCAGTGGGCTTGAGTTCAACCCTCTTGTGGAGCTTGTATGCTTGGCACTTGTAACCTGTAGCGCTGCTTCGGGACACATTATGCAGATGGAGAGAAAGAGAAATGGAGTAGCGGCTGAGCTGGAGACTGGACACGTTGGAAGTGAACGTTTGATTCAAGGAATCCAACCACTGCAGGCCTGTGTAGAGGTAGCGTGCTGCCCGACAGGTCAGATTGACGTCATCCCCCTCGATGGCTGCCCGAGGTTCGATGGTAATTTCCTCAGGGTGATCTAGTGTGACAAGGTAGAGAAATATAGTAAATTAGGATTCCAATTATGTTAAATCGTCCTCAGTTCCAGACATATTCAATGATCAGATGGGGTCAACTGTAGTTACTATTTATGAATAAAGAGCATTTTACATGAGTCCACGTCACATGTTTTATATGCATGAAAAGAGACATGTATCCTGCTGGCCCGAGATCCTATTTTGGACAATAGTTTTGGACACAAAGCTGCTCGTCGCAAGGCCAGGAATATCAAATCTGCAGTTATTTCCTGTTTCATCACTGTTAATTGCAAGCACGTTGCCGGTGGACAGCACTGCTGATGGCGCTCCTGCACTCATCCAATTGGGAAGAAGCTGCGTCTGGGCCCCTGGGGAACCAGACTGTGCTTGTTTATTCAGATTGCTGGAAAGCATTCTGTGTTCCGTAAGTGAGGACAGCTGTTATTACAATTGTGTCCTCTTTTCTAGCAGCGTTCCATCATCCTCCGTCTTCCTCACCTCTGGAAGAGAGCGCGATTCCTCTTGGGAATTCTCCCACTCTGGGAGACACATCTTTGGTACTTGGCATCCCCTCAATTATGGGTTCACCTACATCCATCCCTCTCCAAAAGCAATCCTTCACTTTTCGGGAGATGTAATTCACTCAGCATTTAAGGAAATGTGATTCACTTTGTTGCAAACAGTTTGGGAATTGTGCATGTGTGCAGTGACACCTCATCCCCACCAATATTACATAACTGTCTCAGTGGATATTCATTTTGGGAACATTTGGCAATGCTCAGATGCACATGAAAAAGTAAATTCTCATAGCAGAAGGTTCACAGAGAAAAAAGGAATGACCTGCTGGCACCGGAGCAGGAATGCAGTTATTCATAGCTGTTTTCAAACGCGTGCCATTATAGCACTCCATATGGCTCAGGACATGTTTGCCTCTCTTCCGCCCTGAAGCCGTTTAGCTACAGTGGAAGATGGTTTCAATTAATGCCCCCCTCTGGTTTCTTTATTGCACAATATACAATCTGCACATTCCTTCGCTGTTCTTGCAATTCCTTACAGTGTGTACTGTACGTGTAGATCATTTGAAAGAATCTAGTGCACGGTATAGTGCGCTCTGCAATTATCGCAATAAAACTAGGCAGGGTATTTCTGCGTGCACTTTCATATGAGCACTTAAAATTTAAATGTTGATATTTCAGCTGTCACATTCTGGCGACCCACTCACCATCAACGTAGAAAGGGATCGTCATTGTGTTGTTGCCAGCTTCATTCTTGGCCTCACAGGAGTACTTTCCTGACGTGCTAGCCTCTCCTATCACCAGGGTACTCACAGTCTAATTGGGATCAAGCAGAATAAAACATGTTGAGATACACAACAAATGCTTAATATCACAGGTCAGATTTCCACTTTATCCTTGGGGTTTCAATCACCATCAGAGCAGTGAGTCGCTGTTCAGGCGGGTGAGAGGTCTGGACCAAGCCTGGTCTGTTTCATACTCTCCAGTGTGTCACATTAATGAAAGGATACATCTGGAGTTTAAAACCCACTGAGTCTCCTTCAGACCTGCGCTATAGATCTAGTGCTGGGGCTCCATGTCCATTTCCTGGAAAGCACTTCTAATGCCACACTTGATTTTGTCACCGCACCAGTACAACATTTTAATGGCTGTAATAGACAAAATAATAAGTGAAACTTGGGTGAGGGCCAGACTGCGTGGGGTTCTGTTTAGTGTTCGCAGTGACATCTGTTTTTTGAGGGCAGTCAGCTACATCAAAGAGAGTGAGTGATGTGGGTGTATTGTCTGGGTGTATGCTGGCCTAAACTTCCTGGGCTTGTAGGAGCTATTGTGTTGACTCTCAGACACACAGCTGCAGCCGTGAAACAATTTCAGCGTCCCTGTACTTACAATGTGCACCATACAAACATTCAGGCAGTGAAAGAATAAGTGTTAAAAAGTAATATCATATTGTCCAATTCATGCTGCTCTGACATTTGTCAAAACACAGATGGTGTGGCCTTATGGTATTATGTTACGGCTATTACTCATCATGATGTAACCCGAGCTTGAAAACAGTCATTTAAACGATTGCGCACAGTCCCTAAGAGGTGACCTGACCAGACGCACTGTGACCTCTGTGCCCCTGTCTTCCCCGACCAGACGCACTGTGACCTCTGTGCCCATGTCTTCCCCGACCAGACGCACTGTGACCTCTGTGCCCATGTCTTCCCCCTGTGTTTTCCTTATATTATGACCTGGGCCAGCCTTCTGGGGAGCCACTCAGAGGCCCAGGCCCTGACTATGTTCTTATTCACGGGCCAACACGATTTATGTGGGGTGACAGAGAGGAATTCACTTCCAACAAATCCCTCTTCTTTTAAACTGCTGCTTGTTATCATTGACCCCTAGTCCCAACCCTCATAAAGCACCAGCGTTTGGCCACAAGTACTTGTAAATAAGTGGTGCCTCCCTATTTATGTCAGAGGCATATTAGAACTGATGCCCTGTGAAAATGTCCAAATTTACAATTACTTGGTGAGCAAAGAATTGATATGATTCTGAGTTTCTTTCCATGCTTAATCAGAGAGCAGGAGTCAATAAATTACCTAGGTATGCACCAGAAACACAGGTGAAAACAGTGAACAAGAACAAGAAAGTTTGGATTGAGAATGATCACTGATTCTTTCTCCTGCTGAAAACATCCTATGCCAGTGAATTTGTGCCCTAATGTGACCCATCCTGCTGTAATGGGTTTCTTTAACCTAATCCTATAGGCAGTGGAGGTCTGCTCTTAATTATGTTTGGGGTGAACTGTTTTAGTAACAGGCTCCCACAGGACATTTGCAGCAATGTCTAAAGTTTCCCCATTGTGTGGCATGTTTTGGGTTTGCATGGTAATATGTGTTTGAGATGTTTCCTAAGAAAAGCTGACCGACTGGTAGATCCCACATGATGCCTTAGTGTTGATTTTGCAGACAACAATATTTTGAGGTGTAAGGCAACAAACTGTTAAATGAACTGTTTTCATGATCAAATCTTGCTTCTATAATTACATTATGTACAATTTCAGCAATACATGTTTATATAACAAAAGCAGAATTCCAGCTGTTTTTCAGTGGCTTATCTTCACAGGTAATGGTGTCGGGTAGAATCTATAAAAGTCTGTTCTCAGCTCTTGGCACACGCATGGCTTAAGCCATATAGCTTTTGTACTGTTTATAAGGCTTAGCGCTAAGAGTCTCAACAGCCAAAAAGATTAACTAAATGTCAGAATAAAAGACGTGTCTTTGGCAAGGCTCACAATGAAGCTGCAGATTTACAGGTCTTCTTCATATGAAAAAAACTGAAATGGAGTGTGTATTTCACTCCAGTGGGGGCAAATTAACTGTGTCTGTCAGTTACGAGTGCACCATTTCAAAAGTGTGGGCCTCAAAAGGCATGAATGCTCTGGTAGAGATCTCGCTCTTTACAGGAAAGCCTTTGAACCAAAGGAAAACCAGTGCAGTTATGCGGCAGTTAAGTATTTATCAATATAGCATCTTCCTTTTCAGATGTAGCACATCGTATGTGTGAAACCAAGTGATTTCCCCATATTTTCCTGGTTTCTCAGTCCAAGAATAAATCAAGCCTTTTTAAGTGCAGCAATGAAAAACAAAACTGATTTCTTCAAAAGGGACTGCTGAGGGCATTTTCATGGGTTTTGGTCGCAGTTAAAGAAGTCCAAACTAATTCAGACTAAATGAATAATTTTCAGTGAAGAGAAGTAATGCATCACTGCCAATAGGAGGAAAACTGTGAGGATTTATGGATTTCAGATGTTGAATCTAACTTTCAAGCCCCAGCCATGGGAGATTTTGACTTGAATCTGACGTAGCTACTGGCTATTCTGAGGATCTCTAGACATCTTCTTGATCCAATTCTCATATAAATACTGTTGAGCTGGTCACTGGTATTTGTCAACCACATTTCACGGTGAACAAATTAGCGCATCCATTGTTTAAAAAACGTGGAAACAGCACACACACAAAGTTAAACCACATACCTTGTTTTTTCCTTTAACCAGTTCAGGCTTGACGTTTATGCTTTTAATCCAGTTGTGGGAGTAATTTCCCCTGTCATCAGTGTTGACTGGGATTGGCTTGGTGTAAGCCATGCAACTGCAGGACAAAGAAAATGCAATAAAACTGACCACCTAGTTGTGCTGTCAGTAAGTGTGAAGACAGACATACATGTGTTGGACCTTCAACAATACAACACAGAAGAAAAAACTTTCATGTTGCTTTAATTGGAAACCGTTAAAACACATCCTGCCCAGATCACATGATTATAATGTACAGCTTGCTATCCTACTGTAAAGGCCCTCATTCTGAAAGGCTGAGGGTATTTTAAAAGACCACTGGGACTGATCTGGGTAGAGTCCAGGTCTAGACCAGCCTGTCTGGGTGATTTGACCCCCATCCACAAACCCTTCACCGCCCGTGGTGGGGAACAATCAGCCTGATGAGAGGAGAGGCAGAGGAGGAAACAGCAACAGCGACAGGAAGGGCTGTGCTCTGCGTCACCTCGTACAGGCCCCCCCCCCCCCCCCCACACACACACACACACACTCACATGTTCTGGCCAGAGGAGATAAGGTTGATCCTAAGACCTTGGCGGTCAACAAGGGACAGCTGATAACTTCTCAACCTGGTGATAAAGACACCCCCGTATTTCTGCCCCCTACTTTATCAGCCTCATGCACATAAAACATAGCAAGCTTCCCTCACCTCTAAACCCTGCCCACAATCCGCGTTTCCCCTCCTCGCCAAACTCCCAACGATTTAGATGAGATATGATCTTGAAGGGCTACATGTTGGATTTACAGTGACAGGTACTTTACAGGGTCAGGGCTGTATAAAACAAACATTTTGCACAATTGGCCTCCCACCAGGCTATAGCTGTTCCTCTGTCTCATTAGCTGCCTGCCACGGCCCAGCCACTGTTCCTAGTGCCAGCCCTGATTATCTTTAGGCGTACAGAAAAAGTTGCTTTGTCCCAACTAACGCTCTGCTATTATTTATCATAAATCTGGCAAGTACAAGTGGGTTTTTTGAAACAATTGAATAAATAAAATAATGGAGGCACTGGTGGATTACCACCATCGAGCATGTAACATAGTTTAGTCTCTTTCTTGTCCAGCAGTCCACAATGTTGTTTTTGTTAATGGTGTTAGGGTCTGATAACCCAAGGGTAATGGCCCATTGTTTTCCTGATCTTACGACTCGCGGGTCTCCTGCTGTCATTGACGAGCCAGGATCTCAGGGCAAGTTCATCTTGTTTGTGGGTTCACTAGCAGGCCGGTATTCCTGCACAGTCACTCTTACAGTTCAGTTCTGCTTGGCTCTGTAACAGCTCGGGGAATCTGAGATTAATATATCTCCCCCGTGTTTCCCCTTCAGCCTACACCGCCACTGACCACAAACAAAAGGGCAGTTCTTGAGCGCTGCGTTTCTTTGATTAATGTGTCATTTTCTGGGCCAGAGTCATTTCAGTCAATGTAGATCTATTTTATATCATCTACTGTTACGTCTGCATACAACTCCAGTACTGTGGTGGTACCTGACTTCATATTTACAGCAGTAGACACATTTGCATGATTTACTATTTTTTGTTCAGCCTGGCAGATAATAAACACACAAACTGGTTTTCTGGATCAAAAGAAACTTCAGGTGTTAAGAGTAACCTGAATAAAATCTTTTAATCTCCTGTAAACTGGCAGCTAAAACTGAACATAACAGTACACAACAGTAACTGAGTGAAATGCCACACTCTATGCAGGACCCCTACATGGTAGCTGGTGGCATGTAATTGATTTTGAATCAGATTATGTTGGTATGCTATTCATGATTGATTCAATTTGTGCTTAAAATCAGGAAAACTTGCCGTTTGATATGCTTCTAATTCTTCAAGATTGGAGGAAGTTAACAGACCATAAATGCAGTAAGTCTAGTTTAAACATTTCGATGCTTGGAACATAGCGGGATGGTGACTCACTCTTTAAGCGTCGCGTCTGAGTGACACGGTTGCCAGAACCAGGTGATATTTGGCAAGGGCAACCCATAAGCAGTGCAGGTTAGCTGATGCTGCTTGCCAAACTTGTAGGGCTGCACGTCCACAGAGGCAAGCTCCGCCTCTGAAATAGTTGGCTTCACTGTGAGAGAGAAGTGCACATAAACACACACAAGTACAGGGAGGGAGAGAGAGATAAAGAGAGAAAGACAACAGGTTAGATCAACCATCCGCCGTCCCAACCCAGCCCAGCCCACAGTGGAATCTCATAATGTCTTTATAATGAGGTGTGACAGTCGTGATGGATAGCCATGAAAAAGGTGCCACTGACACCAGTTGTCTGTTAGACACTGTGGCAGGATGATTGGCTGGCCCGGGGCTGTAGGTCAAAGAACGACCCCAGTGTGGCCCATGCCCAGGTCAGTGAATCAACCATGTGCGCTGCAATCAGCAACAGACAAAGAGCCTTGTGCCACCTCAGGAGGAAGCCCACATCACCACACACACACACACACACACACACACACACACACACACACAGACACGCCATCACGTAACACATTTATAATCTGGAACAGCGTGACAGCTCTAAACAACTGATGTACAAAGTTTAAAATAGTTCCCCAATTGATACCAGGAATCTCTCTTCACTTTGTTTGTTTGTGTCTGTGTGTTTTATTTTTTTTGTCATTCCGATAAATTAAAGTTTTGTGATGATGTTTTGGGACAGTCAGAGGCCATAAATAAAGCTTATACAAGCCAGAAGGGGGCTGACACCCCCCCCCACACACACACACTTTTTGGCTCGTAATTGGGATTCCTATAAAATGTTTATTCTAGGCTTGAAGTAACTGACATACACTTCTCTGTTCTCTATACGCAAGCAGACTTCATTCAAGTTTCCACCTAATATGCTAAAACATTTATAACCTCTAGTATCAACAGTTATCAGTCATCATAACAATAAATTACATGCTCAGTCCTTGTTTTCCTCAAGCTGTATACATATTGTATAGAACATGTTGTTTATATGAGCTGCACTGTATATACACATGATGAGGATGCAAATAAATACTGGGGACTAAGGGGGGTCTGGAGCGGCTGGAGTCTGTGTGCAGAATAGAGCTCAGGCCGTTTACACACTGCGCCAAGCCCCTTCAAAAGAGCCCCGATAATCAACAACAGCTGCCCCTGCTACGTCAATCCAGCCCTGGAATCAACAAGCCCCCAAATTCCTCTCATACTAGAGCCGCTACCTGCCGTCCAGTGAACTGTACTGAAAGCAGCTACAGTGCTGAGGCAGCCTCAGTTCACAGCCAAGGCACTGCTTCATTTCCTTAGGATCAGCAGTCATTATCAGGTTCATGGCGACAGCTTACCTTCGACTACCAGAGTGTAGCTCAGATTCCTGTACAAGCCCTTCACTTGGTTGCCCAGGCTTATGGTGTAGACCCCAGCATGATTCTGCTGCACGTCAGTGATGATCAAGGTGAAACCAGACATCTTGTAACAGGTGGAATTCTTCTTGATAGGGACCCCATCCTTATACCTAAAAATCGGAGGCATGCCAAGGTTTTTTTAACCAATGGATAAAGAATAATAATAGAAGAGAATAAAATGTTGATTTACAAAGTTATAATTCAGGGTTTGCCAGAGCATTTTATGTATGTACTCAATACATAATCTGTAGTTTTTATTGTGACTGTAAATCATTACTTACCATGCTAACACGACTGCTGGTGGCAGAGCGTTGACCTTGGGATCAAACACAAATTTCTTTCTACCTTCTTTGACAGTCACCGTACTAGGCCTCTCATGCCTATAGGAGACATTGAGGAATGGATGCTCTGGAACAAAAGATTAATGACAGACATTGGAATCTATGCCAGAGGAAAAAGGACGTGAAAGTAATCATCATATTGTTAAAGTATCACCACAGTGACACAGTTAAAATGCGTTCTTTGTGTGATAATTCAGTTGTCTTTTTATACTTTTTAATACAATTTAAAGCTCATGGAAGTCCAATTTTGAATTTGTTACCTGATTTGTAATCCATCCAAAGCATACTCACCATAGACATGGACTTTTACTGAGGGATTCTTGTGTACCATGGGATCAATCTCAGCTTTACAGTGGTACACCCCCTTGTCCTCCATGGTGATGTTTGGCAAGATTAAAGCCTTGCTCATCACAAGAACCTTAGCAGGGTTGTCTTTGGTCTTGTTCGTAAAATGTCGATTTTCCTGAAGACAAAAAAGTATCATAAACTCCACTGCTACAACCTGTGAGGGTCCCTTTTACATACAGTGACAACAGTAAATCCTTAACTTACACTCTTCCTTGGAAAATCCCATGTGAAGTTGATTCTTCCATTATAGGTGGTCTCACCAGTACAGTTGAGGATGAGGGTGTCTCCAACCAACACTCTCACACGCTCTGGGGTGATCTTTACTTTCTCAAGAACAAGAGCTGCAAAATGGAGACAAATATAAGGAAACTGTAAAATGCTGAAGAAACAGATATCAACACAAGCCTTTGCAGTATTTTTCAATGAGTAAGTTTGTTCACAGACTCACTCTGTCTCACAGGGATGTACATTGACTTGTACGTATGCCCGTTGACCATGGTGTTACAGGTGAACATGCTATACATAGTGTAGGGACCGTAGGGAATCTTGAATCCCACCTCTGGATCCCATACCATTTCCGTATCAATCTTCTCTGATAAAGATGGGACCTGCAATCAAGAGAGTAGAGCAGAGAAGTTTTGTCAGTACCCATAGATATTTGGTGACACTTGATGATGTTGGTTAAAGATCACTGAGCCGGACAGACTGAAGTGTAATGAACTCAACTTCATTTAACATGTAACTCATGCTCTACTGCGCTCAGCTGGGATCAGACATCTATTAGAGTGAAAGTCTAATTAGTTTTTTTTTGTTCTGTGGAGTGTAACCTCTGCAATAATTTATGCAATGGAGCCCAAAACACTGCGGACTCGGAAAAGGATGTACGTGCCTGCTCCTGTTTGTTCTCATGCCAGAAGTCAGGCTGGGAGAGGAGGCAAGGGAAGGGAAGGAAGGAAAGGGAGCAGGAAGGAGGAGTGCCATAGATTTACCAATAGCAGGAAGGTCACACACCACTATCTGTGCCATCAATGTGTTTGTCCACAGTGGGCACTGTGTCACATGGTCGTATACCAATGACAAAACAATATGACAAAAAGCACACACCTTTGTGGTTGGCATGGCAACACACGCATTGTGCAAACCACATCACTGAGGGAGCTCTTTTGCTGCATTCTGGTGTCACATGTCATTGATAAGTTACCTGTTGTTTCCTGTGACTGGAATGTTTTTCTACTACATTTCCTGATGTTTGTAAGAGAAGGGGGACTAAATTTAGTGTGAGAGTCTATTCTGAGAAAAACACTCTTGGAGCACCTTCCTGCTCTTACAGGAAGCAGACAGGATGACTCCCTTCGCCGCCCCTGAGCTTCCCTCAGACAAGCCACTGTCGCTGGTCTATTTCTCTGTGCGCTAGAGTGATTCAACACACAGAGGGTGTGAGAACCAGTGAGACGCCTTAAGCACAGAGTGGAAACGCTTTTTTTTTTCAAAGACAACAAGTAAGGATACCTTGCTGTAGTATTAATAGCATTCTTGCTTTCTCAGATGATGCAGTGTATTACTATATACTATATACAGTACAATAAAACAACTTAACCTACAAGTGCACAACATGAGCAGATGGTGTGGAATAATTGTCTTTGTGAGGCCTTACCCCTGTCAGCGTAACGTCAGTATCAGGAGAGGACGTTCGGCACGGGACCACAAGGCTGGTCTCATGCCTGTAGATGAACAGGATGTAAGGTGTCAGATAATGGGGCTCCACAAACGGTTGCTCGGGATCTGAGGGACAAAAAAACAAACAAAAAAACCCTCCAAAATAAATGAGAGCTAAAATACAGGTCAGTCAGAAATCGCATTTCAAAGCAGATGTGGCCCCCTTACATTTTGTCCTTTGGGTGAACCATATGTTGTTGCAAATTTACAGCTGTTGTTCTGAAAAAAAAATGTTATGCTAGAACTGAGTTTAGCAGTGCAATTGAATCAGTGCAATGTCAGGGCATCCAACACAGAGATCAAATTTCGGGTCAGTTAATTCTAACCGGATAAGGCAGCAGAGCACCGATAGAGCAATCAGGCTAGTGGTGTGTTCCTACTGGGCAGCCAGGCATCACACGGCCACTGTGGGAACTTCACGGCTACACAAATAGTCTGCGTTTAGATTAGTCAGCTCCCTGCTTGTAGGGAGTAACTGCAGTCATACATAAATCATACAATTGCAAAATTCTGATTTCTGTCTTTCCTTCCTTTTTTCTTTCTCGCTTTGAGACTTTCTTCCTTTTTTTCTTTTTCTACTGTTTTGTTGCTGTTAAGTATTTATACTAAAGTGGAAGTTATCCAGATTTCGTATCTTGCTGGAAATATCAGATTGCTCATTAACCATTTCGTTCTGTCCATTAAGTGCCACTCTTTGTGGGCTCAGTTCAACAACAGACCCCTCCGCTGGCGTCAGCAGTTGACAATCACCCTGTGAAAACCTTTCTTTTATCAGAAGTCTTCCGTGACTTTCACAAAAACAAACACAGTTAAATCCTGGATCGGAGAAAAACAACTCAATTCAAAAAGAAAGAACTCTTATCTGTGTTTTAGTTTATGGACCAGTTCTTTATATTTCTAAACAACAGTGCATTCAGTTTTTCTCACGCTGGATTACATGTTTCTGCTCTCTTATTCTCACTGTACTTCACTGACTGTATGAAGTCAGAGCGCTTTGCTGGTCTCACCTTTGACATAGACGTAGGTCGAGGTGATGTGGTCTGAACCATCTCTGGAGTATTTACAGCTGTACCTTCCTGTGTCACTGGAACTCAAGTGTGTGACTGTCAGTTTGCTGCAGTGTGAGTGCGAGTGACGTCTGGAATCGCACTGCTCCACCTTCACCCCTTCTGATGAGCTCAATCGACGGGGAAGAGTCCAGTTCAGCGGGCCGTGACCTCTGACAGAAGACAGAGAGGGACAGATTTAGATTAACCCAAAGACAATATTGCTTAGTCAGCTTAAGGTTTGATGACTGAGGCTATTTTGTGTAAAATAAAAAGTCTTTCCACACTATTTTGTGAACAATATGTACTATTAAATATGTTTTTCTTTTGACACATCACATTACTGTTGATGTGTTCTCCAAAACCTCCAAAACATGGATCTATTTTGAGGAAAAGTGTCACAGCTGGCAATGAACTCACAAGCGTTCTCGTTTAGGATGGCAGCGGCTGCTTCTCCCCTTGGGACTTTTTGAGTTGATTTTCATTTTAAGTTTATTTTGAGTTAATCTTGAGTCATCCAGTAACTTGAACTTTCACATGGGAACATGCTTTTCTTGAATGACATGCTCAGCTAACACATTCTTTCCACACGGCATCCATTTTAAAACTCTCATTAAAGAGATCCCAGAGGAACATCAAACATGTCTTGCATACCACTGCCTGCGCCTGCAGAATTCTGGGTCAAGCAACCTCCAGCTCTCATCCAGTGACAGAAAACAAGACAGTACTGTATGGGTCAGGCGTCTTAGAATATGGCCTTGTAGGGAAGCATTACATTAGATAGACATGAGTTCCTGGGCATTCCTTGCGGGCCTACAAAATGATGCAAGACTCTCTAAATTCTTAACAAATGTGAACGCAGCACACTTGGGTCCCACCATCCCTGAAGGAAATTGCAACAGACTGATAAATGTGGACCACCACCACTGGTTTCTATCAAGGATTGTCCCAGCTTCTCTGTAACCAGCAAGTGTCCTGAGGCCCAGGCATGTCCCGTTTATTTTCCCCGTGGCCTTTCTGTCTTGTAATGAGACCAGAGATTTAACTTTATGGCTGCAGTGACAGTTCAGAAACAGAGTCCTCTCCTCCTGACTGACCTCTGATAACTGACCAATAAAGGGCAAAAAAAATTGGGGCCATAAACTTGTTTTACTGCAACAAATTATGTTTAGGAATCCCTCTGTGACAAGATACTTTAGCTTTGTCACACCAATCAGGAATTTACATGTTCATCAATGGCTAGATGCAGTGGTGGAATAAGTATTCAGATCCTTTACTTAAGCAAAAGTATCAATACGAGTAGAAATACTCAATTACAAGTAAAAGTACTTCATTGAAAATGTTACTTATGTTAAAGTACTTTTAGCAAAATGTACTTTAAGTACTTGATGCAGAAAAATGACCCCCGTGAGTGTCACACTATTATATATTATATTATTGGATTTTTTGTCTGAAATGTTGTGGAGTACAAGTATAAAGTGGCATGAAATGAAAATACTCAAGAAATATATACATATATATATATATATACAAGTATATTAAATTTGTCCTTGAATAAATGTACTAAGTAACATTCCACTATTGGCTAAATGTTACATTTAACACTGATTGTATTAAAATGTTGTTTTTGTTCACTTGGCGTAGACATGAATAGGTGTGTTGCATACCTGCATATGAGGTTTAACAAGACATCCTTACGAAGAATGAGGGGATTGTCAGAGGGCAGAATCTTGGGTGAGTGCTCTTTCTCCAAATGTCCTGTTGAACACACACACACACACACACACACACACACACACACACACACACACACAAAGAAACAGACAGAGACACACACACATGTAGAGCTCTTAGAGAGAAAGGCCAACAAACATTCACATTAACAGCATCTCATTAATGGTGTTTGTCAGTCACTATCACACTAAACAACAGAATGGAAAACATTGCAGGAAGATTCCCATGAATCACTTCAGCGCCGTGCATGTGGGTTCACTTTGTGCTGATGTGCTCCTGCCTCTTATGCAAGTGATTCTCCGCTGTGAAAGCACTGGGGGTGTTTCCGGTGCTGAGAGGGCAGGTTGTTGAATGAATGGTGGTCTGGGATGAGCAGAAAGAAAGAAAGAAAGAAAGAAGGTGGAATAGATGGAGGAAGGGGACGATAAGGGGAGCAGCTGTGCCAGAAAGGTCAAACCAGCCAGAATCACGGAGAGCCGAGACAGACCCTGATGAGTGTCTTTGCATGCGTTTCCTCTAAATCAACCGCTCAACCTCCTCTAGTGGGTGCTCCCTTCCTCTCTTTTAGGAACAAGTATTTTTTTCATTTACCATTGACCTTGCACTCTAAATGCTATTGTTACATTATCACACGGGGAAAATACGAGGTCGACATGTTTGATTCAAAGGTGGCCTCCACTTGGTGTACAGCCAGCTGTATCTGTTGAGAGGTCCCTCTAACAGTGATCAACATAGGAAACAATGTGATTCTCCCTGCTGTCCAGGAGGTGTCACAGTCCCATATATGTGATTTCCTTCTTTTCACTGCTCACTGCTTCAAGTCCACCCTCCACATGTGACAGTCTTCAGGGAAACCTTTATTTGTAGCACTGAATCAAGAAAAACAATGGCGTTACACAACAGCTTTATGCCAGGCTGACATGCTGACACATGATGGAGACACACATGCATGCATACGCACATGGAAACCCACACACACGCGCACAAGTACACCTGCATTTACAAATGCAAACACACACACACACACTCACACACATTTTACTAGTATTTGTCTATTATTCAGAACAGCTGTTGTGCTAAGAATGAGCTGACGCTGCCAGTGTTGGCAGTGGCACTCAATATCGACTTCCTCACAAAATATTAGAACATCATTGTTTCATTGTCCAAGGTTATGCAGAGGGGAAGGGATGTGGCTCATACTCTTTCATGTTGTGATACCACGTGCTTTCAGCTGCATATTAGATTTATACAAATCAAGGTTCCTGACCTTAATAAACAATCACAGAATTTATTCACAAGTTAATTACTGTTGTAATGTTAATTTCTCCTTAGCTGTCACACAAATGTCCTCAAGAATGTTCTAATATGTGTTTTTTCTGCAAATTGGCAGCTAGTCATGCAATAAATTGCTGTAAATGAGAACTTTGCAAATAATGAATCAAACAGTATTTGACCCCTGGGACCTTATATACAAACGGCAAAATAAAAAGTACAATATATCATGTGCTGTCCGTAAGACTAATTCTTGACATGTTCAGCAAGTCACTTTTTTGACTTATGTATTGATACAAAAGCAACACGTGTATGAATGCTGGCCTCGGCTTGCACACATGACACAAATAACAGCAACCGAACACATCACCCTGACCTTGAATTGCACTGGCAGGAAGCTCATCTCTTAAAACTGGCCAATTTTCCCCTATTCTCCTCAGTAACACACTACAGATGGATGAATCAGCAGGGGCCCACAGCAGCCCACTAAAAGAGAAAAAATAAAAAGCATCCCGCAGTTGTCTCTCTACACCCACACCCTCAAAACTCCCACCTGCCCCACTGCCTGCCCAACTCTGACCTCAGCAAGCGTCCCGACACCCCTAACCCGCCGTAACAGCTGTGTGCTGCATTCCTCCAGCAGAGCGCCTGAAAAATGCCAGAAATTGTGCTTATTGTGTTGGTGCAAAGACCCCTGAAGTTGGTTCTCATTAAGAGCCATTAAGAAGAGGACAGGCATGGAACAAACAGAGTGAGGGGGAGAGAGAGAGAGAGGGCAACTGAGTGACTTCTAGTTCAGTTTTTCAGTACTGATGGTGGGATCTTGAGTCACACAGCATCAAACTGATTACTGACACCGGGCCAAGTTAACTAAGATTAGACCAGGATCACATTTGTATGTCCTTGTCCTCACTTGGCATTGATGAAGGGAAGTGGCACAGGACACAGTGTCTGGAAAACATTTGTGGTAGGTTCACTACGAGTCAGGGAAAAAAATCAAACTGTGTTAAATTCCAGGATCTAATATACACTATTCTGAAATGTTTGTGGTCCAGAAAATGCTATTTAAATATTTAGTCTGAAAGAACAGCCAAACAATCACAACAACTGAAAGAGTTTTCCAATTAATCTAAGCCAGAGGTTCAGCAATGCAACTGAAATGGTTGACTCTAGATTACCCTAATTGCTTACCTTTCATCAAATGTCTTTTTAAGGATATAGAGTGAAAAAACATTTGTTTTTTTTTTATTATAAGAAAAATAGCATGGATTTGATTTGTATTATGACTTAACATGGTGGCAAGATATTTTGAGCATGAGCATGCATGTGTTAGTTATTACATTATTATTATAAATCTTATTGGTATTCATTTCTAATAATTCTGGACTGACTTGCAGCCATCTGTTTTGGTACTTTAATCCAATAACTGCCACGGAGTTACCATTTTATAACAACTTTACAGAACTGAAGGTTGAGGATACTGTAACTGTTACAGAGACAAGAAATATGAGAACAACAATAAAGAAGCTGAGAGAAAACGTGAGAGGAAAGGACATCACGAATTGGCGTAACTGTTGGCAAGATGTCACCAGCCTTGCTGTTGCAGCATGCTGCCACTAGCTCATGCTTGACGTTGTGTAATAAAAACCACTATTACTGTATGAGATGACTGTACTGTCACTGAATTAAATGGAAACCCCAAGTCACAACCCTTCAAGTGCAGGGAATAATGTGCGGAATTCCCTTCTCTTTTGCAGAGAGTACACTTCATCTCCCCCGTACTTCCTGTCTCGTCATGAAACAACTATCTTGAGAATCTTGCGGGAAAGAACATCTTTTTTTGGTGCTTTCAAGGCAAAAGTAACAATACAGCTTGATGATTCCCTTGTTTAACCTTGCCACTTTATTTCTTGTACAACAAAAGTCATAAAAAGGGTGGAGAGTGAATTACTGTTTAACAAAAGAGTGCAGCGTCACTCTTGGTGAGTCATCTTCGCTGCAATGTGACCATGGGCACAGGAGCAAAACAGCAGCAAATAGTCGCCAGTCTGCGGCAGCCAGTGAGATGAGCTAAAGGGATGGCATGCAATCTGTTTAGCCTGTTAATAGTCTAATAATTATAAGAATTGGAAACCAATGCAACACACTATATATAAACATGATCATCATTAGTTTAAAGTTATCATTTCAAATGGGGATATGCTACCACTCTACCTACTACCAGTTCTACTAAGGAACTGGACTGAAAAGCAAACTTAGATTTATATCCACTATATCTGAGTTCAGCAAGTTAAAGAATTACACCTTCTCACTGTGCCGTTGCTTCACTGTGTGGCAGTGCAGCTACAGCATCCTGCTGCAAAAGTGTTTTGCGCCAATGACATTTCATGGTAAGCTGCCTTTAGGTTGAGATTTTCAAGACAAACAAAGACACAAATTCACAAAAAGGCTCAACACTCTAGTGGTGCAATTACAACACAAAGTTGAAACCTTGACAAGACTTGGGACAGGACCCCCTGCCAAAATAAGGAGTAGTTACCACCACTGCTCTGGCTGTGTTACATGGTCTGTGTGTCCTGGAGTATTCTCTCACACACAGCCCTTCTGAAACCCATCCACTTTGCCAACTGCAAGGTTAAGACAACAGTTAGGGAGAGTGCCTTTTTTATTAGCCGTATATTAGCCTTTGGAGATTTGGAGGCAAAATGCCCCAGACTCCTCTTAAAAAAGCAAAATAAAGGAACATCTGGCCATGATGGGTGGCCATTCCAGGTTATATAAAGTTGAGTAGAGCCAACAAATAGGAATCATCTGCACGAGAGTCCAAAATGGTAAACCCAGAGGATTCCCGTTCCATAATGTATGATTAAGACTAGTAGGCAGACAGAAGCTCCTCGAAATTGAAATCTCATGCAGGATTTAAAGAAAACATATTGCTGGCTCAGGGTGGATAGACCTAGTATGGACCAGATGCTGCAATCATCCTATAAGAACAGCTACACAAAGCAATTTGTTAAGTTAAATATCCCTGTGTAAGGGAATGACTTTTTCTGCTCTGCTGGTAAGTCTCTCAATCCAGGTGAGTGTGTGTGTGTGTGTGTGTGTGGATGTGTTTTCCTTGTGCTGCCTGCATGGACCCAGACGTACTGCCAGTGAGCAATGAGCCCCCACTGCATTTGGCTGACCTCTCATCGCTCCCATTTTCCACTCCATCTCAAGTGTCTCGGCAGGAAAGAAAAAATGACTCCAAAACAAATTAGACACAACATCAACTCATTCTGCTAAAAAGACGGCTTCAAAAAAACCAACACTGTCCTCAGTGAAGAAAAAGAGATGTTTGACTTATACAGCGTAGTGTAGACTAGTAGAGAAGAACTGCGACCATGATGAGTAAAGAAATGGGAATTTTATAACAAGGCAGCTTCCAGGTTCAAATTCAATCATTATATCTTTCAATCATCACTTTTTGCTTCACTTGTTTTTCCAGAATTTGGCCTGCGCCCTAAAACACCACTGACTAAAACAATGTAAATCCAGACACAGACCTTTTTCCCTGGGTTTTTGTTTCATAATTCTAGGACAAATTCACCTGTGCAACACAAGAAATAATTTTAGTAAACTACCCGGACATAGCATGAAATCTATGAAATTCACAGCCATAGTTCACTGACTCAATATTACTGCGTGCATCACACCCCAAGTGATATGCAGAAGGCTTAAAGTCATTAACCATTACACAGACCTACTGAAATAAATCTGAAACGCAAACATCATGTCGCAGAGAGCAGCAAAAAGGTTCTCTCCCTCAGTCTGAGCAGTTATGCCTCATTTAAATTGATGTCAACAGGTCACGAAGTAACAGACTTGACCTGTGCTTACTTTTTAAGAAGCAACAAGTTAAGTATTACCAAATAGGTCAGACTATCTTTTACACACAGCGTTGACCTTTATCTTCTCAATCACTGATATAATTACAGTAAAAAAAGGCTTGCGTGAAAATGCAAAAATAGAAGAAATGTGTCTCAATGTGTCTATCAATGTCTCTCTTTAATATCATGCCATTGCACCCTCACTGACAGGATGCAACATGAATTTTGGTGGTTAAGCATGATGACTTCATTGTTTCTGTGCAGCTCTGTGCTTTATTTACCAAGATAAGTCTGTTAGACACCTCAGCAGGAATAGCAAGAAATTGATGCACCATCAATAACTAATGGCTCTACCAGTCAGTGGCTTCTATGCAGAAACAATACCCTCCTTTCCTCCCTGCCATTGTCTTGTGCATGGAGTTTGACATAGCTCAATATGAGCACAAGGAGCTCCGGGAAGAAATCTTTGCTCAGGTAGCGTGTCACATTTCCGTGACCTTTACTAGCCAGAACAATTCCAGGCTGCCTCTTGCCCCAGCGTCCGCTTCCTCCTTGTGTCTTTCCCACGCTTTGTGTGTGGACAGTGAAGGAAATCTACTTAAAAACATCGTAGACAAAGCTTCATAGGCTGAAAGTGTGCACGAGTGTGTGTGTGTGTGCGCGTGGTGGGGGGAAGGGGTGAACATGAACAGTATTTCCTTTGTTTGGATGGGCTGTTTATTTGGAAAATGGTGAGGAAGGCTTACTGTGTATCTCAGTGGCACACTAGACCTGGCTGAAGGTGGAGGAGCATCCACCTTTTATACTCTGCCTTGTTTTTGTGGAGTGACACTGAGACAATGAAGCTGATTGTACTGCCAGAAGAAAAACATGCGTTCTCTTCCCAAAATGTTTAATCCTGTTCACCCGCTGATAACAACTGCTGGAATAAACGTTTTTCATAATATATAACAAAAGGTTGATTTGCAATATCTTCAGAATATTTAAGAAAACACATCTAAATTGAATCAATAAAATCAGTCTTATATATAAATATAAAGTCTACCCATCTGTTTCAATTATCTGTCAGAGTAACACATTTTATTAACTTGTTAATAAACACCCAATTACAACGGGGCAAGACTACCTCTAGCGACTGGTGTGAGAACTGCAGGTCCAATAACAACCTTAAACTGTTGACACATCATTTTCCTAAAACATGCAAATTGAAAAAGTCATATCCAATATACAATTTAAAAAAAGGTCCCACAAATGTTAGGATTAAATAAAAACTGGCCAAAGAATTCAACTCACGGTTGTAGCTCATTTAAACGTAGGAAGAATAAGATTATTATTATCATTAAGACGAATAAAAAGAAGCCACTCTCTGTACTTCTCACTCTAATAACTGGCAGTTCGTGATGTCAAATGTCTGTAAAAACGATATGCATTCAGCCATTCATTGAAACGAATCAGTCAAACTGTGCCATGTTACAATTCTGCTCGTTCATGCATAAAAAAAACTCTTCTGCGCCTAAATAAGCATGAATGACTTCTTACCATTTGTGAGTGATGAACAACACAAGATGACAACGACCAATTTGAAGCAGTCGGATGAGACCATCCTGCCAACTCTTCACTGAAATCCAAACCGTGTGTTAGAAATAAAGTAATATGAGTCCCTGGCAGAGGCTTATAATTCCGCGTGACTGACAAAAGTTTCTTCTAGAAGCGAGTAAATCAAAGAGTCTTATTTTTCTTTTAAAAACCGTGCTGCAAATCCACAAAACCCTCAGGTGTACATGCAAAAAGCGGCAGTGATTCTCCCGTATCCCATGACGCGTTTCGCAGGGGAGCTCTCCTGCGCAGCTGGGTAGTCCAACTCCCGATCCCGCAATGAGGACACGGATGTACCGCTGTATCCTCGGGGCAGGTGCTCTGGTACAAAAAAATTAAATTTAATGGGTGGTGAGAAATAAAAAGCTGAGTGAGTGGTAGGTCAGGTTCTGACTGGTGTTTGGTATAGCCCACAAAAGCAGGATCAATCAGCTCCTGCCTTTCATGCGCGCCTTGGACAATTTCTCCTCCCTTTCGCCTCCTCTGTGCTTACACACTTACAGTCCATGCGTGAGGCACGTTTTATGGAGACACAGAGGAAGGACGCAACGTCATTTGGGGGGGGACAAACTACTTCCTTCGGGCTACTAAGGAGGAGATCACTTCATGAGAAATAACAATAATCAGGCATATAGCCCTGCAACACATTTTGTGTCAGACCAACATGTTGGTACAAATTGATGTTATGTTAATACCCTTAAACATGGAAATATGCAATACAAATCACAGTAATTATAGTTATTTCTAGTGGAAAACTCCACCCTAAAAGCAACTGAAATTAACCTGATTCATCACAGCATTTCAATCATGGTATAAGGACAGTGGGTCTGATTAATATCAATACACCTTACTGATCTGTGGTCAGAGTACATTTCTAAATGACAGCTTGAAGTTAAATTATAAAGTAGATCATTAAACTGGCCTTTATGTGTAACCCTGCCTTTGATAAAATCAACCTACTGAGGTTAAAGGTTACATCAGTAATCTTGTCTCGGGAGGAAAAGGAATAAAACGTTAACAATCATTGTGATATCAGATTGGATCTATCTGCCCAAGTGTTTAGAATAAATATTTGCCAGATTTATTTTTAACTTCAGGAACAGGATACACTGCTTTTTATATCAATGTAAATAATCATCTTTTGTCCAACAGTACCCTGCAGTGTGTGGATGTGTTGCAGACTGTTTTCTTTTATCACCACAACAATTACTCTGCTGCTGCAGGTCACAGTAGCAGGCATTGTAAAATAAGAACATCCTGGCCTCACCTTTCCGCCCACGCCGGGACTGAACAGCCACCATCTTGGGGACTGGATCTTGAGTGGTGGTGTGTCCTGGGTGAGGCGCAGCACGACTGATGAAATGGGGTGAGCACCACTCTCCTATCCCTGTAGATGAGAACATGGGAAACAATTTGTAACATCCCTGTCGTGGGAGTCCTTTTGCTCTCCGGGATTTTAGTTAACTGTTTCTTATAAAATCACTTAGGGAAATCCCAAATGAATGTCTATTTGGGTGGCTAGAAAGAGTGTACACAAAAAGTTAGCTCTCTTCTGCATGGTTTATTCCAAAAAAGGGAACATTGTAGGCTTATAGGCTGTTGGGTTACTTTGTTTCTAGACTTGAATGAGACTGTGGACACATTTGGGAGTGAACTCTTGACAACACTCTCAAATAGTAATAGTCTCAAGAAAATGGCTACAAGACATGGGCTATCAAGTCTGAATGGAGACACATTGGTAAAGATGATGTGCTATAGGCTTATACATTCGAGGAGAAAGATAGTAGCTCACAAAATGCACAAAGAAGAGATGAGGTTTGTTTCTTAGCGTGTGTTCACATTTAAGTCTTCTTCAGTAAAGGAGACATTCCCGCTGGGCCAAGAGGGCAGCAGATAAGTCTCCTGATGAACAATTGCAGGAAGTTGCTAGCTGAGAGGGGTGGGTTTAAAGTGTTTTATTTTAGGATCCGGTGTTCAAAACACACTATGGGGGACAAACTGGTTCTACACACACAGCGTGCACTCTTCCTTTTACCACAGCAAAGTCTTCTGGGGTAAATTAACCAGTAGAAATAAAGTCTGTCTTCAGCAGAGGAGTGGAGGGGGTCTGACTGTCTGCCCTGTTGTTCAAATGACTGTAGTCAGCCTTGAGGGGAAACAATGCCACAGTCTCCAGACCCCATTCGTACTGCAGCTTTGGAAGCAAGGAATCTAATTTTATGGAGTAAATGCTGGTGGGAGAATAAGATTTATAGTCCACAATATCAACAAAACCATTTCTTGCATGACAACAATATTATAAACTGTCTATTTTCAAGCCAGGGTCATGGACAGAAGTCTGCACTATAGTCGGAAAACCTAATGATTTCTGGAAAGCAATCATGCATCAAATCTGACATGCAAGTAGCTGGCCCACAGTTCAAAATCTCAGTTCATCAATCCAATAAAAAGCAAATATTTGGGCCTGTTATGGCTGAATAAAAATGGGGATAAAAATGGGGTATTGTAGTGGAGCGCATGTAGTACATGCTGTAAAAGTAGACCTGCAGTACAGTGAAATATACTTAGGTCCTATATATTCCTCTGCCAGAGATGCTGTATAAGAAATTAACACTTGGGCCTTAGGTTTTTGTTTGATTGGCATTGCATTAAATACGTTAAACGTGAGATTAGCTCCACTTTTTAGAGACAAAACTTTTTAGAGCAAAATATCTCAATGTTGATGTCAGTATCAGATAATATTTTGGTTCTTCTAACTTGCTCTTACAGGAAAAAGCAAAGGTGTAACTAATACAGTTACTCTGTTCATTTACAGTGCCACCATGCTAGCATGTATTGACACTAAATGTAGTGCACCCATAATTAAGGTTATTTGCTGCAGCTTTGTTTACCAAGTCAAAACGTCCTATGTGAAATAGGCCTGCTTCTGCACAAGGGAAATTTCAAAAAATGTGCCATGGTAACAATATAGGTAGTTAACATTATATGTTAGTATCACTTAATGCTATGTTAGCTAAGCTAACCGTAAAATAAGCTCAGAACATTCTGAATTTTCACATAAACTATCTAACTGTAACTTAACAACCAAATTAACCATATTAACCAGTCTCAGTGAAAAAAATAAACTTTTTTTTTTTTTACCTTCAAGCTCTTCCCCTTCTGGACAAACTTCGCGGGCATTTGTGACAGCTGTCAATCAAACAAGATCGCGCTGTGGTCAGCGGCTAGGTTAACCTGAGAAGTGTTTTTCAGTGGTGAAACCTAAAACATGGAGCAGTTCGTTTCAACTGTGAAATGTGAGTAACTATCCCGTTCATTTCGTCTAGCTAGCTACTATTTGTTAAACCAAGTAACCTTATTGGGTTAAGACAGTTTTGGCTACAATTTGCAGTTGTACTTAAGTTAACAAAGTCCAACTTTGCTAGGTCTAACCGTTCGCTAGCTAACATAAGCATAGCTAGCTACCAACTAGCACGGTTAGCTTGTTTATGTAAGCTAACTTTACCTCGCTACCTTACCAAAATGTATAAAATGGGGGGGGGGGGGGGTTATATATCGGAATACAGCAGTATACAGTATAATGTTTAATTACATTATTATGGCAAGCTAAAAAGTATTTTTTGACACCATTATCCACCTGAATATTGAAAATGATGCCAAGGCTGAAATGACCCAATGAGGGGCAATCAAATATGTTAATCTAGTGCGGAAACAATTAGTCTTTGAACAGAAAATTTGCTAGTCAATAAGAATTGTAATAAACACATGCTGAACTTATTTATTAAGTAAAAATACCAAACATTTACTGGTTACAGCTTCTCAACTTTTGAAGAGTTCACTTTATTTCATATTGCTGAATACTTTGGGATTTAGAAACTTGTGATGCATTTGTGATTTGAGACTGAATAACTAGACAAAATAATCGAACAATCAATGGTCAGCATTAACAGATTAATATGTAGTTTTAAAACATTTGTTTTCCCAACAATATGCTACAACAAAATATCAAAAATATTTTTAGAATTGCCAAAAGGCACACATTAGAAGTGAAACTGGCTATTGCCAGACAAACTTATTGGGGGAAAACATTAGACTTATTTCAAGAAAAAAGTTGAGTATTTTCCTACTCACATCCACAAATCAGCCTAACTGTTGCTCTACAAAGTATTGGTGGAGCAACAGTTAGGCTGATGATCCGATGATCTAGCACATTTTCTGTCTCCCATGGTGAAATTAAGGTTGCTGTCAGATTATTACTGTGTCAAACGTCAATGACCACTTGTGGAGATGACGTGTCTGCTGTTGCCTTGTTAGTGTCTTGTCAACGTGTCTTGATTTGCTTTTGTTCATACACAGGTCTCACTGAGAATCTGCTGCAGAAACAGCTGGTGGATTATGATGAGGTGATAGAGAAACTCTTCTCTGAAGTCTCTGGTCTGGAGGATTACCCCAAAATCCCAGATACACAGGTAGATAAAAGTGTGTGAGAGAGTTTGACTATAGTCCACAGTCCTGGTCAGGGGTGTACTGTAATAGCGAATAAAAAAACTAAGCAAAACATTTATAAACACCAACATTTATAAATTATTGTTCTTTTTCTTACTCATATTACAGCTTGAGGAGTGTGCCATCCAGCTGTGGAACTGGGCAGTTACTAAGAATGTGGGCACCAGCATAAGTAAAAATCAGAAAGCCAAAGGTACAATTTAGTTGCCGTATTCATTTACATGATAATTTTACGGATGATCTTGACCCTTGGAAATACTCAGACATATCATCTGAAATGACACAATGTAGGGATTGCAAGCAGGGGTAGTCATGGTTGTGTCACGCCACATTCAGATGTTCTCACCATCCTCTTAGTGCGTCATGTTGCATGCAGCCTGCTGTACTGCTGTGAACCTGAGAATCCAACAGAGGGCATCATCCGCAAGCGAATCCTGGTAAGCAATACTGTAGGCACCCTCTGTGAGTGCTCAACATTTCAGGAGGACAAGGTCTGTTTGTCAGTGTCTAATCTTTACAGATGGCCAGCAAAACAGGGAGAACCTGGCTGGACTGCAAAAATCCCCAGATGGCAGATAACTTCTTAAGGCTTGCAGTCAAGGTGAAGAAAAAAACACTCAAACTGAGAGAGAGCAAACAGAAATATGGTGGCTTTACAAATTATTCAACATACAATATCCCTAGAGCCTGGAAACCCTCTATAGCCAACTAACGTCCAGAGGTGACAGAGCTGCTGACATCACTTCATCCAAAGGGGATGTAGAGAAGGATCTGCTTCGAATTCTCTCAAGCCAGGCAGAATCGGTGAGCTGTGGCGCATGTGATGTTCAACACCTTCAATGTGAATATTTGTTCTTGTGATATTTGGCAGCTGAGGAAGTGCTATTCTGACAGACTTGCAGTGTGAAGTGTGAGACAGCTAAAATGTGAACTGAGAAACAATGAGAGGGGGGAATCTCTTTCTGTGCTAATAGGGAACGTTATATTGTTTGCTGACATTTAATAGAAAGTTCAGGTCTCTTCTTTGCAGGCCATAAGTCAAGGAAATAACCATGAGGCTGTGGCCTACATGCAGCGCTGTAAAGACATGCTGCTGCGGCTACCAAAAGATGTAAAAAAGCTCTCTGTTATCACTATAACAACACTCTATATTGTTGTTTCACATTTACAGTACATATTGCTATTGAAAGTGTGGGGGATGTTAACTGTGAATATATTTTTTTCAATGCAGACTGCGTACCTCTCCCTTATGTGCTACAACTTTGGAATAGACACTTACAATCTGAGAAAGTTTGAGGACAGTGCCTTTTGGTTGAGGTAAATATAATGTTCTAGAGAAAAGTGCTGAGAAACAATGCAGTGGGAATGAGTTTGAGTTTGTTCTTCTTTTTCAGCCAAAGTTATGACATTGGGAGAATGAATGTGAAATACGCCCCTGAATCTGAAGTCCAGGTAAGACAGGGCAATAAAAAAGTACAAGCAATGGGTACAAATTAAAATAGTAATTATTTAACTGTCATCAATTTCCCTCACAATAGGCTAAGGTTTTAAGGCTCCTTGCCACTGTTTATTTAGAGTGGGACTGTCAGAGGTTTCAGGAGAAGGCTCTTGATGCTGTCAGCTTAGCCAACAAGGTTGGATAAGACAAATCATTTTCACATTGCAATTTACATGATATGCATTTTGAAGCATGCACTTACAAAAAAAGCTCATCCTCTGTACCTAATGGCACTGCAATTTGACAGGAATGCGTGAGCGCCTCTGGGTTGTACTTAAAGATAAGAATACTTCTGAGATGTGGGGCCTCAGACGATCATATCAGAGCAGGTTAGTCATTATCCGACCTCATTCAATTATTTATACAGGACTTCATTAACATAGGCAGCTGCAGCAGTGTGTCAGCAGCTGAGAGGTTAGAGAAGTAGATTTAAGACAGAAAAGTTGGTAGTTTGAGTCTCTGAAGCTACTCGAAATAAAGTGGATTTGTAAAAATTTCAACTGATTAATTTAATTTAATTGCTCCAGTGAACAACAGTCTACAGTAACTACTCCCTAGGCTTTTACAGGTCAGGTCAGGTGCTCCAGTAGAGCTGCTCAGTCTCCAACAGTAGAAGATTGTGCTTGTACTGTGCTAAGTCTTAATGTGTTTCTATGGGTGACTTAAGCAAAGTTAAATGCACATTTAAAAGAACATCATAAAAATATGTTTTCAGGACTTAATGAGACGCTGGAAGCTAATGTTTCTCTTGAAGTGTGTCTGAGCACAGTGAAACTACTCATGTCTGAAAACAGGTAAAATCTTCACCATCTTTGTTAGGACTCTCACTTGGCTCTTTGTAGAAATTCATCAGACACACACATAGCTTTACATTAACATGTGCACATATACACATTTTCTTTGTAGGAATGCTCAGACACATACTATTCAACTCTGAATAATATCTGTTTTGATTTTTCTAGAGAAATGCTGGCATTTGAGTATTTGAAACGTGTGTGTCAGCACTTTGAGTCGTCTGACCTGGGAACCGCTCTTGTCTTGCACGTTGAGCTACTGCTGCAGAGAGGCAAGGAGCTGTTGGGCAAACAGAAGATAGAGGATATCATCACTGGTACTTTAACTTTGCATTCCATTTCTAGAATAATTCTGATTTGAATAAAAATGACATGATGAATTTTATATTAATGCAGGTAATGCACTGTAAATGTGCCTCTGTATTAGTATTACCACGTTTTACACCCACACAGGCCACTATACAGGAAAACAGCTGACTCCACAGGCCCTCACAAGTCTACATGTGATGCTGTGGGATAAAGCGTCCAAACACTTTGAGGTATCCAAAACACAGCCATGTTTATCCTTAATTCACAAGATGTTTTATAGTTTATATACACATGTATAGTTAGCAGCATGTGATCAGCACTGTTGCTTCATAGCAAGAAGGCTGATGGCCCACCTATCTCTGTGGACTGTGCATGTTTTTTCTGTGTTTGTGTGGTTTTGCTTTGGGTGCTATGGTTTCCTTAAAACCCAAAGACATGCATGTCAGGAAATACTCCTACACTGCCTTTGAACAAGGTACTGGCCTCAGAACTAGTGGTGGTCCCTGATCCCTGCATTGTGGCTACCCACTGCTCCTAAATAGTTTAGGATAGGTACAATGCAGAGGTTTAATTTCCACACAGGGATGAATAAAGGATAACTTAATGTTCTATCTTTCTTCCCAGGCCAGGAACTATTCTGAGGCTCTTCAGTGGTATAACTACTCCCTGAGTTTCTTTAAGGCAGGTCAAATGGAGCCCAACTCAGCCAAACTGCAGAGGAACAGAGCTTCCTGTTTCCTGCAGCTTAAGCAGCTGGAAAAGGTAAGAACTTGAGCCACAACAGCAAGTCAAGGAAATAAATGTGTTGTTGTCCAGTGGATGCAGTGCGTGTCAGAACTCCCCAGGTAGTTTGTCTCTATGTCACCTGCCATAATGGCAAGTGCTCCTGCCACTTTTTTTTTACAGCTTGTTCATGTGATGTATGTTTGCATGTATATAAAAACTTGTGTTTATCAGGCCAAAGAAGCAATTAAAGAAGCAGAGCGATGTGATCCCGACAGCATTTTCACTCAGTTCAGTGTTTACAAGATTGCAGTGCAGGAGAACAATGTGGAGAAAGGTAGCTACAAAACATTATCTGTGATACATATGCAGTAAAGGCATGCATGGTGATAGTGTTGCAGATTTCATTACAGCCACATTTTTGGCATATTCTCTGTGGTGATGATGCTGTGTTTTTTTGTACCAGCTGCAGAGGCAGTGAATGCGATGGGACTTCTGTCCAAGAGTCCTGTGGCCAGTGAGGACAGACTGCTGGTATCTGAGAATGCTGCTTCCAGTCTCCTCAGTCTGGCTGCTCAGATTGCTTTGGAGGTAGGACTCATCACAGGATTACTTGGTTCTGTACGCCAGTTGTAACATTTGTGGAATTAATGAGAACAGAATTTGTTTGGTCTGGTAGAATTATTGTCACATTTCCCAGTCTCATGGTATTGTTATGATGTTATAGGGCTTCAAAAACCTGGGTTTAGTCCTCAATGGTGGTACCTGCAGCTTGAACAGACGCTCAGTTTGTGGGTGGGAAGCTGATGAGGGATCATGTCCTTGTCACTGCACTCATACTGGTTGGTGAGGGCGCCTGTGCAGAAGGGGTTGAGATCTGGGGAGGAGAGCATGATAGCAGATGTTTGGGCATGTTGCACCTCTCCAGGAAAAGCTCCACACTGTAAAAAGAATCGTCTGGGATCATCAGAGATAGAACATTAATTGTACATAAACATATAAATAAGTGTAGACAAATGGTGATGTTCAGCTTTAATTGTTACATGACACAGTTCATAGTGTTGTACAAATGTATAGAATTTCACTTAATTGTGATATTTTAAGTTATAAAAAAAACAAAACAGTGGACATTCCCTTTCCCGAGCTACTATCGGCAAACATACTGGACAGCTATTAGCAGTTTGTGAGGGTAAAGTCTAGGAAATGGTTTTATAAATAGAAACTGTGTGGGAATCCTATCTTTAGTATACTGTATGATTATGATGAGTATGACTGGTGGGTGGTATTAATGATGATGAGGATGTTTGTTCCCCTGTGACAGAATGAACAGCAGGAAACCGCCATGAAGGCACTGGAGAGTTTGTGCGAAAACTCCAAAGATGAAGCTCAGGTTCTGACTGCTCTCAGGTCTGTGAGAACTGGAATATACAAACGAAGAGTTTAATATCAAAATATGTAATTTGCCTGCAGGGAAAATCACATCTGTTCTGATAAAATATCTCTGACATGAAAGCTATAAAGGAGTAGGAAGCCAGTAAAATGCGTTTATTTGAGAACCTCACAGTACCTCAGAAAGCGTAATAGCCTTTTCTGTTATAGGATGGTTTCCTTCTAATTTGCCTTACCCTTTGCATGCTGCTGTCTTGAACTGAAAACAAGGCATTTTTTTGGATAACCCCTAGGTTTGCTTGCAGCTTGCTTTGAGAACAGAAATATTGAATTTCAGATACCAAATTTTTATTTAGTTTACTTGGAAGCGTTCAGTGTTCACGTGTTGAGACCGCGTAAACAAAACGTGATGGTAAAGTTTCACACACAGAGCGACAACATTTAGTAGAGATGGCTTATGTGCTGAGAGATTGTAGCGAGTCTGTTAGTTTTCCATACACCTCTATGATCCACTGACCTATATTCACTTGCTTCTCCACTGAAAGTGTGTCTCTGTATAATACAGTTAGTAGGTGAAATAAAGGAGGTCAACACCAGTTTCTCCATTCATCTTTTTGTAGGTGTTTGGTTCGACTTGTGCTCTCCACAATAGAAAAATCGAGTGATGAGACGAGGTGAGGGGAAGGGAAAGTACATAATAAAGTGGGATTATTATAAGTATTATTGATGCTGCTTTTAATAAAATCAAAACACAGATTTATTTATTTACTATCTTGCATCTCTCCATGTAGGAATGTGAATCTGGATGTCCTGCTGCCATATCTAAAAATGGGTGAGTACATATGCAACAGGGGTTAAATTGCATTTTGGGAAGAAAAGTCTCAACTACAGTATCTGCTTTGCGTCATAACCCACTAATGTTTTGTTTGCCATCACTGCAGCTCTGCAGAAAGTTTCACACCAGTCTCGCATGACTGTTGAGCAACGCACAGAGGAAGCTAACTGGTTCAGGAAGATTGGTACTAAGACTCTTTCTCTCCTTGTCACTTCAATCAGACATGGTATGCTATCACTTAAAATCTTGCGGCACCTTCATTTTGTCTGTGCGTGCGTTGTGTGGGCATCCATGTGTGCGCGCGCGCGCGTGCGCTTGTGTGTCCTTGTTACAGCTTGGAACTTGGCTCTGCAGTGCGAGAGCAGCCCTGACAGAATGAGGGATTTCTTTGTGCTCTCTTACCAGGCAAGTGCCCAATCAATATCTACAGTATGTGGGTGTAGATCAATAACACCTGAACAGGGATTTAACTTTGCTTTAGAAAGATAAACATATCAGTTTAAGATAAAGAATCACAGTGACCCACAATGATCCCATCCTGCATGTGGATTTTTAACCTTTATTTCTCCCGTGAGATGTTGACTAGGGGAACATACTTGATATAAGCACATAGCATTCATGCCTGAGAAGCTTCTGATGTTGGATGCTGAGTAGATGTTTCAAAAAAACTGGGATGAAAGACTTTATTTTAGGGGGAATCATCAAAAGTAGTTGTTGAGGAGAGACTTTTTTTCCAAATCTTTCCTACCACAAATCTTCCAGTTTGTCTTGTGCTCAAAACCACCTTCAGATCACAAGACCCTGTCTTGGTTTATTGCAATCAAAATGTAAATACAGTATTTAAGAAATGCTATACTATCACGCATTAGTTCCTTTGTCATACATGTGTGTGCATCTGCATGAACCCGTAGCTCTCCCAGCTGTGCCCTCCTGATCGAACACTGCTCATGGGCCAGAAGACTTGTCTGCTAATGGCTGCTGCTGCCTCTTTGGAGCTCTGCAGGAAGTCTCCTCTCTCTGCCCAGGTGTGCCACCCACTCCCTCTGCCCATCTCCTACATTTAGCACACTCTCCATCCACATGGATGGAAATTTACCAAGACCAGTGTGGAGAGGAGAGGTGACTAACCACATTATTGGTGCTGGCGTAGGTGTTTCATTTTAATCCTCTGCCTTTGAAGAGGAACTGGACACTAGATGGCGATAATGAATCCAGAATGCTGGTTATGTGTTTCTGATTGGTTCACAGACTGAGGAGCTCACTCAGGCTCTGGAGCACATCCAGATCTGTTGGGAGGTTTGGAAAACCCTGAAAGCATCAGGTACCTCAAGTAGCTACACTGTCCGAATAACAGCCATGTTTATTTGCAAGTCTTTCATGATTCAAAATGGATCTAAAGAAATGTATTGTCAACATGTACTTACAGGAAACTTCCCAATGGACCCAACAGAGACACTGCTGCTGCTGTATGAATTTGAAGCTCGTGCGAAGCTGAATGACCCCAAGGTTGAGTCAGTACTGGAGTCTGTCTTGGAGCTTGAAAATGTTGAAACCAAGGTGCTAGAAACCATTGCAGGTAAAAAAAACAAAGCAACATATTATCTTTGCTGACATGCCTAAAGAAACAGACACATTCTAGTATTTACAGTATGCTGGCATGTTTTTTTTCCCTATATGTAGCCTTAGCCATGGAGCCTCCAGCCCACTTCCCTCTGCTGTGTAAGAAGGCCTTGAGAATTGCCCTCTCTCTGCACAAGAAACAACCACAGGCTGACCTGGCCCGCTGCAGGCAAACCCAACACTACTCTTCATGAAAAAATACCCATGACATTTTTATCAACGATCCATTCCTGCTCTTTAGGATGAGAGGGTTTTTGATTGTGTGACTGTTTTTTTTGTCCCTGTCTTAGCAAGTGTGTTCACAGCCTGATTAAGCTGTCCCTCCCGAATGGTGTGTCAGAGGTGGAGGCCCATGTACTCGATGAGGTGTGGGACTACTACGAGGAGGCCCTGTCCATCACTGCAGCCGCAGTGAGTCAGCACCAATCACACACCGCCATCCCTTGGCTCCCACCTCCCGTTCCCTCCAACAGAATTGCTCCCTGCTATATAATTAACCCCCTCTCTTCCACTCCATGCCTGCCTGCTGTTCTAGAAGCCTCTTTTTATCAATGGGCTTTCAGCCGCACTTCAATTAGCAGATGCTTCCATTCACCACCCCCTTCCTGCCAATTTGAATGTTAATGTGCTGTACAAGTCATCACACTGCCGGTGAGCAGCAGCTCTGAAAGAGGCATCAAATTATTGAGACATTACACTGCTTTAGAGGCAGTGCATATTTCCCCTTTCACATTGAGTTATTACTCGAAAGCTGTGGAATTCTTTGGATCAAAGTGAAAGCCCGAGATTAAAGTGTTGAGAAAAACGAATGAAACTTTATAAATGATAGACCTCCCAGTTTGTTTACGGTCTGTTTAAGACTCCTAAGCATTAGTAAAGGTTAACATACAGTAGACACAGGATTGGATGAAAGTTACTCACAGGCTTTACCCACTAAAAACACAGATTTCCTTCCATAAGCTTGGCTCAAGTGAGTCACCCAGGTGGCCTCCATTGAATGGCCTTTTGAACATCTTCCTGCTCTTGTCTGTAGCCGGACGACTTCCCAGAGATGGAGACCCTGTGGTTGCTGACTCGGGCTTGGAACACAGGGATATTGCTGTACAGCCTGGCTCAGTACACCGAGGCTGAGAAGTGGTGCTGCCTCGCCATGAGCTTCGTCCGCCACCTCGGATCCCTGCAGGAGAGCTACGAGACACAGGTACAGGACTGGTGGAGAGGGATGAAGCAGACTGGGGTGGCTGTAGCAGTGGAGCATAGTAGAGCTTGAATCATCCTGCTAGTTAGGGAAATACGACAAAAGCACTGGCCCAAGAAACACACAGGTCTCATTGAATTTATAACCATCATTATAGACCTTTGACCTTATACAGTTGTTTCTTGTGTACCCACAGATGTCTGGTCTCTACAGTGAAATCCTGGACAGGTTGGACAAAGCCAAGAAGAACCTCATCATGGAAGAATAACCAAACTGGGACAGGTCAGCTGTTCCAGTGTTAACTGCCTGTCCTGAGGGTGAACTTAAATAGACTCAGTTCCAGTTTGTTGCAGCTAAATGTTAGTAATGTTGTGATAAAATGTTCATCAGATAAATTGTTGCATATCGGTATAATTGTGGGGCGTCCTGGTAGACTACTGGTTAAGACGCATTCCACATTCGTTTGTGGTTTGATTTCGGACTGGGACTTTTGTTGCATGTAACCCCCCTTCCTCTCTCTCCCTCCATGTTTCCTGTCTTTCAATAAAAGCTAAAATGCCAACAAATAATCTTTAAAAAAAAAGAAAGTATAATTCTCATAACTGAATTATTTTTAAAACCACTTATAGCGGAATAACAAGCACATCAAAATCATAACTGAATCACGTATTTTATTTTCAAACAAATAAACTCTTGTCAAGTCCCAAAATAAAACCCAAACAAAAGTTGCAGGACTGTGTTCCCTCATGACTAGGACAGGGAAGACCATGAGGCCAAGTGTCCTGATAGGCTGTACCACCTGCAGTGACAGGAAGGAAACTACTGTACAATCAAAGGGTTCATGTTTGCAAGCACTTACTGCACAGATGTGCTATAACATAAACATCATCACCCAAAAGTACAAACAAGAACCCTGACCCACCCACCCAAAAAATAAAAGCATATATGTCATCATTTCTCTCATCAGAACAAAGACCCTCATCAATTATACACACACACAGAGGCATTCAGGTTCCATCTCGTTATATACCACAACCTCAATGGAAAGAGTAAAATGAAATCAAGTTCTTTGGGCTTTGACATGGCTGACTGAGGTATGAATACCACACATTGTTAACAGTCAGCTGTATTTCAACTAAACACCAGAGAGGACCAATTCTAAACTTCTAATGATGTATTGATCAATGCTCCTGGTTTCTGTGATATTGTGTAGGTTTCTGCCTGCATCTCTTTTTAATTATTTTACAATATATTTTTTTTAAATCTATACACCCAGACACGTTCCACAAGAAATCACATGTAGACAGGCCCTACTTGAGGGAATTGAATTCCCGACTGACTAGTTAAGTTTTCCAATAGGCATTTGAAGAGAAATACCAACAATACAGCACATTTGTATGGAAATTATATCTCAAGAGTAGCTCAAACTTTACTTACCTGACATTTGTGGTCTATAAAACATGTTTGTCCCAGTTTGATTCACACATGCATGAAGCACAGGTGAGGGGGATCTGCTGGGGGCTTATTTACATTGTACAGCTACCACACCCTTTGAAACAGTCTGCAAGCAGTTTATAAATGGCTCTGTTCCCTTCGGTTATTCCCTGAACTCTGGTTTTGACACAGGTAATGACAGCTGGTTTAGCAGTGGTGCCTGGCAGGTGGGCACACCTGTTCAGAAAATGCCTGCAGGTACAGGTGCTCTGTGGGTGGGAGAGAGCAGGGGGACCCAGAGGTCTACGTTACCACTTCCGGTTGGGTCTGGCTCTCTGAGAAGAAGAAGAAGAAAAAAAATCCCTTTGCACTCTTCAAAAAGGCTGAGGAGGAAAGCGAGAACGTTCACGACCAGAAGCCACAGTATTCCTTCTTCAGACGTTCTCTCTCACATGCACACATTAACATACAGCGCCAAGATCTGCACGGGAGGGTGGAGCAGGTCATCGCAATCCTGGTGATGCCATACAGCCAACTCAAAGGTTACCACACCAATGGCCTTGAACAAGCTCCCCGCCTCACGAAAAAGAGAAGACACATAATACAGCCCGATTACACCGTTTAGTTGAAAGCGCCTTTAACTAAGCGACAGTACTGTTAGTACTTGTTCACATTTGACAGCTATGAACGCTCTGTGTCATCGCCCAAACATGGCCTTTCAGTCGCAGGGGAAATGATATATGCACGCCAAGATTCCCGAGCTGGTCTAGCTCACCCCCAGACACACTAAGAGCTCAACACAGTGGTTCAGCACCTGCCAACGACAGACTCATTAAGAATTCATACGTTTACAGATACACAAAGCATATAGGTTTAATCAAACCCAACTTTAGTGTTGTTTTTGGTAGGGGGACAGGGGGACAATCCAAAACAGGTTATATTGACTCTTTAATTGTTAGGACATCCAATACAATTATTGTCTTGTTCTACCCGTTTTAAGGCCACCATCATGGCGGCAGATAGGACAGTACCATGTGACCATTCAATCAGAAGAGAATCCTCTTGGAAGGCAGAGAGTGTAATAGGGTGGTCTGCTGCTCAACATGAGTTAGGAGGCTCTGGCTGTCCAAATTGTAATTCAATGGCCAAATTCTCATTTAATTACACAGGAAAGAAGGTTGAAATACAGAGGTGAGACTTTGTTTTATCTATTGCACTCAAGTCAGGCCCCCTGGCAGTTGGAGGACACAAAAAAAGTAAGAAAAGATGAGAATGTTTCCTCTCTTTTCCTTGTCAATTGTGTGCAGCCTCGCTAACAGACAACAGGTAGTCACAAAACAGAATTTGTATTTGATGTAAGGCAGTTTGGTGTTTTGCAGAGAGCCCAGTTACACTTCTCTACCCCCATCCATTACACAGAGCAGCTAAAAACCACAAGCAAAAAATCCCACAAAGAAAAAAACAAAACAAAAATGAAATCTAACAGCCCTCCAAATTGACAATTCTAGTGAAGTGTAAAATGTGTAGTTTTTAATATGTAGTAAAATCTCAGTGGGATTTTATCATTTATCTTGTGATTTCATAATATAAATGTAGAGATTCACAACGCATTTCTTCCTCTTGATCTGCCTCCCGAGATGTCTTTATCAGCTGCAGCACAGACAACTGGCAGACGACCAAACAGCAAGCTGGTTTGTGATAAATAGATCACCAGTTTGTAGGCTCCACTAATTTCCTCAGTCATTATAAACAAGAGATGTCTCCTTGAACAGTACCATCAGCAGGGCTCGATTTTATCCAGTCTTTTTAGAAAAACAAAAAACAAACCTTAATTGGTCTTCACTTCTCATCTTGCGTGTCTTTTTAAATGTGATTTGATGAACATTTACAAAGTGTTCCAACTTGGTATGATTTGTCTCTGTTTCCCTGCGACTTCTTTTTGAATCCCAACTCCTCTCTTTCTGTAAAACATTCTGATCTTCAGTCAGTCCCAGTTCACAAAAGGATTTATTCCTTTTCCCTTTTGTTTTCATTTGACAAATTCCTTTGGAATGGCATTTCCAGTCTTGAATGGATTTGTTGAGAAACTCATGCAGGGGTGTGCACAGTCACAGTAATGGTGATAAGACTTCTTTTTCATTTAGAGTAACATAATGATGACACTAAAACTTGATATGAAACATATCTGCAAAAAGGAGGTGAGGAGGGGGTCTATTTGGGCTTGGGTGGGGTCTCTGGGAGGCAGGTGGGGAGCTCTGCACTGATGCAGAGGGGACGGCAGGGAGCTCAGAGCTTCTCTGAGGAGGGGATCCAGATATAGGGACCAGACTGCTCCTCGATGATTAGCTTGATTTTGTTGTAGATCTCCTCTAGTGAGTCACCCTGTACAATAGCTGGAGACACAAACACAAAGGCAGATATGGTTTGTTGGTTGCATCAGAACTGGAGTTGAAACAATATTTATCAATAAATCGATTATGAATCTGCAGCTATTTTGATAATCGATTAACCATTTCAGTTGCTAAATCAAGCAAAAATGCAAAATATTTGCTGGTTCCAGCTTTTCAAATGTAAGGATTTGGCAATTTTCTGTGTTTTAGCATTAAAAATGTTATATCTTTAGGTTTCTGACTGTTGTTTGAACACAACAAGGCATTTGAAGACATTAACTTGACATTACATTTCATACAGTAAACGATTAATTTAAAAAAAAAAAAATTAGAGCTGAAACGATTAGTCGACAGAAAATTAATATGCAACTTTTCCCACAATCAATTAATTCAAGTACATTTTCAAGCACATACATATGGATCCAGCCTGTCAGGAGGTTTCCTTGTCTTATGTATAAACTGAATATCTTTGGGTTTTATGCTGTTAGTCGGACAATTTGAAGACGTGACATTCGGGTTTTGGAAAATTGTGAAAATGTTTCACAAAAGACAGTTTATTAACCAAACAATTAAATCGGGAAAATAACTGACAATCTATAATTTTAAAAAAAATCATTAGGTACAGCCCAAATCGGAACTACAAATATTTATCAGTGACCCAAAGCAAAAGGGCAGTGAGACCAACCTGTGAAATACTCTCCAAAGTCTTGCTCCAGCTTAACTGCCTTGTCAAAGACTTTATTGGCCTGCTCGTACGTCTGCCTCTTATTCATTTCCCTGAAAAAGACAAGTAGTTATGGTTAGTATCACAGACACACTTGCATTCACCGATATCTTAACTACAGCATGTCAAAAAGCGCAAACTTACATTAGGGCTTCAATGGATTTTGGTTTAATAAAGATGGCAATCGGATAAAGTTGTGCTTGCTGCAGTCGTTTTATGGCATTCCCAGACACATCCAGAATGCAGTGTTTCCCCTGTAGACAGGTAGAGATAAGGTTTGTTAAAAATACTGTAAACCTTTAGATTTTTGTCACATAATTAGGCCTGATTGTGGTTCTTGTAATGCTGTAAAAATGACTACTGCAAACTAACTATTTTGTTGGAAGCGGAACATTAATTACAAATGTCTGCTTTCCATTTTAGAAGGCATCCTAACATGCTTCTGGTTTACACCCCAAATATACCAAACCCAATCTGGTAAACCAACCCTTCAGAGAAACACAAGTCTCGGTGCCTACCCTCTCAGCCACAGTTCTGACAGACAAGATGCTCGTCCCATAGAGGTTCTCATTGAACTGGCCAGCCTCGATGAATTTATTATCCTGAATGTCCTTCTCCATTTGCTCTCGCGAGCCCACAAAGTGGTAATCCTGGCCGTCCATCTCGTTCTCTCGCCTTGGACGAGTCGTATCTGCAGAGGGGAATGGAACAAGTTTATTTTTGTCTCTGCCGTTATGTTTAGTGTGCTGTCTGGATCAGTTTGTTGCTGTAAACTCACGGGGTACACAGGAGCCAAACTTGTGTGGAAACTCAGAGATGAGGTCATCATTTACTCTGTCCTTCATTGGGCCCAAAATGATCACAGGCCTCGTGTAGTGGACTGCATTAGAGACAAAGAAGGCAGGTGAGGATACACGTAGAAACATACAATCCAGTTTGACTTGTGCAATATGTTTTTCGATTGTGGAGAAGTGATTCACTCACTTTCCTGTCGAATGACTGGCTCATAGGAAAGGATCGTATCCTCCTGTCCCTCTGTAACAACACATACACAAAGAAATCATCAGACATTTTACATCTTGTAAGAAATACAATAAAACTGTCATGGCTAATAAAAGACCAAGAGGAATATTAATTTACAGATGTAATTTCACAGGTAAATTTAAGGACATCTACCATGTTATTCATCTATGTGGGCAGTGTAAAACAAACCAGAAAGACCACGAGAAATGAAGGTGACTCACTCGAACTGCTTTCACTGTCGCTTGTGTTGGATGTCAGGCATTCTGCAAAAGCACAACAGAGCAAGTTGCAGATAATCTCAAAAACAGTATAGCCACAGTTAAATTCAAAAAAAGTCTCTTCTTATGGGTGAAAATTATTTTCAACAGCCTTAGGGGGGAAAAAAAGCATTCTGTTTCTCAACATCTAGGCCATTTAAAAAAGGGGATAAAGAAAGCAGAAGTCTTGTTTGGTGCGGTAGCCATGCTCTCGCAATATTAGGGAAGTGGTTTTAGGTGCAAGCAATAGGAAATTAAGTGTTTCCTGTGACAATATCCCAAATGACCCGCAATTCCCTCGCCAATGTTTCCTATTGCTAGATCTGTGCCTGTGGCAGCAGATCTCATATCAGGGAAAAGACAAAGAAAACACACAGGCGTTACGCCGTCCACAGGAGGGAGGCAGGAGCTGGCTGACTCAGGGGAACTGGAGGGAAAAAGTGTTTCCAACCAGGCCTGCTCTGGTGACAGATATATTCCAGCTCTGTGTGACCTTATCTGACAAAACTCTGCTAAACATTTATTGTAAAGACCCCATGATACATTCAGAATAAGTGTAACGCTTACTCACTCTCCCTTGGGAATGCATATTTTATATGTACTGTGACTCTAAGTAGGCATGTGTGCGTGTCGTGAGCACGCACATAGGTCTGTCTGTATGTGTGTGTGTGTGTGTGTGTGTGTGTCACTCTAAATGTGTGTGGTTTTAGCATTCCCAGCTGGGTCTGCAGTGACAAAGCATTTTTCTCTGAGCTCGGGGGACAGCTGCTTGACACAGTACAACCACACACTTACTCAAACTCTTTGATCCATAAAAGTCATCGCTTAACCCTGGGAAGTCCTAGGTGTCCCGACAGGTGAGAGCAGAAACCAAGAGAAGAGAGCAGACAGGAAGAAGAAGAGGTTAGTGAGAGTTGGGGCAGAGAGGGAGAGGAGTGCTGTGTAGTGCTCGCCAGGCCCACTGACACATGTCGCTGTGCTGTACTCATTAAGCCTGAGCCCCACTTTGTTCATAGTAAGCCACGGCCTTTCAATTACACAAGCCCAATCCCATTAAAATGGGATTTTGACCTGTTAAGTGTTAAAGCTTCAGTCCAGTTAATGAGATTCTTCTTGTTGTGGGTCAGTGACTGACTGGAGAATTGATCAGGAATTATACAAGTAGTAGCATCACAGTGTTAGACGGCCTGTGTGTTAATGCAGCTAGACACTCCTCTGGAGCCCACAGACAGATGCACAGACACACCAGAGAGAACCCCACATCTCCAGCCTGATGCCGGCTCTGCGTGTGGGGCATCTCTCTGGGACAGTGAGAAAGGGATGCGAGTGGTGCCATCACACAAACCATCCCTGGAGGTGAGCGGAAAGATGAAAGTTGAGAGACAGAACTGAAGCATGAAGGGGAAAGGATGAAAAAAACACCACCCACCCCACCCCTCGATCACACAGCTGGTACTCACGTTCAGACTCCACCAACTCCTGCACAATATTCTCCTTGCTCTTGTAAAACGGGAACTTGCGTGAGAGGTTGAAGCTTTTTTTGCGCTTTACTTTGACTGGCTGCTTGTCGATGTGTGGGTGAGAAGGGGCGGGGTTGGGGTGGGGGTGGGGGGGTCAATGAGAGGGTGAAAACAAAAACAGAATGGGTTTCAATGAAGGTACAGAACACCCATGCAAAAAAACAAATGAAATGAAATTTAAAAAAACAATACACATCAAATAATGAAAATGAGAAGCAGGTAATGGGTGAAAATGAATGGCACATCAATGTGAAGGAAACAGGCTTCTGTTTACCAACTTAAACATGTACCATTTTCATTAAACTGAATCTGCTTGCATTATAGATGATACAGACACAACATTACAGCTGAGTTATACTTCTGCAAATCACATCTGACAGATCAGACTCTGACAAAACGTGTAGACATTTTGTAAGTGCATATTTCTTAATATCACTGAGTGCACGAGCTGTGGAGGTTTACAGAGGCCTCTCATCTCCACGGAGCTTCTGTGTAATCTATACAGTAATATGAGCGCTTTTTGTGCTCGCTTCAGTGAGCAGGTGCTGGTCTCTTTCCCACACACAGGTGGACGTAGGCCATCTCCCTGGGAGCCCAGCAGCAGCTCCGAAGACAGCCTCTCTCCGGCAGCAGGGCAGGCAGCAGCTGGCCCTCTACACTTACCCTGTTAGACTCAATCATGCCTGTCCTGGCGTGGAACTTGACTGTTTTTAACCTGGCCCGCTCCTTCTTCTCCACTCTAGGAAGAAAAAAAAAAAAAAAGGGAAATAAGTTTAGGCTCGGCATGTATGGTAGTAGTCACATTAGCTTTGTTCGTGCACTGCTAATGAAGAGCGAGCTTACCTTTTCTTGCTCGGAATGACCCCAATCTGCTCACTCTCTCCATGTGGCGTGACCAGCCTCGCCTGCCACCACTCGTCGTCTGAAGCATTTATGACATGGAGGATATCCCCGTAAGAGAAGCTCAGGCCTTGGCTGGGCAGGCAGCTGTCCCTCGTTCGATCGTAGTCAAACAAAGCTCTGCAAAAACAAAAGGCTTTGGTTACACTCCTTCTTTCCTATTATCCTGAATGTGTGTGTAGAGATTCCACAAGCACCATGATCAAATTACTCTGCGTCCACACTTGGCACAAAATGGCAGCTATGAATTTCCTGCATTACATTATTGGTCTTCTTTGTTATTTTTTTACTTACTACACAATACTTCACATTGCTTGTATGTGCGCTGTGACTTGACTTAAATCTTGATGAAATGAGATGACAATGTAAAATCTGGTGAAAGTCATCTTTGATACATTCAGACATGTCACTTATTACATTCTAGTGTATTGAAAGAGTAAGCGTCTATGTAACCATACAAACATGAGGTGGAAAGTAAGGTCACATCTTATTCCTGACAACACGTATATTAAAGCATGCCATTCATAAGTTGCCACTTGACATTTCTAACTGCTGTTGCCACATACTTTCCAGTACAACTGTTTATTGTCTGTCTGAGTGTGTCAGTATCTTGTCAGACAGGTAAACCCACAGCCATTTCCAAAGGTATTAATACCTGCTTTACAGGTTTAAACTTAACTTGACCTACAAGACTATATCTACAGGCCACAGACCATGGTCCAGTGGACAGACATGTGGTGACCAAAATACATTTTCTCCTCTGGTTAAAGATTTCTGCTGGAGTACTCCTGCCAACTGAAACTGCAGCTGGCTATAAGTAAACAGCACTCCTGAAACTGTCATGATGCAATCTAGCGGAAGCTTATCTGCTAGTGTGCTTTACAGGGAAACAAGTGCACTTTTAACACGAGTTGACGAATGATAGTCAAATTCCTAGCCTTAACCATGTTATAGCACCTTGACAGCATGAGCACGTGACAGTTGGATTTTTTTGTTGTTTTTTTTTTTCTGAACACCTTAGAGGCTTAAACGCCTCCACATTCCTGAGGCTGGGCTGGGAGGACACGGCAGCTCCCGCATCAGCCGGCTAACTAGACAGCCTTTCCAACATAACTGTGGGCTTAGTCACCCGCACAGGAGCAGGCTAGGCTCTACATGCCTCATAGGAGCCGATCTATAAGAGAGGCATGAGTCAGACCGGTTAACGCTCATCTCTCTATAGCGGGCATCCAATGAGATAACATCTATGTACTTCTGATATATCCGAGTAAGGTCCATTGCTATTGAACTTAGGCTAAATCAATCTAGTAATGTAGCTATTAGGCTTAGGTTAAGTGAAGCGCATTAGTGCTTCAGTAGAAATATGGTGGAGCACTTGGACTATGGAGTTACATCACACAGTCCTGTCACCTTGACCTCTGCGAGTCCTTTGTGACTCGCTGCATTTATGCGAGCAGAAGGATGCCACCTGTTTTAATTCCTAAATGAGCCTCCGTCCAGTTTGGCAACCGGCCCAAAGTGTCATAACACAGGTCACTCCGACAAGCCCCACTGTCAATCCACATTACACAAAGTAGAGTCAATGTCATATGTGGCATCAAAACAACAACAACAGGGAATGCCTGTCCATCAGCTTTCTGATGGTGATGAATAGTATCAACCCAATACCCTAAATTAAATGTTACCCTGCAAATAGCTCAGTGTCAAGTATCATGTTTCATCATATGATCTATGCGATATATGTCATGCTGCTGTACTCCGACAGTGTGGCTGATTTTGACAACATGTGCTTCCAGGCTTTATTCTCCCCCACAGGCAGGTAGAGGTTTATTATGCAAGAGTGGCTATTTTGACTGCAGATCTTAGAATTTGATGTTGTGAGTGCAAGCAGGACTGTGTGTGTGTGTGTGTGTGTGTGGGTCAAGTGTGTGTGCTTCCAGCTTTACCTGACGTAGAGGGAGCGTTTCTCACTGGTGCGCAGGGAGCCTGATCCTGAGCTCATGCTGCTGTTCATCATCTGCTCCCTCAGGTCGTGGATCTTGGACTCAAAGCGACTGTACTCTGCATCGGAAGAAACAAACAAAACCGTGTCAACAGGACCCCCCAAAATAGGCCCTCGAGCATATACTATCCCTTTGGGCTTAAAGGTTACACCCGAGGTTAAGGTGGTATTGAACATGTCGAATAAAGAGGCCAAAATAGTGTTGGACTCCGCTCTCATTTAACTGGGAAATTGTTGGAGATGTCTGTGTCTCAGTTAGCGCAGCAGTGAGCTGGAGTGAATAGAGGAAAGGTTCAGCGAATCCTTAGGCTGATTAATGACCCCAGGAACAGATGGTTTATCACAGATCTGCCTTACACATCCAGTAATGTCTCATGTCAGGTAATTAATTATACAGATTAATTAAGTTCAACGTGGGCTCTTTAGTGTGGTTAAAAAAAGGGAAGGCCTCTAACAATTTCAAATGCATGGCCATTTGTCATAGGTGTGTAAATCCAGTTGCTGCTCAGGAGCACTGGAATGATATATGAATCCACCTGGACCTCCTCATTAAGAATGCTCTCATTAGCCTGCTGTGCACAGCGTGCTCTGTGCCCAGGCTGCTGGAACAAGCTAGGCCACCGCACCACACAGCACACGGCTAGATAAACAGACCAGCAGATGCAGCTAGAAAAACAAGTAGGCTAGGTCACTCGTGATCACACAAAGGAGGCATTGGGACCACAAAAATAGCAGCACTGTGAGCAACCAATTTGGTCATATATCTAAATGTTTTGACAATTTTACACTTTACACTGCTGATGAAAGGAAAGTTATTGCAAGTGTTAATGTTTCGTGTTGCACAGCTGTGCTCTGCAATTTAGCTGTATATGACAAACTAGAATCACATCGTTAATGGCATGTGATAACATACAGTATTGCTCTAATGACACAACATATCCATGTCTTGATCATAATTAGCCCATATAAAAGAACCAGTGCGAGAGAATATAGTCCACATTAATTCCACGTATCTCTTTTACTGCCATGCCTTTAAGAGTTGACTCCTACCTTAGAGCTTACACTTCCTGTAACGTGAACAACAAGAGATCAAAGTCCAGATTCTGTCGAACAAGCCTACAGGTAGTCTTGAAAAACAAACACCCATGCCTACAAAGATGATTTAGCCGAAGTTAGTCCAAGCTCCCGGAACATTCTGGGCAGGTGCAAAAACAAGCTTCAGGTCGTCGATCTCTTAACCCCCTGCCGAAACCAAGAGAATTCAAAGCAAACACAGAACCTGCCCCAGGCCTAGTGCCAGTTCTCCACCCTGGTCTCTGCTCAAAGGGTTAACAATACAACAGAGTGACGCTGCAAGGTGAGGTAACCAGACACCGCCTGGCTGCCTGTAACCAACAGCAACGTCCTAGCACTCCTAGTACAGGGACAGCACATGCGGAAACAGCCATTCAGACTAGTCCACTTGGCTCTCAGGCACAGGAGACACGAGAGAATGGCAGCTTGGGAGAGGAGGAGTCGAGGGACAAGACAAAGAGTAGCTAAATAGAGAGAGCAGTCTTAATGGCCTGCTTCACAATACCAGCAACCTGAAGGGCTGAGAGCTGTACAGGTGAGATAGTACTATGAGTGGCACAGGTGGTAGAGCCAAATGCTTTGCTTGTTCACATTCCTAACTCAGTCCAAATGATTCATCTAAGCACTGTGGATTTTCAAGAGGAGCAGGAAGAGCACTGAACTACAAACTACTACAGCTTCAAGCCTCTGTGGGAAGTTGGGGTGGTAATCATAAACTAAACCATAAATTGCTGCCACGCCTCATTTATAATGATGACATCAGAGTACAGGCAATTCTGCGACACAATCATTTATGTATGTTACATCACAATATCTGTGTAACAGAGTAGGAAAACACAATATAATCAATCTCTCAAAAACATCAGATCAACCTGCAGCACTTACTTCCTTTATAATGAAGTGCTTTCAGTTTCCAGCAATTGTATAGTCGGACACATTATAGTGAAATGTAAGTTCTGTATTAATTGTTTGTCCCACCTCAAATATGGAGCACGTGGAGCAACAGTGATGGAAACAAATATTTCAGGAGTGCGCCTGGATTGGGAGGAAGTCAGATAGAACCTTATACAAATGAGCTCAAATCCAAGCCACAACTGTAACAGCAGCATTCAGTCCTCAGATCACTCACAAGTAGGGATGCAAATTTAAGCAGTTTCCTTAACTGACCACATTAATGATCAGTTAATGATTAATGATTAAAAGCCCCTAAAAATAGGTCCCCTTGTGGCCTGGAGGTTCAGGTGCTGACCATGAACCGCAACGTCTTCGGTTGGCATCCAGTCATTCTCCATCTCTTTCTCCCTTTATTTCCTGTCATCTCACTACTGTCATCTATCTAATAAAAAATTAAAGCTTCTAAAATATAAAATGCATCTTTTTACTTCATGGAATCTTTTAAGTTGACATGATCTATTTTTGCAGTAGAACCTACGTAAATGTAGCTATTTGAGTCAGAAATTAACACCTGTAAATTATTTGAGTCATAAAATGAAAGAAAAAAGAAAAGAAAAAAAAGAAAAGATAATGCCATCACTCAAAAATCCTGCCTGCCGTTATTTAACAAATGGCCAAACAAAACTGAAAAGATAAAATATAATTCTGCACTATTTGCCATTTGTATTGGATAGAACATGTATTGGATGGACATGCAGGGAACTCAAATCTTAACCCATTCTTGTATCTGCAGCCTACAGCAACCAATGCTTATATAAAGTAGAAATAGGCTAGGCTACCCTAATAATCTGATGACATTTACAGTATGTGTTACTGGTTTTATTTAAAAACATAACCATATTTACCTGGTTAAGAATGAGCCATATGTGCAATGTCGATTAATACATTCTTGACTGGTGCAACTCTTTACAGTAATCAATCCAACATCAATTATTCATTAACATGCCTACTCACTAGCACATCCTTTAAATGCTGGGAAATGGGAGTCCACAATTATTAACGTTAAAACTCTGTCCCTTAAAGCACTTAATACACAAGAGCTAGCCTATATTTTTAGGAGTGACCCACAGGAAGAAAAGACGGCTAATGGAAACTGGGACTATTCTGTATCTCTCACTCCCACTGCGTGTCCTCATTAGTCGTACAGCCTTTTTATTTTGGGGGACGGTCGCTTCTCTTTTGATCCAGTTATGCAACACGGCAGGCATGTACTTGTAATGTGAGAGTGTGTTATGTTCTCAGGGAGAGTCAAACCAGTGAAGACACACACACACACCCCCCTCCCCAATAATATACAGCAGGAGGAACATGTAGACCCTGGCTCAACTGTTTCTACAAACTTCTGTGCGAGTTCTGTGAGGGCGCAGGGAGTTGAACATTTCCTCTAAGGCCCTCCTCCCATTTCCTACATGCAAAGATTTTAGAGTAATTACACTCCTAGATAGTGGGGCAAAGCAGCATGTGGATATACACCCCTCGCTTCCATTCCTTTGAGCTGAATGCGAGTTAAACACTTGGTGATGCTCCAGTAAGCCACTGAGAGCCGTGGGGGGTGGGTAGTCTTCAGTGCTGGCCTTCCATCAGAGGTCTGTAGACACTCGGGTCCCAGCCCTGGCCCCTGAGAATACTCTCCAGGCAGTTTGCCCTGCATAAACCAGCATTCACCCTCCACTTCCTCCCCCTGACTGACTGTCCTTCTACAGCTCACTGGGGGTTCCCTACTGCACCAAACTCAAACCGCTTCAGGATGCCAGCAGAATTACTGTCGACAGATCTCAGGTCACCAGTGGGGATGCAGGAAGTCAATCATTTGCCAGCACTCAACTCGTGTGTTTAGAGTAGTTGAGCATGTACACAAACAGATAACTGGCCTTCACTGGGTTACAAAGGGGGCGCAGAGCTGAAAGCATAATTTGGTATGGAAAACAAAGGTTCCCTTCAACTAACCGCATCGTTATTCAAGATGCTGCCTGATTGGTCTGGCATGCGAGACAACATCAACTCACATGGACAAGAATGAGGCATTATAATCAGCATTTCGTAGCAGAAGGAAAACCTATACCGCAACATTGCCAGTTTTGATCTCCTGCGTCTTTCTTTAGCTTAGCTCCGTGCCAATTCACTGATCTCGTTCCACTTCAATTTCAATGACCTTGGAGAGTTATTGGACATTTTAGGCTTGTGCGTTACTGAAAGAGAAAGGAATATGGAGTGAGAGCATGCAACAACTTATGCCCCTTCACATTCCTGTCATAGTCCAACCTGAGAAATCAGCCTAGATAAAAAAAAGCTCACAATATCCTTTCCATTGTTGTTATAGCATTACTGCAGCATGCACATGCAAAGAATTACAAAAACACTGAGAAAAATGCAACTGCCAAAGTAGCTGTGATGCACAGCCAATCTACAATGTGCTGTTACAAATCAAGAGTGGTGACATTTAGTGAAATAAGCTCTTTAAATGAGAGAATAACTTACAGGCTAGGCAACAAATAAATTCTGCTTTAGTCAGCATGAAAATGGACTTGTGGTCAGTGAGTTGTATGTCCAAAGTCTGGTGTGGCAGTGACATAGAGATGTAATGTAAATGTAAAGAGGTGATTTCACAGTTGAGGTCACTGTTTAAACCACCACCACCACCACCACCACCACAGAGCTGACACACACCTGTTTGACCACACCTGTGTGTCCCCACCTCAAGGTTTAGGTTACATAAGGACATTAAAACAGTGGTTTCAAGTGCCGGAATGAATCCTGCTGCAAATAAATGATATCATAAAGCTACTTCACCTGGCCTCAAGTAAGTATTATATTGAGAAATTACACCAAAAAAAACAAGTCATAAAAACAAACAATAGCGGATTCCAGGTAATGACAGGGGTTTACCATGAAACTACAGTAGGGTGAGGCTATCACACGTCTGCCATGGTAACTTATCATTAATTTCAAGGCTGATTTAAAGAGAGCCACTTTCAACTTTAAAGTCTGGGTTGCCACTTGGAGAAGGCTAATTCTTGCAGACATAAGGGGGACATACACTTACTTTTTATACTTTACTACTGGAGTAAAACAAAAGGTTACAGGCTAGGAAGAGCAACAAACTACCTCGGTACAGTAGCAGTCAAGATAAACCTGTTCTACAATGCAAAGACTCAGTTTGTTCCTGTTTCAGTGTGTAAATATTTTCCGCGGTCTTCCTTCCTCGTCTCACCTCAATTAAAATGAAAACTGTGGCTATTGTTTCGCTGTCGCAGCCGGTAGTTTCTTCATCCAGCCATTACGGAGCTCATGCGGCTTCTGCTCTGCTGCTGTTCTGTTCGAGCCCATCCCCCATCCGCACAGGCTGGTAGACGGATAAAAGTTGGAAGTTTTTCGTTCCCGCCTTCAGTTTCAACCCTTTTAAACTTTCCTCCGGTGTCGTAATGGAAGCAGAGCTCGCACCCACCGCTCAGTGTCCTCTTTCCATCGCTGTCCGGGTTTGCGTCCACGAACAGCAGCTGCTCACAGGATCTCGGGGTTTGAACAGGGAAGGACAACAGCGGTTCGTTTGCCCGCCTTGCAGTTGGTTCAACACTTCAGCCTGCTAACGCAAGTGCCGCCCCTGAACCTGAATACATCTCACAGCGAGCCTTTCACGAGCGCTGCCCTCATTCAGAGCTTATCACGATCAGGTACATCTGATGCTTTGTCGCAACGTTAAAGGGGTATTACAGTGATTTAGTATTGCACTGTCTTAAAGTGAGAAACAGGTTAAAAAAATGACCTAAATCAAAGCAGCAGAGGTCGAGATATCCTGATTTGTATTGCCTATGAGCCAATAAGCGCCAAACACCCTGGATCCTACATTTCCCACAATGCACTTGACAGGGCCTTTCCTGGACCTCCACTGCCTGGAAAATGCCCACATCTTTTAAAGGAATAGGCACAGATTTTGGGAAATGCACTTATTAACTCTGTCCAATGGTAAAAAAATCTAGTCCCCTCTAAAGATAACACATGGTACCTTGTTTAATCTGTGCAAAAACTGCCGAACTGTTTCCTGGAGTCTTATGGTCAAAGGGAGGTTGCCAGGCAACCAGCGGAGACTCCAAAGTGACTCAATGTGTCGTTTTTACACTTAGATTTTTGTACGAATTAAACAAACAATATACACAACATGTTAATAAGTGAGCTTTAGAGGTGCTGGAAGGTGGATTTTGTTACCTTTGGACAGAGCCAGGCTAGCTGTTTACTGTTTCCCATCTTTGTGCTAAGCTAAGCTAACCAGCTGCTAGCAGTGCCTTCATGTTTACTGTACATATATAGTGCTATTGATGTTCTCCTCTCCTCCAAGAAAGTGAAAATCCAAAATCCCAAAATATCAAACTATTCCTTTTAACTTGCTGCCTATAGCTTGTAATGCAGATCTGGTATATATATATATATATATATATATATATATAAATATATATATATATATATATATATATATATATATATATATATATATATATATATATGACATCATCTGGGTAATTTCCTCAGACTTTAAAGCTACCTCCAGAGCAAATGAAGACATTTTAGAAACTTTTCCCTCTGATTTTGATGTGTAAAATCTCTGATGTGTAGTGTCCCTTTAATATGCCTCAAGAGATGGACTGGATTACCAACCAGGCAAAGCCGGCAAATGCAGACCCAGGTTCACTGTGTCAGTTGATTTAATTGTAAATGTGATAGGGTATTTGCACCACTAAAGTACAATGTCAGCTAAGGTGGGTCCTGCATTATTAGCTAATTTTGTGGCCATGTCTTGTAGATGGACCCTGTGTCAAAATCTAGTTTTAAGAGCTTTATTATTTTAGTTTATATTATGCTCATATTCTAATAAAATTGTGTTTAATCAAATTACCACAAACAAATTAAGTATTATTCAAGCATATAAGTACAGTATGGCCTCACCTTCAGGCCTGTACTGAGCTATGATGGTGACAGTCTGTCCAGCTCTCTTCAGTGCTGCAGCTGCCTGCTCATGTGTGGCGTTCCTTAGGTTCACTCCATTCACCTGCAACAAACCAGGCAGACAAAAAATCTTTTAGCAAAGAAAACCCAGATTAGATCCTGAAGGTGTGCCACTTCTATAATTATCTGTAGAGGACACAAGTCTAGCTGGATGGAGCAAAGCTTATCCTCAAACTGGATGGTTTTATTTCAGCCTGTGGAGATAAGATCTGCCCTCATCATGTAAGGGCCTGACATTAAATATGACCAGATTATTTATGAAAATTACTTTTACTAAAAGATAACACTGCTGATTTTGAATAACTTTCTTTAAAAAAGTAAGTAATGTTTTTAGCTGTCAATGTTGATACACAATCATGCTGCAGTAAAGACATTTATTCACCGTTCGATTGAATAATGTATGTTTTTCATATAATGTGTGGTAATGTATTTTCAGACTACAAGCAGCATTGAAATAAAACAGGCATATATTTAGAGCAACACTGGGTTCTGAAAAGGTTAAGAGTTATGAAATGCAAGTCAAGGGATTTAAATATGTAATTTATTGGATACTTTATTGATTCACAAAATTCTCTTGTCTGGCAGAGCACAGCTAAGCTCCCTCTGAGTTGTTATGGATTTAATGTCTTGCCCAAGGACATTTCAGCTGGGCAGATGTTTGCTGGCTTTCTAAACACTAGGCCACCTTAATTCCATCATCATTATTCTAACAACGGGAGTTGGCTGAAAATATCTGACAATTGCCGCAAACTTGTAACAGTTGTTGATGTGGGCAAACAGAAAGCTTGAGGTTGAGATACTGACTGAGAGAATCCGGTCGCCCCTCCTCAGCTCGCCGCTCAGGTCAGCCGGCCCTCCTGCCAGGATGAAGGAGACGAAGATGCCTTCTCCATCCTCCCCGCCAACGATGTTGAAGCCCAGGCCTGTGGAGCCCTTATGCAGCAACACCTTCCTTGGCTCCCTGCCAAACAGAGTGACAGCGTCAGGGTGAAGGGCAGGACAGAGAGCACAGAAGAGATGGGCAGAGAGAGAGAGATATGACCAAAACTGAAATAGAAAGAGCATAAACAGAGGCGTACACAGAGGCTGTTTCACAGCCACCTTCTATTGGTTTACATTGTCCATGATGTCGAGTGCATTCAGTTTAGGCAGCTGCAAGCAGCAGGCCTGCAGATCTTTTTTGTAGATCCACTCTGTATATATTTGAAAGTGAGTGCTTAAAATAGGGCATTTAAATGATTAACCTACAGGACAACTCACAACTAATCATAGTGCTAATAAAGATAATCTGGATTACACTGATAGCACTGCAAACAGATCTGCAATATATACAATGAATGCAATAAAACAAGCAGCATTACCTACTGGCTATAGAACCTTCTGCTTTGCATGGCAATCTCATGGAAATTCACATGTGTAGACATTTAAACAGCCACTCACATTAATGTACGCAGACACAATGAGCCACCTCCTGCTCGACAGACCCGCTGAAGCTCTGCTTTAGCTTTAGCCACTATGACTCATCCTCCAGCAGGCTATTCAGACTGCCTCAGTTTTAAGATGCTAGAGAGGCCAAACCGCTGCTATGGTCCAGCAAAAGCCCTCTGAGAACACACTTCACACGAGTGCAAACACACACACACACACACACATACTCACACACACACACACTCTAGGAAGCCCAACGTTGGCCTCACACACACACACACACACAAACAGACGCACATACTTTATATACAAATGCACACATAAACATACATGCATACACATAGGCATAGGCACACAGAGAGACGCACACAGTTCCCTCTCTTAACAGAAAACACTGCATGGTTTCCATTAGTGGTCTTCTCTCGCAGTACTCAGCCTGCGGTCTACAGGAACAATTCCTACTCCCTAATGGCTGCGCTCTAACTTGCTGTTAAGACCATTTTCCCATCGATGGCAGCCGAGGCAGCATTCCAGACTTTCAGAATCGTACCCGTGACTGACTGGAAAAAGTGTTGATTACTCCACTAAAAGAAATTAAGAGCATCGGAAAGTCCTAAATAGTGAAACAGTGCTTACAGAAATACTTCAGAAAGACTGTTTCTGACCAGACTGTCAAACTGTATTTATTTGAAATTAACTGGAGTTAGATGCAGAGTTTTTTGTGAGACCACTACATAAGATAGATCACTAGCAACATGGGTCTGCAGGATTCCTTACAAGTAGTGTTTCTGCAAGGCAGAATTAGGGACAGATTCAATACAGCTTAAAACATTTGCTCCATTATGTTCTTGCTTTTTTCCATATCCTTTCAGATCTTTTAGTACCACAGCTGAAAAACTAAAATAGAAAAATGGCAAGTGGCAAATGCCTTTAAATATGCTAAAACAACTGACTTGCCTTCAAACAAGTCAAGCCTAAAATAACCTCGCTTTCCATCTTGAGCTTTTCATCCCAGCTCGACGAGGCACACAGATCTCCATGGTTACCTCAGGATCCGGAACCGGTGCTTGCTTCTGAAAGAGCATTTCCTAACAGTGCGTTCAGGCAGGCTCCTCACCAGCGACATGGAAGATGAGATGTTGACTGTGAACATGGTGGCTACGGCACATCGCTCAGCTCAGCGTTACTCCTCGACCCCTCTTCCTATCTGGTCTTCCACTGAGAGAGGGGCTACAATTTTAGAAGCTCCTGTGTTCGGGGCCTGGTGTTCCCTATCTCATCCTTGTGTGCTGTGATGGGAAACAGCTCCTCTTTGGGCTGTCACAAACACTCTCTCCCCATCATCACCAGCAAGGCAAGACTGAACACTTAACCCTAACGCTCCCACGCAAACCATCTTCGTTCAGTTCTACAAGAAGAGGCCAAAATCACCCCTCACTCATATCTGGAATAACCAGGACATTAGGGACATCAGAACTCGGCGGATTTGTTGAACTGGAGGTTTGATCCCCTTTCACACCGTGCTGTCCCCTCGTCTCTGCTCTGAGGCTGCTTTGGGTCCACTCCCCCACCCCCCCTCCCCACACACACCAATACAGCACACCAGCATTCCTGTCTGTCAGCCTGGCCCTCTGGAGACTAGACAGACAGATTCCCAGAAGCTCCTTGCTAATTTGTGAGTGTCAACAAACTAAGGGAGCTCATGAACTGACTTTCACGACTTTCAGACTTTTGATTTGACGCCCCTATAGTCTGTGACCTGACTGCTGTGGAGTATTTGGACACATAAGGCCAGCGTCTTTTTATTATCCTACAGTTGGCACTGCTCTCTGAAGGAGCAGTATGGATGTGTGTGTTTCTGCATGCACTTTTTGTCCATATATGATGTAAATCGTCTAGGCATTTTCATGGAAAATGGGAGTGAATTCCTAGAGATTTAAATGCAGGGATCAAGTCCTCCCTCCCTATCACAAGACCTGCCTCCCCTCCCTTCCCCCCTTTGCCTTTTCATCCATGCCAGGAATGTAAACAGTTATAGAGCGGTAAAAAACCCTTTCTCTCTGCCCAGCCATTTCTCCTGCGACTCTTTTCTCTAATTCAGAACCCACCTCTCCCACCGCTATATTTTCTCTGTCTGCTTCAGTGTTTTGGCTGAGGCTGTCGCAGCTCCATCCTAAAGCTGTGAATGGATATCTGGGCTGTGGGGTTCAGCGGGTCATGCTGCCCTGGACTCAGCCCAGTAATTGGCTCTGCTTGGCTGATTAATGGTGGACACTGCAGATGGACGCCATTTTCCACAGACAGACACTACCTCTCGCAGCACTTTATCTCTCCCTTTCCCCCGAATGGATCACATCAGCTTATGTAAAGAGCCATATACTGATAAAATTAAAACGCTGCTTCATCTCCGTCTGCCTTTTCACCGCTTAAATTTCACCCACAGATTTTCTGCGGCTGCCTCTTCTTCATGACCTGCTATTTTCTTCTAATTTGACATAGGAGAAAATGTGTTCACTGCTAAGGTGATAGACAGTTTAAGATATTTCATGCCTCTCACTGTGACTAAGAATAAAATTGGAGCAATGAATGATTAACACCTAAGAAGAGTACTCAGCTGAATCTGCTGTGATTACTTTTATTTTAAACTCCCCTTTGCTTTTGCCACTTTTAAAAATGCCAAACAAAGGTCAAAGCGTTCCTCGTTGCTAATGACTGAATTCTTGCGCTGACCAGTCAAAGGTTTTGTGTTTGTGCGTGTGTGTGAGACACATAAAGTTACTGATTAGCTCACCTGCTGCTGCAGTCCACAAGCTTCTGTATACACAAGCTTTGCCGGAACAAAGCAGCCTAACTAGAAGCATTGTTGTGTATATCTAACAACTGCAGCCCTGATAGGACCAGCAGAGGGGAGCTGCTTGTTTAGTGATTGTGCACACTGTCACCACTGCACACACGTATGTTTACACCAAACACGCATATTTAAACACAGAGGTTTTATCTCTTATCGAGGGTGCAGGGGAGCTACTGTATGTACAGTACTGACGTATCTCCAGAAGATGGGGGTAATATAAGATGGAGAAGGGGTGTAGGGACTGTTGGGGAACGTGTCTGTGATGACACCATTGAGGGGGATGTGCAGATGGGCAGAGGGCCGATACAAGCTCTGACTCACTCCTCACAACCGGCCTGCTCCACTTCTGCGGAAAGCCTGTGCTTACTACAGCATGCATCTAAAATAACCCCTTAATGGTTGGAGCCAATGGGGAAGCTGCCAGGGCTGGATGGAGGTGTCCACTATCTGCCTGTCAGTCTGATGGAGCTGGATGCTCATCTGCTGTGATTGGGAATCAAGCCGGCCATGATGTTCTCTGAGACAATGCCACTCTTTTCTGATTATACAGCGGACATGGCACACAAACCCACTAGGGGCCAACAGGTGCACGCACGGTCACGGTATGTAGGCCGTTCTCATTTTCACCGCTGATTTGCGAGTTGTCTCGTCTGCAGGATGTATACCCACAGGTATGTGTCTGTGTCATAATTGTGCATTGCACTAAAAGCATGCGTATCTGCGTGTGTGCTCGTATGTGTCAGCACATTATGTCTCAGTGTACAGTGTGTGTGTGTGATTGGTGCTGGCAGCATGGGTGACGAGAGGGGTGTACGACCTGAGTGCATGGCCTGGTTTTCCCAGTGTGCAGATGAATCATGACAGCTGCAGGACTGTCTGCTGCTACTGGTCTGCTGGCCCGTACCGGATCAGGCTCTCACTCCCCATTACATTTATGGTAACAGCACGGCTCGGTGTTTATATTTACATACATAGAGCAGCAGGCAAAACATTCCAACGCTGCAAAGTAGTTTGCACGTTTGTGTTGGGTGGCCTCCCATCCTCCTGTACTCTCCTTTCTGTCACAACTTGCCTTTAGTTACAGCCAAACGGCAAGACCAGAATCCATCCTTCTCTCTCTCTCTCTCTCTCTCACACACTCACACACACACACACACTCACACACACATACACACAGGAAAACACATACTGGCAGTGCATGGCGTATATGGTACACAATATAAACTATGTTCAACACAAACACATTACATAAAAGTAATGGTTCACACACACACACACACAGAAACATCAGGACATTCATCCATGAGGTGATGCACGATGGACAAGACTGTGGATATAATATAATAAAGTGAAACAAAAAAGTGAAACAAAATCAACAAACAGGAGGCCTTTTGCACATTTGGTAATGCCAAACAGTGAAAAAAACAGTGCCATAAATATCATGTATATTATTGTCTTCAGCAGTATCCACCAGTGAAAGTAGCTTGGCCCGAGATAGAGGCTTAGTTTTATCGATGCCTCCTGACAGATGGAATTGAGCAGCTTGTGGGAGCGTGAAGCCCTTTCGGCTGCACTCCTGCAGAGATGTGTTTGTGAAAAGCAGGTACGACTCCATTTTAAACTGCAATAAACAGGGCCCTATTGTTTTAGATTCATAGATGTGAGCAGATTAGTAGAAAATTGATGGACAAGTAATGACTGCGGGGTAGACCTTTTGAGATATGAAAATTTGAGCAAATAAACAAAACACATACACAAAGGGCAAGAAATAATAAGCTAATTTCTTATAAAACACCTCAGCTCTACAGTCAATTAGCTGTTATAGTTTTTCAGCACGATTCATGTGAAATCGTGAAAGACTAGGTAGTAGCTGCATATGAGTCAAATACTGACTATGTCGTACAAACATAAAAAGCAGAAACATACTTAAGCATACAAAGCAGGAAAGTAGACATGAGGTGGGGAAACATTTACATGCAAACATAGAGACAGAAAGCTAAAAGAAAGCTCTGCTTGAAAATAAGAAATCTATCAACACAAGTATCAACCCGCCACCCCCTCCCTCCCCTTCATCTCCTTCTCTTCTGTCCGTTGCCATCTTTCTCCTCTCTGTCTATTTCTTCTGCTTGTGCACAAATGTGGTGCAACATACTACTGGTGAGGCAGGTGGCCTCCGTCCATCTGTGGCCCTACTCTTGTCTGATGCCAGATCCAGATGCTGAGCTATACAGAGGAGGGTTAGCTAAGCAAGGCGTGATGGACAAGGTTAGTACCTGCCAGAGAAGGGGAGTGGACCTTGGCACAAGGGAGCAGGGGAAGGACAGAAGCCTCTGTAGAGGGCCTGGGGCACCTTGCTGTCCCCAGGTTTGTGGATGACACTGTAAATAGGTTCAGCCCTGCTGTGGGGTACAGGAATCACAGTGAACGGGACAAGTGTAGGACACAAATAAAGCACACATACCAACAAAGATGCGACAAATGCACATACAAGTCATGTAGACAGCTTGTACAAGGACATTACAGGGCCACATAACGAACACTCATCCAGCAACACGTTCACTCCACAACACACAGACACGCATAAACGCCTGCATGCAGTCACACACACACAGGGAGAATACAGCCCCCGCCCCGGAGCTGTGGGTTAAGATGACTCAAGGCCTCATGGGACACTCCAATCAAGCCTCTATGAATGCTACTTCTGATCCAGTACTTGGATAGGAGGTCAAAGGTTAAAACACAGTCATAACAAGTACAAGAAGTGACAAGCGGCCTCTCTGCAAAGTATTTGGTCAGCACACAGCCACCACACACTGTCAAGCTATGATACAGTATGCACCACCAGGGCCCTGATGAGCTGAAAATTGTAAACAAAGCATTGTTTTGCTTCATGAAACACTTCATTAGGTCAATTTAAAATGCTGTACGTACATGTATCGTTAAAGTTAAACCAAACCATCAAAACAGCATCAAAACAGCAACAAAATGGAGGCTGCTAGGAGCAAAGAGAAACCCATGCAAAACGAAAAATAACGTGATTTAATCTTATACAATTTAGCTCCACAGCAATGTTTCTTCACCTATTACTACAACAGCAAAAGCGCAATAAGGCCTTTAGCTGATATCCACAAGCGATCTACTGTATGTGCTATGATTATTCAAATCTACACTCATAGAATCTGTATGAGTGTAATGTATGGGAGGAGAATCATTCATGGAGGAGCCGGTCTGTAACCTACCTTGTGAAATCTTCCTCCCCCAGCATGTGGCGGGGAACTGGCGAGTACCTGGACGGGGTGACCTGGGGCGGCGGGTACACGGGCTTGGGCTCCATTGCCCCCATGTAGTTGTGGCTGACGTGGTTGTCCACCATGGTGGGGAAGGCTGGAGGGAGGGCCAGGCCAGTAGGGGGAAAGAAAGAATGATTACAACACAGGCACGGCAGGAACACTGCATAAGGATGGCAAGTTTTAGCGGCATGGCTCTAGCGATGGCAATGACGATCAAACAAGATGTAAATGAGACAGTTTAGCCAGAATATCTATGTTAAACCACTTTATTTGGAGGTGCAGAAAAACAAAAAATAGTGCACCCAAATTGTCAGTTAATAGTCTCTTAGTGCATAGGAAAACTGTATGCACACAACTATGGCAAGTACAGTAGGTCAAAGTTGAACCAGAAAGTCGGTCTGTAAGCTGTAGATGTTTACATCGGACTGTTTGGGTAATAATTTTAATGTTTGCTTTCATTTTCTCTTCCAAATAATTTTGCCCAATCTGTGGTTTTGTTTAAAACTCTGATCGTCTGACTGCTTGTGTTTCTTACCCCATCTAACTTCTCTTTAGCAAAGTCTCCGCGTTCCCAGGATCTTAGCAATTAACTTGGTGAGAACAACGATATTATTAGCAATAGGAACTGTGGCCAAAAGTACAAAAATAAGACCCAGGTTGCAAGAAACCAGAATTTCCCTTTGAAAATAAACTAAAATGACATTTAGGAAATTGGACAGGCTTTTATACATGTAAAATAATCTCGGTTCTATGTCTGTGCTAATCTTTACACAATGGGCAACTAGCACTGACTAATAACAGAGATGTTTCAATAATCTACATCTGATGTTGTCTGTCAATCCTCATCACCATCAATCACCTATGAGGAAAAATTGGGGACATTTTTCTAAAAATGGTGTAGTCCTTGTGCATGCATGCAAAAGACAGATCACAAGCATAAAAAAAACCCACCTCTTTCCCCTGAATTTACATTCTTGATGGAGGCAGCTGAGCATGATAAAACAAGCGTTTCAAATCCAGATCATCTGACCACGGGTTATACTGTCAGAGCGGGGTTAAGTCTGCATTAAGGGCTCGCTTAAACCCTGACAACTACAAACATTCAGAACATACAAAAAGCCCTCAATAGCCACCTCTAATACTAAATCACTGTTGTGTGGAAATTTGAGATGCTGCAGCTCAAGATCGTGGGCTCTCATGAGCAGGTGGGATGTGAGAAACCATCCACACTCAGTGGGAGGCAGAGAACTGCGCTTGTTGTTGCTGTGGGTAGGATTGTGTGTGTGTGTGTGTGTGTGTGTGTGCAAGCATTCACTACATTCACTATGTGGGTGTCTGGGCATAGCAGTTTTGGGGAGAGAACAGTGATCCAACACTAAAATTCATGCAGGCCCACTGAAACATCTCTCATAAAGATAAAATGATGAATCCCAGTGCAAAACGCTCCAACATGGACCTTGACTTATAAATCACCCTTTACCTTACGTCAAACATTTCATATAAATAAACCTGTTCTAGTTTTGGAGCTAGGTGCTTATGGATTAGCTAATATAAAATGTAGTTTCCGACTTGGACAGTGTGTGAACAGTGTTTGCACTATGAGCAGGACGAACAAGAAGAGGTAGATACGTACTGCTGGAGTAGTCTGGAGGGGCGTACATGTCATTGAGATGCACAGGTCCTGGCTTGGCCACCTTGAGGTAAACCATATCAGAGGTGTTCTTCAGCGCAGCCACTGCCTCCTCATGACGCACGTCCTGTAGCACGATGTTGTTCACCTGAACGAGACGATTGTCAAGAAAAGAGAGGAGGAAAAATCCTTGTATCCACACCTGAACACCTCGTGTCTCTGCTGCACTGTGACAACATCAGGCATCACAGCAGCCATCATACCAGCCAACACAATAATGAATCATAGATTGAAGGTATTATGAGATTTCAGTACATTTCAGCAGCAGAGTGAAAGGTTGGTGTGCTGCGCAGTGTTAACAGAGGTCAAAAGCAGTAGGTAGATGCTCTACAGATTCCCTGGAAATATACTGTCAGTCAAAAGTTTTTGAACACCCTATAACTGGACAGTTTTGGTTAAATCTCAAGCAATGTGCTCTTTGTAAATAACTCACGGTACAGTATATGTGAACTGAGAATTGGTTGAGCTTTTATATTATTGCAAATTGCCTCGATCTTGATCACTCCAATGAGACACCTGGAGGACAATATAGTTGATACTTTTATGTAAATTTGTGTCGCAAATGATTCAGTCTGCATGTTTTCACCATACAGTAGGACTGCCAAACTGCTCTCTGTGGTCTTTCCAGTATCTAGATGCCTTTTCATAATGTTAAGACACAACAAATATCTCTGTAAAACACTATTCATTTCTCAGAGGAGTAACAGCTTGCCTTTTCTCTGTTGTGAGCTGACATTTGACTGCCACAATGATGCCTGTGTTTTTATTAACTGTCAAGTTCCTAATGGGATTTTTAATTAGTGTGTGTTTTTCAAAACTTATTTTTATTTACTCATAGCAGTTGATCAAAAAATCAAAAAAAATGATCTTACAAACGAAGCTGAAGAAATGCAATAAAATGTGAGTAAATAATAAGAGCAGATGTATTCATGATAACCATCAATTAATTAATAATTGACGTTTTCATATTTTACTTTGTGCTTAATTAAAAGCAGATGCACTGGAAAGGTCAAGCCTATATACAGCATGTTAAAAACATGTAGTACGCTGGCTAAGGCTACCTAATTCAAGGTGTAGGGTTTGCCAAATCAGATGTAAGTAATTCCCAACAAAATAAAAAGTCACAAACATGTCGCAAAGATTTAAAGAAATGTTCCTAAAATATACATCATTTAAAAACTTTTGAGTGGTATTGTATTTGTATTTTAACGGTGTAAAATGATCAGTAAAACAACATGTCAGTACATGCATATTGTATTAATGAGAGCTCAGTGAATTGTTTGCCGGTTATTTCCTTTTTGATATATAGCAGCCTTAAACAAATGTAATATTTCTTACTCTTATGCCCAGCTGATGGGCTTTTTTATTGACCCACGTCACGGCCCAAATGGTGATGGTGAATGCTGATGTGTGTTGTCTGTCTTGCTTAGCTTAAAATGACAGGATGGGGCAACCAACCAGATAATGTAGTGTACTTAACATGTCCCAGAAACAGTCAGTCATCTACATAGAGCACATAGCTGCTCAACTGAAGCAATGGGTGTTTGTAATCAGCACTTACGACTTCTGCTGAATTTTTGTTTAACTCGCCAGTGAACAGCATTAACACCTAAAATGAGTTCATTTTGATTTGAACACTCAGTGTGTGACTGAGTCAGAGGGAGGCTCATACAGCTAGCAGGCGGTCTCCGGTCTGCAGCCGTCCGTCTTTTTGGGCAGCTCCTCCTTCTATGATCTTGGTAATATAGATGCTGTTGTCTCCTGGGATATGCTGGTTGCCGATCCCTCCAGCGATGCTGAATCCAAGCCCTGGTTGAATAATACACACAGTCAGATAGTCAATATGTGCACATAGAATCACCTCTGATTTTACACATTTTTAGATATATTTCATGTCTGGGGCTACCTTCTGTATGCTGAATAGTTCCTGTCTTAATAAATATTGTCTTAAAAGTGTAGTTTTTGTCTATATTTACAAATTTAACGCGCATTTATCCTGAAAAAGTAAGTTAACTCCACACCTATATCAACAAATGTGTCTTTAATTAATCTAAAAACTGTATTGTCATTATTGCATTCATCTTCAAGAAGCTTGCATGACAATGAAGGTATATATTCCTATCTTAGTGTGTGATAAGTGGGATGTGTCCCTGACCTTTGGGCCCTTTCAGCAGGTTGACCTCCAGAATTGTCTCGGGTGGGGCCTGCCTCCGTCGGACCAGCAGCCGCACCACTGGCCCCGCTTCCTTCAGGGCCTCCACTGCCCGGCTGTGAACCACCTCAGACACGTCCACATCGTTCACACGCAGCACGCAGTCATTCACCCTATGGAGGGAAAGGTTTTAATATATACCCACCTTGTCAGTCTACAGATAACAGATAATGGAGTGAATTCACTGCACAAAGGCAGGGAGAGACCCCAGCATGGCCAATGTAATCAGAAACCTCCAAAGCACATAAAAAAGCACTCCATATCATAATTGTTGCATGTTTCAGGCTTTGCTTTTCCAGTGAATCATAACTTTGAGGAAACACACAGGGCCTGGGGGCAGAGGGCTGTAGAAACTCTGCCTCCCACACAGCACCACCTGGCAGGACACACGGTGGTGGTGGTGGTGGTGGTGGTGAGAGTAAAGAAAAGAGTAGGGAGGTTAGAGTAGAGCGAGGACAGAGGGTCCAGAGGAGGAAGGAAAAAAGGAGGTGAGGAGGAGGAGGAGGAGGAGGGGAACTTACCCCAGCCTTCCATCCATAGCAGCTGCTCCTCCAGGGATAATCTTGGTGATGAAGATCCCCGGATCATCAGGAATGTGGGGATTGTCTATTCCTCCAGCAATGCTAAAGCCCAGGCCAGAGTTCCCCTGCACACAGGTTATGATTGGCATTTTCAGTACGGTACAATAAACAACACACACACACACACACACACACACACACTTAGATGTAAGTGATGGACCCAATGTGGGCTCAAGGTCAGTACAATATGGCTCTTAAGTATATTGGTATCTCAGAGGAACACGTGATTGATGCAAACTGCTCCGGGGATTTCTGATGTCCTTTTTTGTGGACACGTGCGTGTGTGTGTGTGTGTGTGTGTGTGTCCTCGCATGAGACAAATGATAATGGCGTGTGTTCCATTAGAAGAGGGCACTTCATTCAAAATGTCATGCTTATTCCATCAACCCACAGAGAGGCACCAGTGTTAGAAATGCCGTGTCCACAGAAAAGTGGATTTATGATCTAAAGTAAAGATGAGTTGAGAAGCGTCATTTCTATTGCATGATACAGAGCTTCTCACTCTCTGCAGGAGGCAGACACTACCACCTCCCGTCTTTCCTGGCCCTGAAATGACAGAGGACCCATTTGGATCCAGTGGGTCCAGGCACACTGCTGCATCTGACAGCCGTGGCCACAGAGACAGGCAGCAAACAAGACAGCTGAGAAAAGACCTCACTTTATTATTTTCTATAATTAATGAGCAACAGTCGCAACAAATTAGGACAGAGGGAGGCTGAGGCCTCCCAGTGTGCTGCTCTGGAGCCGTGAGGAGTACACTGGGCCTTACCACCAAATGTTACACACCCACAGACCTTTTAAAGTGTGACTTTGCATAGCTTATTCAAGTTTTCTGCATGCAGAAAAAAATTCCACTTAGAGTGGAAGGGGCAGAGAGATACTGTGCATCTGTCGTGGGTTCGGAGGTGCATCTATATGTGCGTGGAATAATGAGAGCAGAAACATATAGCTCTGCCACTACAAGCTGAACCACCGCTGACAAGTGCAGTGGTGCCTGCTGAACAATTGAACAGGAGAGCACTTTACATTTCTGGCGTCTGCTGATGACATGTGCATCAGGATTATGTAAAAAGCTACGCCTCACTGGCGTTATTCTGTGCTCATACTCACATGAGACATCACACATAAGACATTCTTGCAGTGATGTAACAACTCTAACTTCACTAGCACACAGTTTCATATATGACTCTCACAAATTCACAGAGATTAAGATTTTTCTTTGGTTTTCATGTTCTTTAAGCTCAATGAGCGAAGACTGAGCTGCTTACTACCACCTAGTGGGGAGAAATCCATCCATCATGCAGAAAATACATTTAACAGGAATGTGGAAATTGTGGATAAAGATGTAACAAGCAATGGGTCTCACCCGCTCTAAAATGATCTCTCGTATTTATACATCCCATCACTGCCATTTACCTGTCAAAATAAAAAGCATAATAGTTAGTTACATCACTGAGCCTGAGAATTATGTCATTTTCTAAAAATATAGTAAGAACAAAGAGATGCATGCAAATGTTTCAGCTAAATCCTTTACCATATAATACAGTGTAGACCTATGTACACACTGAACACAGAGAACCATGGAGAACAGGATTATTGACAAAATATACAAGAGATACATTCACTTGTTGTTTTACTCGCTAAAAATCCCCCCATGGATTTCTGTTTGTTGCAATCAAAAGTGTCTTTCTCTCTTAAAAATGCATAATGCACTGTGACACTAGATGTGACGACTGCAGAATGCACATTCCCCACAAACAGGCAGGGTCAATAGGATAATGGATGTCGGTCCACATGGCAAACAGCATGTTGCTACCGGGAGGCGGCCTTTTCATCACACACACACACACACACACACACACACACACAAACATGCTCATGCACCGACACAGAGGGAGTGTGAATGAGTGAGATATATACTGTACAGAGAGAGAGAACAGATACTTACATAAGGGCCTGCATCTAGTGAGTCTGCATTGACGATGATGGGGGGAGGGTTGGCCTGTGAATATGAAGAGATACACATTATCTCAGTGTGTGAGGCTGGCAGCGCACAGACGTAATGCGGTACACACACTATCACTTGGGAGCAAAGTGAACGGATGCCATGGGAACAGTCGGTGAATCTCCTTGGGGCTGAGACTGTGTGTGTGTGTGTGTGTGTGTGTTGGAAAGGTGTGAGGACTGAGAATGAGGACTGGGACAGAGAGACCGCTGCTTATTAAGCGCCACAGCCAGACGTCCTGCGGTCACCTCATAAAACAAACCGGCTTGTGTTCCAGCCGTTGGGACAATATCCCACATCAACCCCTCCTTCCCACTCTCATTTCACACACACAAATAACACCATGTAGTATCACATACAAAATGCACGATTTTATGGTTTGGTAGCCATTCAGTTAACACGACAAGCTACATGTAAGAATACTAGACGAAATTATCTTATTGTATTCTATAATTTAGGGGGTTATGGTTCTTTTATATGTGTAATGCTGAAATGATTAGCTGATTAATCGATTAGACGACTGGCAGATAATTATTCGACAACAATTTTAATATTCCAGTAAATGTTTGAGCCATTTATGAAGCAAAAATACCAAACATTTACTGGTTCCTGTCTCTCAAATACAAGGCTTTTCTCTGATTAATATCATAGTAAACTGAATACCTTCACTGTTTGGACCGTTGGTTGAACAAAACAAACAATTTAAAGATGTCACCTTGGGCTCTGGGAAATTTTGACAGGCATTTTTCACTATTTTCTCATATTTTATAGGCTAAACATTTAATTGATTAATAAAAATGAAAAATGATCATTAGTTGCAGCCAATAATATGTGTTAAATATCTATTTAATCTGGAATTACTGTTTTATTCTGGCATATAGGGCTGAAACAATAAGCCGAACAATTTTGATCATTGATTAATCGTTGAAGTCATTTATTGAGGAAAAAGGCTAAACATTTGGTGTTTTCACCTTCTCAAAATGTGAGCATTTGCTGCTTTTCTCGATTTTATATCCTTGCAAATTGAATATCTTTGGGTTTTGGACTGCTGGTGGGACAAAACAAGACATCTGAAGACACCATGTTGGGTTCTGGGAAACTGCGTTGGGCATTTTTTCACCCAACATTCACTTTTTTTTGTAACTAAAAATAAAAGAATCGAATCATTGTAAAAATAATCACCAGATCAAATGATAATGAAGAATTCAGAATTTCTGGGCTAATATACTCTGATCTTTCTTCTGCCATTTAATAGTTAGGTTGTCCACTAAAAAACATAATTAATGTGGATTCAGCTGAATATTATTTTGGGTAAAACACTGATTACTCTTCATGTTTTTGTTTTCTTTGGGAACATGAAAAGGGTCAAATGTAAAATGCAGATTACTTATTGGCAACACTGATGATGCATAATATCAGTATCAACCTTTAAAACCCAGTTGAACCCAACTACAAGTGCAACATTTTAACTTTAACAGTTCAATTAACTCTCCAGCTCAGCTCTATTGTGCCACCTGGTGTTTCCTCTTCCTTTTCAGGTCTGCAGAGCGGCCGAAGAAGCTATGAGCTGAGACCTCAGAGGAAAGCTGGCAGAGAGGAAAGCAGAAAAGCAGAAGTGTGAAGGAGGAGACACTGGCTGGTTTAGGAGCAGCTTGATGGCCATCCTCTAGTTCAGCACATTGGCTGTCTACTTTTTATTGATTTGACTGAGCTGTGTGGGTGAGGGGATGCTGACGGCGCTGCTTGGGGACCTTACACTTCCTGAGGTCCAACACTGAGGAGAAAATCACTAGCTGCCTATCTTACCCCTCCCTTCCCCCACCTCACCCAATCTCACCCTCTCACCTCTGTGTCTTAATATATGCAGACACTGCCTGTGTCCAAGCAGCTTCTCACTGATTCTGATCTTCCTCCTGAATTGTCACATAGTACAGATTACTTATGATGCAGTTTTGTATGTAAACTGTGCTATTGTGCTCTTTGCCATTTGTATATTTTGGATCTGCCTGCTGTGATATCTGTGAAAGATTGACAGTCTGTAGCACTAGTACAATATTAGATGTACACACATGTAGAGCTGGGCAATAAATCAATATAATACGATATTGTGATATAAGATATATTATCAGGGATTTGGTTATGGTAATATCACAATATATTTTTTTTACAGGGCTTTACAGTTTAGTGATTGAATTTTCTTTCATTATTTGAGTGTTCTAGCTTAATAAAATGAAGAGAGAATTATTGTACTTCATATGTACTTGATTTTGAAAGTGTTTCAAAAGCTCCACTAGTGAAACTGAGTTTGTCGATATCACCCTGTGCTCATTCCCAATCTGGTTATTTTCTCAAATGAATTTCCAGAAAATGTACTATATCACAATACATATCAGTAGATATACTGTATAGTGAGCACTATATACAAAATCCTTATCAGGGTATATGTAATTTTATATTGCGATGCTGATGTATGTAAAAAATCGATTAAGAAACTGTTTTTTGGTTAAAATAAAAAAGACTGGAACGACTGTCTCTGGCAAATACAGCAAATGAAATACCTGACATGTCAAGCTATTTCATCTCATTGATCGTATAAAAATCCAAAATTCCCCAAACACAGTCTTGCTTAGTGACTTACAAAACTGCCCATAATGGTATAATAAATCCAGAGATATTAAAGGTATAGCTTCCACAGTATAAACAGTATGGCAAAATCTCTGATGGTGCTCATGGTGTATATATATTGTCATATTACCCAACCCTAACTATCATGATATAAAATTACATATTGCCTACCTCTACTCAGATGAACAATTTACTTTCAACCCTTTGGATATGCACACTAAAAACATCTAAGATTATACTACTTGAAGGCTTGAAGGCACTGAAGGCTTTTCAGTTGAGGCTGCAATACTTCTGTACCCACAAGACAGTAGCTTGAAACGGGCTCTTAAAAAGATCTGATCCTTTGATCAAAATCCTTCCTCACCTCACAAGCTGTGCAGGTGTCATTTCATTTCTCCTGGTAATGACGGTGGCTCTCCAGATAAACAGGAGCTGTAGATTTGACTCGCTCCACTCGGTGGTGATGTGCTATGACTCTGGACAGCTGTGGCTACAACCCCCCACCCCCACCCCCACCCCCCTCCTCCCAGTCAGCACAATCAGGCCTTCGTTGTAATCTGCATATGGACTAACAGATGCTCATGTCTGTGCTTGTGTTTGCAAATTTCTCATGAATGCTTTGCGCTTTTCCCCCCCTTCATCTTAGACCCCAACTCATAATACATGCCCCAAATCCAGCAGAGGGTTTAATAGTAAAAGCATCAGTATTATGGGTGCACAGCAGCCATGTTAGTGACAGTCTATTGTGGATGAAACCAAAGCCCATACAGCAAGAAGTGATATGAAACACAGCCTGAGGGCAACACAGGGGAATACATTGGCTACTATTGTCCCCTGGTGACTGACAGACTAAGCTACTGAATCCACTGCTGAGACCACATGTCACAAAACACACCTGTTACAGTATAATGCCTGCGGTGCTTATCATAAGTATCATAGTGGACCAATGCTGCTCAATGGGATCACTGAACCTACAAGTCCAGCTGAAAGACAATAAACCCATCAGTCGTAGAAAACAGCAGTATTATCCTGGCCTGGGATTGCTGCGTAATCCCTCTATCCGAATCTCACATAACAAGCAAACAAAAAGGAATAATGGAAGATAATCTCAACATGAGTTTGTTTAACATTTAACAATTTACTCAAGTAACTCGGATTAGATTAGTTTACCCCTCCCTCCTTGGGACTGCTGGTAACCTGCTTTTACCTCTACGTTAACCTGCTGCCCAGAGGAGGAAGACAGCTGATTAAACACCATAAGATTTGACCACCACTGAAGTTTATGACACATACCGGAGGTAGGATCTGTCTGTGCTATAATGAGCCCCCAGAGGACGGGCAGGGGACAAACACTAACTTACAGTATCTGGATTTTCCTACCATGGGAGGCAGGTTGAGGATCACAAGACAAAAGCAGTCTCTTACAGATTGATGTCAACCCAGGAGGGGATGGGGATGTCTGTCAGTGTGTTGCAGGTGAATGTGGGTCTAATAACTAGAAGAGATTCAATAGATGAGGCAGTAAAAGGTTGCAGATGTGGTACAGTGCCAGAGCTGTAGACTTGAGCCTGGAGACTTGGACTTGAGTCAGACTAAAGTTTCAAAAATGAGGCCTTGAGACTTGACTTGGTAAAATCTTCGACAATCGACAACCAAAGATAAATAACACAACGACAGGCCACACAGCATTCAGTTTTAATTATTGTGTCTCTGTATTGAAAGCACAAGGTCTCTGCTATGTAAAACACTATTCTCAGCTTTGAAAGGAAAATGTTCGAATGCCACAATGATCAGCATTCAGAGACGTGTCACTTCACTTGGACTAGCCCTCTGGGACTTTGACAAGACTGTCTCATTTACACCTGGTATTAACATGTGATCTGTGTCTACATTCATTATCTGGATAATGACATCCAATCCATCCATTTCTATTTACACCTGGTAATAAGGATTCTTGTTATCTTGATTTTGCCCGCATGTGATTAGATCTCAATATGCAAACTAGTTAGGGAGGGCTGGTGGACAAACATGGCACATACCAGGTCAAAGAAAGCAATGCCATGGATCAGCGTCATTTGTTTGCTAGCTACTGCTACTACTTGTAGCATTGGCCAGGTTTGCCTAAGCTAGCAGGAAGAGGAGGTGACCTTTCAACTTGCTGGGTGGATTGTTTTCTTGAAAATGTGGCCACGCTGTGTGGACGGTGTTTACACCTGGCTAAGATCCGATCACAATGAGAGCCCACCGATCTAATCACAATGCGTTCTGCGAGCATTTACACCTGGCATTAACGAGCGATTTTCCTTATCCAGGTGTCGTCTTGAGAGTGGCTCCAAATATTTTAAAACAGCTCTGTATAGTACATGTCTGGGGATATGATTACCATGAAATCCCTTTATTTCCTTTTGATTCAAAACGTTGATCATTAAAGGCTGTTTTCACAGACGGTTGTTGTTCTTTACTTCTGCCCACCTGCAGAGCAGCGTTCAGGGTTACAGTAGCTTTGGCAATACCCATACACATAGGCTGAGACATGGAAGCAAGTGAGCATACTGGACACAAAGACCTCATATACACACAATGACAATGGGTCCAGACTGCTTCCCCAGCATGAGATCATTACAACAAGTCCCCACTGACCACCAGGAGTGATGAAAATTCAGTGCTTTCTTTCTCTCACTCCCTCGTCTCATCCACCCATCTGTTCATAATAGTTTCTTATTCATCTATCTATCATCTTGCTCTTCTGTCAGTTGAGACTGTGTCTGTCTCTTGTCTCTCAGCATCACGGCGGATGTGTATCATGTCCTGGTGGCATTGCACCGCACAACACTCACTTGGCTGCAGACCCTCGGGACAGTAAAGCCACAAAGACTCCCACTGAACCTTGGCAAGTGCAGGGCACAGGCTTCATCCAAATTGTTAAATAATCAATGTGTTCCCATGGTAACCGGTGCTTGCACGGTATTGGCCGGCGAGCCTGCTTAGTCACCTCCCCCTGCTTCACCTCTCGGGGCTCTCACTGCAGTTTATGCGGCTCTGTTCTTGCACATTCGTGGCCATGGGCTGGATGTGCCTGACTGCCTTCAGTGGTGCCGCCTGTCCACATCGTGCGCACACACACACGCACGCACGCACGCACGCACGCACGCACGCACGCACGCACACACACACACACACACACACACACACACACACACACACACACACACACACACACACACACACACACACACACTCCTTCTCAAATCCATATGTCATGAGTTAAATGGAGAGAAGCTGTGCTCAAAAATGACATTATGGCAATGGAGTCAGGAGGAGAGCTCTTGACCATTTGACACACACATGCATCAGCTGTCAGCCCTTTTGATCTGACCATACTGTGTTTAATAGCACATGGTTTGTCAGGCAGATATACCGTACATCATGTAGGTTAAAAGAAACTGTTTGAAATTTTGGGAACTACACTTTTTGCTTTCTTTTTTTTTGCTTTTAAGTTAGATGAGAAGATCGATAACACTTTAATATCTGTACAGTAAACATGAAGCTACCTCCAGCAGCTGGCTAATTTAGCTTAGCATAATAACTGGAAGCAGGGGGAAACAGCTAACTTGGCTCTGTCCAAAGGTAACAACAACACCTGTAAAGCTCACCAACTAACACTTTATATCTTGTTTGTTTAATTTGTACAAAAACAGAGGATTTTGTTATTTTTGGACAGAGCCAGGCTAGCTATTTCCCCATTTCCAGTCTTTACGCTAAGCTAGGTTAGCTGGCTGCTGGGGCTTGCTTCATATTTACTGTACAGACATGTGAGTGGTATCAATAATCTCATCTATCTCTTGGCAAGAAGGCAAATAAGCCTATTTCCCAAATTGTGAAACCGTCTTTTCTTTAATTGTTTTATTAGACTTTATATAGGTCTAAATATGGACAGGACAATAACCCCTTCCTCCTTAGCAAACATTTCCACATCAGTTCTTCTCTCGCCGGGCACACCGACTCAGTCTCCAGTGGTGACATCGCAGTGAAATATGACAGTCAGCCCTGCTCAGATGAAGCACCCAGTCAGTCAAACGATACAGCCAATACTGAAGGAAGCTCTTCCTGGACCTACAGTCAGAGCTAATAGCAGATAGGAGAACAAGGTGTGCTGTGACGCGCTTATGTTATCTAAAAATGTAATGTTCCTCTGTTTTCCGACGCCTCTAGTGGTACTGCGTTCATGTTTTCCTGCAGAATGTGGGATGAGAGACGCAGTCAGTGGTGCTGCTCTGATCCCCTGGCTCTCATTGGCCTCTCGTAGGCCACGCTGCAGTCCGATCAATACCTACTCAATTACCATGCACCCAACATCTCATTCACGCTGTGGCCCCTGTGCCGGAGGGAAGAGGGAAGGAGAGAGGCAAGGTGAGGGAAGAAGTGACAGATGGATGGAGCCGAGAAAGGATGAACACATGACAGCGAGAGATGTTTTGCTCGCAGACGCTGTCGAAACTCGATGTTGCATTCTTTGTCAGGGACAAAGGCGGAATAACGAGATGTAATAAAGAAAATCCCATAGCGGTAAAGGTCAACTGCTCCTTCTCTCCTGCTACAACGGCAGCTGAATTCAGGCATTCATTTCAATAAGGCAGCCACGAGGAAATTAATTAGTTCACCCATAAAACGGCCCCATTAAAGCTCAAAGTTTTCTGATTTGATGGCTATGATTGAGCATTGTGACTGTGTTGCCCCCCCCAAACCCTTCCAACGCACACCACAGACGCACATTCATGAAACCATAATTAATAGCCCGTCACAGCTGTCAGCAGCGCTCCCTCCTCATCTTTATGTAATATTACAAAAGCATGCTCTGGCTTACCTCTCTGTCATGCTGAGCAGCTCCAAATGAGAGCTGGCTAGTTTGACCTTCACAAGTGCAGCCACAGAGGGAAAAGGACTTAGTGTAACGAATATTCATAACAGTGTCGCTCGAGAAGGCCTTCTGCTGACGACTGATCAGGTTTGAACATGACAGTGTCTGTGTGTGTGTTTGTACTAGTGACTCCATCAAAACTGTTGCAGATTGATATATTCATTCATTTCCCAAAAAAATAATCGACTACCAAGTTCAGCACTATTTTTCTCATTGTGAGTGATGTCTCTCAGTGTTATCTCTCTGATTGAGTCATCCCTGCCACCCCCACCCCCACCCCATGGCCACAGTCAACTGCTGCACTCGAGTTTGCTGTTGCAAATATATAAACTGTCAATAATCATTATTATCTTTTAACCCGGATACATTGTTATGTCAATTACTGTGCTGCTAAATTACATCAGTCACTGCTCTCACGATCACACAGCCAACACCAGGAGGCTCAATCACAAAGTAACAGCTAAGTTACCAATTGTGCTATAATGAAGGAAGCCTGTCATGTGTGAGTGTCATCAGTGTGCTTCACATAATCCCGCCCCCACTGCTTCCTCTACATCAGAGGTCACTGCAGCATGTTACCTCACAGCTCTTGACTAGTTGCTACCCCTTGTTGCTAAGCTGAGAGAGCTGCTAAGCTTGTTCCTCTCTGGTGTTTTGGATCCTGCGCTGAGTACCGGTGACGGTGCACAACCGCACACAACTGAGTGCTGCCATTTTGATGCTTTCACCACTGTCACGGTGCCTGCTTAGTCAACAAGGGTGTATTATTCAGCTGTCATTATGGAGCGAAGGGAATTCTTCAGATTTATTTATTTGAATTCATCTTCATTTTTGTTTTTGTTTTGAGCGGGTTTGAGTGTGTATGCTGTGCAACGCTGTGAAGATGCTGATGGTGTTGCTGAGGTAACAGTCTTATTTTGACATGACAAGGTGAGACATTTCAATATACAAACAGCCACTAACATGTTAGAAAAGCATCCAGCACTGAATCTGTATGATTTCAGAATATTTTCATCTTTTTTGAGACCACTAGTATCAGTTCTGGAGATAGCAAGGAGCAACTACGGGAGGCAGTACGTGGAGGAGTGCATAAGTGAGTTAGAAGTTAAAGATGCAATGTAATGTATTTCTTTATTTACATTAAAGGGTTTTCTGGGGGAGTTTTATCTATCCAAACCGAGGGTCTAAGGGTAGAAGGTGTTGTATACTGTTCAGATTGTAAAGCCCTCTGAGGCATTTGTGTTTGTGATTTTGGGCAATACAAATAAAATGGACTTGACCTGAATATATCAGTAGTCAATGAGAAACTGCTTTAAAGCAGTTTTCAAAACTACTGTCACAATTACGTATCACTTTACATCTTAGTCTCTTGAAATTCTATAAAATGTCACATTTACAACCTGTAATCATAAAGCAAACCTTACTGTATTATGTTTGACATTATGTGAAATCACCTTATCCACTTTGGAGAGTTAGATGAGAGGACTGACATCACAGCCAGCAGATGGAGTGGTATCAATCTTCTCATCTAACTCTCTGCCAGAAAGCGAATGAGTGGAGTTCCCAAAATGTCGAACTATTCCTTTAAAATTATCTCGAGCTGCCTCCTTCTGCCTCCATTAGCCTTAACTCTCTCCTTACATCACAATCTTATTGACTACAGGAACTCTCAGAGAAGTATCTCACTGCTGCTAAAAGGGATCTACATAAAAATTAACAATCTGAAACACGCCCGATGGTCCACAATGTTCTGTACTTTTTCAATGAGAGCTCTCTGCTCTGTTTCACTTTGCTCTGATTCACTTTTGTCACCTTCATTTTCCTCATTCCTTTCCCGAGCACCCCAGAACACAATCTTCGGAGCTGCAATTAGACCCTTCCAATTTTAGACTTATTCGTTTCTTTTAATTGGGAACATTGGACTGTGATTCTGCTTCATGAACCCAGTGATGTAACAAACACTCTCCCCTAAGGCCACGATGATCCTTAAACCCATCTGATGCATTTCATTGCAAAAAAAAAAGAGAGGATATTTTTCTCTCATTTCCTTTAAAGGCCTTTTACACCACAAACTTTCAGCAATCTAATTTATAGTTTTTCTGTTTCTTTAAATGTGATATTTTTGGACTAGAATAAATGGAAACTAGGGGCCCTCAGCTGGTACTGGTTAACAAATCAAAATCATGAGACAGCGATAAAACTACTGATAGCAAATACAGAGTACTTAAAGCTCCACTGTAAAAATACTACAGTGAAAATAAAAAGGCTAATTTTGACCCAAAGCCCAATGAAAGCCATTTTTCCCCACCTCCCAGGGGGCTCAGCCTGTCTCTACATACAGCAGCCGAGATCCTCCCGTCATGGTTGAGGTTTCATGCTGTTCTATAAGCTCCACTCGGGAACGCCCACATATTCACATATCTCCATTCACTAGCCTTGCCTGAGTTTTGGCTCACAATAAGTGTAGGTGTTGAAAGTGATGAAGAATTACAGTAAGTAGGACAACGGGCGAGGCAACAGAAACAAGAGCCGTGCCTCTAGTTTCCCTGTGATAGTTATGAATACATGAGCACATTTATCCATATGCTGATGTATTTAGCGCCAAACAGCAGAGGGAAAAACAGGGCATTGTTTTAAACGTTTGTAGCACTTTGGTGATTGCCAAATCAATCTGCCTCCTGTCGAGGGTCCAGATTTGCCCTTCTTCTCTGCCCACCTCAGGTTGTGTTCAGGCACGACACACAGTCCCCTAAAAAAAAATGCGTCTCGGCCGAGATTAGAGCAGCCACCTTATTGGACTGGACAAACACCGATCTGAAAACACTCAAACCTTTGGCTGGAACGCTTTTAACAGAGGTTCCTGTGATGAAACACAGTGCACCAGCTGGCTGTCACAACACAACAAACCTGTTCTGTTGGACAGAATATATAGACACCAGCCATAAAAACACAATGTGAATGCAGTAAGATAAACAGCAGGTGTCAGTTTCAGAATGTATCAATATAAAATGCACAAGTGGTTAAACCGAACATCCTCCCTGAAACTGAAACATAGCTTCCATTGTGGTCCTAATAGATTTTGATAATCCCTTGACCTTTTTAACCTTTTTAGTCATTTGTCAAGCACACATTTGTTGGTTCTCAAATGTGAGGATTTACTGCTTGTCTCTGTTTTATCACTGTCAATTGAATACCTTTCTTCCTAAATAATTAGGGCTGCAAGCATAGGCTGTACATAAAGATGGACGAAATGACAGCTCCCCAAATGTGAAGCCAAAACCTATTGATCGCCCCCTGGTGGCTGGCTGCAGTATAGGTCATAAACCCCGCCCCCTCCATGTTAGCGGATGGGACATGGACCAAACTAAAAAAAATCAAAGTACACATCAAATAAAATTTCCCCAAAGCTGGTTTATGTCATTTTTCAGTCAGTCAGTTTCAAGGAGGATTTGTCTGAACTGTCAACAATCAAAATTGCTCATAACTTAGTAAAAATTGCTCCACAGGATCAAAACGGGAACATGAACATGTACTCACTTAACATTTTTAATAAGTAATCAAACACAATAGATGCTTTGACAAGGCCGATGTCAGTGTTTGTATAAAAATTACAGCAATATGCAAAAAAAACAGGAAAAAGATAATTTAATTTCCACCTCTCTTCTAAATTTTAGGAGCTTCAAAATGACCAAACAGCTACCTTTAGATTTTCATTTGAACCTGGTTACACTAAACATAACTGCAGTAAGAATGACAGGCCTCGTTTCTTCAACCCCCTAAGATCTTTGTTCAAACAAAAACACACATTTTTCCTAATTTTGTGGTGCATGGACTGATGTTGCATCATTCCTCTCATTCAGACCCTCCCTCCCCTCCCTCATTCCTGCCTGCTGAGATATTCTAGTGAGCATATGCAGGGCTTGGATTTGGCTGATTACATAATTGGAAATTTTAATGGTGAATATTAATCCACAATGGCCCATATTGGGTTTTATAAGCAGGCTGATCAGGATCTGCAGGCTCTCACTAAGCAGCGACAGTCTACAGACAATGAAGCTCTGGGCTGGAAGAGCTCTCTACATTACACAAGTGGCACGGCTGACACATCAGAGCACCACTACAACGTTCAATAACGCTGTTCACCACGCACCTACAGCACATTTTTAGAATGCTTTTTTAGTTGCCGCCGTCATCTTAAGATACATTTTTCTACGTATTAGTAGGTAAATTGTTCCTTGCCTCGTACTCGTGTGTCAGTGCGGCAATCAAAAAGAAGCTCTTGGAATCCAGAAGGCTTCGTCCGCCTGCGTATCAACATTGCAGTCTGTGGGTAATTAGCTAGCTGAGCACCAAAGCTACTGTGCAGCTCTGACTGAGCCTGCACCATGGCAACACGCAGGGCTGTGCCTGAGCACATGCTCCTATCTGCCCCCCCCTCCGCCCTTCTTCTTTCCTTTCCATTCCTCTTCCTTACTGGCTTCTCATCCCTTTCTTTACGCCACACCTCTCATTTCTTCACCTTTCTCCCCTTTCCCATCCCTCCCTCCCTCTCTGCCCTTCTCCTCTCCTCTCCCCCCTTCCCCCCTTGCATCCCCTCCTCTCTTGCATCATCACAGCACAGACTGACAACTGAAAAGACACACCACTGGTTCACATTGGGGGGGGGGCTCTGTGTTGCTGCTTTCCTCGACATTGTGAACACAGGACTGAGCATTTTTATGAGATATGGCAATCGATATGACACCAATCAGAAGGCAACATGTCTCCTAAAATTTACCTTCATGTACAACTAATTTGAATTAGCATTTTTTTAAGGAAACATAATGATAGCTGGATTACATCTTTTTTTTAATCAACTTAACAACAAAATGTGTGTATTTAATGTATCTGCAAGCTGTTCACTGCCAATGCAAAATGTTCATACTGAACAAACTGCAAAATGTTTAACATACTGTATTCCTTATTGTTTTCCCTACAATAGCCACTCTCACATTTGTGTGTTAAATATGAAGCTAGATTCAGGAGAAGGTTAACTTGTGTTAAAGACTGGAAACAGGGGGAAACAGCTAGCCTAGCTCTGTCCAAACGCAAAAAAAATCTGCCTACCAGCACGGATTAAACAAGCTTAATATATATGAGTGTTAATTAGGGAGCTTTAGAGGTGCTGGTAGGCAGATTTATTTTTTTACGTTTGGAAAGAGTTAGGCTAGCTGTGTCTTCCTGCTTCCAGTCTTTATGCTAAGCTAAGCTAACTGTCTGCTGGCGGTAGCTTCACGTACAGATATGAGAGTGCTATCAAACCTCTCATCAACTCTCGTTAAGAAAGCAAATATATATATATCTCCCAAAATGTCAGACTATTCCTTTAACATTTTTAGAGTTATGTTTAGGCAACCTAAGCACTTGGTTAAGGTTAGGACAAGATATTTAACCAAAATGATTTTCCTAACCTTAACCAGGTGTTTCAGTTGCCTAAACATAACAACAAGTGGGATGCAGGATGCAAATTCTGGTCTCCGGAGTCAACGTCATGTGCAGCATAAGAACATCACATTTTCTGGATTGGAAAAAAATATTGCCACTGAAAGTAAAACAAAAAGGAAATTATGTTTCCTCCAAAAGGTATTTGACAAAGCAAATAATTAGTACATAAACACATTTTTGCAAAGTTGCTGTATCAGTGACAAAGCCTTCAACACAGACTTGGTATCAGCTTATACAGTTCTCAACCTAATGGCACTGTACAATGCTGCTAAGCTTGTATTTTCTGTCATAAATATCAATACATTTTTGTCACATGGATGCTCGGGTCACTCAACAGCTGACATTTATTTACATTATAAGATTTAATGGCATTAATCCCTCATCTGTGTGATCATGAAGAAACATTAGGGGCTGGTGGTTTTTTGGTGTGTGTACGTTAATAGTTACAGTACTAATCTGGTCTGGCGTGGAAGAAAAGGCATCTTGCAAGATTTACGAGAGAGCAAGTCCTCCCCTCTATATGCTGAAGGCAGACATGACACTGGCATTTCATAATAATGTGTTCCGATTTATTTCCAGCTGCTATAAAAAGCACATTTAAACACAAATGTCTGCTTTGCTCTTTCCTCACATGTCTCAGCTTGTGGGACTTCAGCTCAAAGGCAACTCTATCTGTATTTTTTGAATGGCAACAGTTGACCTTTTAAACTGCTTTTTATGATAACAAAAAATTATCCTATTACATGTCTAAAAAAGTCATTGTAGCTTACAGCATCTGTGTCAAGATTTTAGTTTTTTTCTTTTTCCAGTGAACATTTGGGCAGTTCATCTTGCAAGTAAAAGTTTCACAGCAGTGGGAGAGAAGGGAGAGCGGTTTTCCTACAGAGTGAGTATAAAGAAATGCAGGTTTGTGGAGTATAATCTGGAGTATATTTGGTAGAATCAGGTATTGGGAATGGAAAAGGGCCAAAATGCAAACATCCCATTTGAGAGTAGTATCTACGGACACCACAATCTACACCTATTAGGGTGATTCCTGAGGTGACAATAAAACAAGTCTGAATTTATAAAAGAATACAATACAGACTCAGCAAATATATATATATTATCAGTGCAAAGCTGGACAGGTCTAACAAATTTTCAAATGATGTGATATGATAGCTTGTGTCATACTTTACTTAATAGGTGTGATCTGTGAATTATTATTATTATTTTTCTTAAACAAAAGTTAAATTTTGCTGAAACTTTTCTAAACTGGCCTTCTGGCCATCTGCCCATTGGCTAACCTAACTTTTGCTATGAGGCTGGTTCAAGACCTTTTAATCAACATTTCCTTTTTTTCCCCTCAGAACTGTGATATAATATTTATCTATATATGTAATAGGTTATTCACTTCATACATTAAAAGAATCTCAGAATAGAGTTATAATTTCAATCATCTTACTTAGATTTCTAATTGGACATTTACCACAAAACATGTTAAACATCCACCATAAACATACATGTCTTGCTATCAGGTATTATAAATATGTATAAAAAATATCATAATCTTAATGATGGGTTGAGGATTACTTTATAGTATCAGCCTTCATAATAGTAATGTATTACTGCGTCTGGTAGCACTCCATAGTCACGCTGCCTGTCAGTCAAACTCAATTATGCACAACTTCTTTCACTGCAAGCCTAGATGATCATAAAAGCCAACACATAAAGCTGATACACCAAAACATAAAGATACTAACATCAGCCATGAAGAATATTATTATTACAGTACAGAAGTAAGAGTGTGGCTGCCAGCTGAAAGGTTGGACCACCGCCTGCTAACCATGTGCTACAGTATACGCTGAAACTAAGAAAACAGAAAACTCAGCTCTCTTTAAATTTACAGTAAATATTTTCCCCAACAAGAAATTAGAGTCTAAAAAGCTAATAGCATGTCACCGACATTAGCATATGCGTCCTGCTGGTGATTTTGAGAATCACCGTTCCACTAAGAGGCGGTGTGTTTATTTGATTGACAGGTGGCTCAGCCTGTCACACTCAGCCGTCGTGGGTCGCTGCTTTCCAAACCACTGGAAAGATGGCAGCAAACCATAAACCCAAACTCCAGCCATAAAAACATCCATCCATCCATCCGTCCATCCATCATCTCTATATTGCTATGTAAGATCATTTAAAATTGTAATCTCTACAAGTAAAGGCAATGATGTGAAGTAGAATTTGGATTTGGCTTGTATTCGGAAAGGTTGTGTTGCATTGTGAAGAAATATTAACAAAAATGCACAGACACAGAGGGAAACAAAGAGTAATAAATCCATAAAAGCAATTTCAAGGCAGAGACATACTCAACAGTGTAATAAGATGTATGATATTAAGCTGGGATTGCTTGTATTGTTTATATCCATAACAGGGTGAGGGCATGCTCTCTCTTTGCCTCTCTCTCCGTCTCTGAGATTGAGATGTGTGCATCTGTTTCTCCAAACTCAGTGGGTAGATGGAGTCGATTTTCACTAATAGAAAATAATGACTGATGATAAACAGAGGGACATGTTTTAGGGGTCGTCTGTGGTTCTGTGCACATACAACAGACATATGTCTGGAAAATGTTAGCTGTTCTCTCATCTTGTCAGCTCAGTGGGGGGAAAACAGGAAGTCCATGTGAGCCAAACATATGCTGTTACAATATACTGTATGTCTATACTGTTCACATCGCAAGATGCTGTAAATATAAAATGCCCCTCATAGGTCCCAGTGGAGGAGGAAAATGTATTTTTAACATAAAAGGAAACAGTACAATTTTGTAGAAACACTCAAAGTCTGCTGATTGCTTCTTCAAGTATTGTTACATGAACGAATCCAGGGCTGCAACCACAGTGCCACGAGGCAAGAATCACACACTAGCACTCTGTTAACAGTCTGAGTTTCCCTAACGTTTGCCCAGATTTGAACTGTAACAAAAAATGTGCCTATGAGAGGTTTAATTGAATTACATCAAGGTAATCTACAGCTAAATTTGGGGCTTGGCTTGAGCATATCTTAAAACACATCACCATGAATTCCATCAATCCAGCTTATGTACGCACAAACCAGTCCAGACCTGGCCAAATTCATTATTAATATGATTTATGCTGACCGATATGGACCAGCTCCCTTGAGTGCAACTAAGGTGGCTAAACCTTAAAAGAATTAAAGTATGGTATCAAATGAAAGCATGATGAATGTCATTAAAAGATTTTTTCACAACCTGGTTCGTATCTCTTTTAGTTTTAGCCATCGATAACATATTACTTATAAAACTTTGGTTGTGTGTATCTTTGATTTCACTAAATAATATAAAAAAACACCTTGATTTCATCATTTGGGTATATGAGATATTTAAAAAGTGTGGAATTGCTCATGCTTGTTTTACACTGCAAACTCCACTATAAAGATGTTGTATGTCAACAACCCTATATATCAGCTAGTAAATAAAATGTTATCATAACCAGATGATGGTTAAAACTTTGAATATAAGATCTAGATTGCAAAAAAATGAGAAGAAGATTGAGCTAGATATATACTGTATATCAGTGTCATCTGAGCTGTTAAAGGTTGCTTGGTTAAGAATTAGAATTAGATCTCCATCATATATAAATTAGGTTTAACTCAAATATGCAATACCATATAATTCTTACCAAACTCAGTCAGCTTTAAACAATGAACAACAGTGTAGATGTATTTCTGTAAAGCACTGCTTGTGCGTAGCATATTAAACTACAATAATCATACTGACGCACAGATCTGGAGTTGTTTGCTGCTGCAGCATCCTCTCTGAATACTGCTCTACACCCGAAAATGAAGCCTTTGATTCGTACTATGTATGAAAAAAGAAAGAGCGGAGGAGGAGAAGGGCAGTGGAAGACAGGAGGGGGACGATAGAAATGAAGAACGCTGAAAAACAACACACACACACACACAAAAAAAAGAGAGGCCAGACCAAATGGCTGAAGGGCTGCTTGGATAATGCATTAGATAGAGATGGCACTCAGAGCAGCTACACATGGTAAAAAATGCACTGCTTCACCAAATGTCCTCAAACACACACACACACACATGCTCCTAGTAAATGGAAGAAAAACAACAAATATCCTCTTTTCTGTATGATGATTTACCCAAAAAATGTGATTGTTGGTTCACTAATTGGAGCTCAAAAGATTTCCCGTACATCTTGATGTATGGCAGAATTTGAACTACCTGTGTTCTAACTGTTTACTGTGAACACTAGACATACGTAGGGCTTCATCCATGTCACGCATACATGCAGGCTAAGAGAGAACAGAGTAAAATAGTGTGTGAAATGGCTAAAATAATGGTTAATAAGGTACAAAAACTCCTGAGTAGTAACCAATGAATGAGTGAGGAGCAAATTTGTAATAAAGCAATAGCTAACAAGTAGTTCCTGATAACTGAATCAAATACTATATAATTGTATATGAGCAGATTTAGCATAATACTGTGTTAGACTCATTTCCAATAGTGAGCAGAGGGCGTTCTCTCATTATTAACCAGGTGGATTAACTGTTAGAAGCTGCTAGAAATGACCTTTGTGAGAGCAAGGAGAGAGTCAACATGAACATTTGTGTATCTCGTGGCCAGGTAGCAAAACTTTTGAAAGTCATCAAATGCCTAGTTAGATTTGTAGTCATGTTGTACTTATTGTTAAGGTAGTTCCTTACTTAGATAATAATCTTTACCAGTTTTACACTGTATTTTATTTGGGCTTCTTGTATGGCTGCTTGGTTTATCCAACATTTGGTAAATGAAAAAAGGCTTCTGAAGAAAAATATTTTTCATTCCTCAAAGCAAGGTATCAACAAATTATTCTTTTGTATTAGTATTGAAATTCAAGTATCATGTTGGCAATAGTATAAAAAAATCAATTGATACCAATTTCAATAGACCTTTTTCACAGCAGACGTGTGGACTTGTCAAAGCAGGAAAAGCACAGGTGTTACTAATAACATTAACGATGGCTCCGTTCTATTCAAGTGTCCCACTAAGCCATGACAGCGTGACAGTGAGCCAGCATGCACAACACCAGGACCCTGAAACAGAAACAGCTAAATGGAATTCAGCCATCGTTGTTTTTATTATTTACACCTGTGCTTTTCCTACTGTGACATGTCAAAATGTCTTCTGCGAAAAAGGGCCTATGATTATCAGTTCACTAGTTAGCGAGCTAGCATCTAGTGTGGCTGGGTTGTCCAATAATATGACTTATAGATAACAATTAATTAATGTAAATGTGCTCCAAATATACAGTTAATTCTCAAATAAAAGCTGGTATTCAAACATGTCGTGTCTTAAATAATAGCTGAAGCAGCACGAAGTAATAAATGCCGGTCAAAAAACTTTGCACTCTGATGGCTCACATGGTAAATTCAGTATAATGTACATTTCTAAAGCACTAACTCAACCAGATTACCACTCTACTGCTCTGACTTTCTCTCCTCCAATGCTCTTTTCATTCATTCATTAATTCCAATCATTTCGACACTGTCATATTTTATCAAGAGATGTTAAGTTAATGTAAATGGAACTCAACACTTCCTGCAGATGTATCAAATTAAAAGGCCACATAGAATGGGAGAGATTATGCCCTTTGAGTCACAGGAAGGCTCTTAATGTGAAACATCTGAGCAGGAAGTGTTGGGTTTCATTGACAGCAACTAAAAAGCAATTTAAACACTACAAAATGGAAGCGACTGGAAGTAATTAGTGGATGAAAACAGTATTTCTGTTGGAGAAGAGGGGCGGGTATGACATGACTATATTGCTGCTGTTCTGGTGGAAATGTAATTTATCAAGACAACAGGTAAACATGGAGGAGGAAACAGGAAGATCAGAAAACAGGAAGGTTTCTGATGAAAATAACATACTTACAAAACACAGAATAACACCGGCCCTGGCCACTATTTGAGAATTTACAGTAAGAAATTCAGAACGTGGTCAGTATGCAGATTCACAAATATTTACTAACTAATCATTAGACACTGCTCATTAACACAATCTTTTCTCAGGTAACCTGTGATTATCTACTATATAATTATTGATTTTAACTTATTTGGAACCTAATTATTTGTTATTTGTATTCATTATTCAGCTCCTGTTTCTTTGGTACTATAACTACTACTGTGTGCCTTATTGTAAAGTGTTACCAAAATAACAGCTGATATGAGGATTGAATAAAAGCAATACAAGCACAAGCACTGTTGAAAGCACCCACACACCCCCACAAAAATGAAGAGGAGTCAGAAGGCTTAGGGACTAGCTCTTCTCTGATATTGATTGGATATACACATATTCCACGGCAGCATGTGGGTGATGCAGCTGGTGTACTGTACCTGGCTGAGAACGCTAGCACATTCTTGCTAAAACGAGTCTGGAAGAGCAGAAAAAAAATATCTTCCTTCATATCTGTACATACAGCCTATCACACACTAACGTCTGATTATTTTAATTGACAGCAACAGCGGTAAAGCATTTAACATCTCATTCCATCAAAGCCCCCTGTGTCCCTCGCGTCTCTCTCTAACAGAAAATCTGACGCTTCCATCGCTGAATCAGGAGTCCACTCTGCCCTGCACAGCACAGCACAGGCACATTTCTAGGCCAGTCGCTACTGTGATCAGCAAAAACCCCTAAATAAAACAAAGCAGGCAAGCAAACAAACAAACAGCATTCCCCTCCCTTCTCCTTTCTTCTCTCCTCTCCTCCCCTGGCTGGCAGCGAGAGCCAGAGAGGGGAACAGGCGAGCTGATACGGGGCTGAGCCCTGGCAGGGCCTCTGACAATGACCATATGGATCACAGGGGCACGGCAGCCTCGGCTTCCAGCAGGACACACACCTCCACACACACGACCCGCAGCTTCAGGCGATTGCACCTGCAACCTGTACAAAAGCCTATATATACATCACATAGCTGTAGCCAAACTGCAGTAATGAGTAAACCACTTGATGGTCATTCAGTCTGCGTTGGCAGAGGACACAACACATTCCTGTGAATCCTGCATTTCACAAAGGACCTCCATGTTGAAACAATAAGAGCAGATTCAGTCTGTGAACGCGATGCAAAGGTAAAGAACAACAGAGCTTCTGAGTGGAGGCTTTTAAGAGAAGTGTAGGAGGTGGGATTCAACACAGCTCAGGGTACTGGGTCACAGCTACAGCAGCTCCCCATCACAGATCAAGCTCTTCAGCTCCCATAATGGTGGCTCGGTTGTTAAAGTCTCTCCTGCACGCTTACGTCAACGTCTGACTGGCCTCTTCTCAGGCGCTCCGTCCCTACCCCCCTCTTACAGCGTATAAAAAGATAACTTTTGTCAAAGTGCACATAAATATTGCAGTGCACCATGTCTCCCTTGTTTCGTAGTGCATTTCCCATGATTCACCATCCTCCCTTTACCCCCATATTTTCATGGGTAAGGAACACTTTGTTTTTGGGTAAGGGGTCTGTGTCGGGCATGGGTGTGTATGCTTGTGCTATATGTGTGTGTGTGTGTGTGGGGGGGGGCAAGCGCAGAAGGGAAGATATGATGTAGGAGGTTTGCTAGCAGACAACTGAAATTAATTGAACTGAATTTAATTTGTACGAGATCAGTAAAATGGCATGTTGGCATCTGGATCATAATTAAATTTTTGTAGCAGTCTGAAAAGCTGAAATACAGTTTTTCAAAAATCAGTTTCAGTGTAATTGAAAAATGGTTTAAATTTAGTGTGTTATGCCGTACAAATTTGCAAATACCAAAACGTTGAGTACAAAGAAATTAAATGATTTTGCTGGCTGAGCTAAACATCTACGTTGCAACAAATTTCCTTTTCTTTCACATGCTTATCGAAACATATTGAGTTAGCCAACAAGTGAATTCTCCTTTTGCTATATTATATACAAGTGAGCAAGCTGGGGTGACACACTAAATGGCAAAAACACTGATAAGAACCAGTAGCTGCTGCTCCATAAAGTCCTTGTACCCAAATGTGGCACCAAAGTAAAAGCATTGTGCAACAAATTGTGGATTTGTATCACATATAACAACAATTTTTAAACTATTTTCAGTTAAACAGTATTGGCTGATATTATGTGTTCCTTGTACAAAGCCTGGTAGCTCTTCAGCATGCTTGAAAATTGTCAAAGCTCATTAAGATTATGGAGAAACTATGCTGAACTGGATCTAATTGCCTGAATCTTTTCTTCGCAGGAAATGCACGTCACACGAGAGTAAAGGTTGCGGACCTCGTTTTTCCACACAATCCACTTCTGGTCTGACGACTGTAGCTGTTCTACATTCTGACTGCAACAACCTGAGTTCATAAAACTCCTGTAGAGCTGTACATTGTTACCATCAGTGCTCACTGTGGTAAAATATACTAAATTGCTGTGCACAGTTTGAAAGAACACTTACAAGAAATGGCAAAAATCAATCATAATATCTTGCAGTAGGTTTGAGCATAGAGGTATGTTTAAAGCTACACTAAGAATTTCAATGTAACAATACACAAACGTTGTAGATGAGAAGAGCATCTCCTACTGCCTGTTTATGGTGTTGGTTGAGTCTTTTTTTTTTGTGACAACTCACAACATGCAAACTAAACACAAACTGTCTCCTAAACAGCAGAGTGCATCTTGAAAAAAGTTGGAGGCATCAACATTAGATCTTTTGCATCTCCTGTCGGTTTAGTATCCTTTGGTCTGAAGCAATCAACGCTTGGCTACGAGTATACTGTGTGCAGTTTACTGCTTCAAACATTTACACCTCTCTGGTGGTTAAAGCAGACATAATGTAAGTTTGTGGCTCCAAATGGGTGAGGCAGATGCAATAAAGCAGGACAAATTTCTAAGAAATTTGGAGCACTTGTTTGTAACAGGTTTCAAAACATCTCACATTGTTTAGTTGAATACAGGGTTTGAGCTACAGTACAGACAGATTTCAAAGAGTAATTATACCATTTCAGCCTGTTTCTGCCTCCTACTGAATTTTAAAAATGCTTCTTGGGGTAAGTGTGGGAGAGAGGGAGGGATGGGGCTCAGAAGAAATGTAATCTGATTCCAGGGTAATGCTGAAGCTTAAAAGTGATGTCACAGGTATTATGATGTCACAGGTGCTCTGACATCACTGGTGGGGTGGGGACAAGACAATAAAATTATTAGGCGTTTTACTATTTTTGGTGCTGTATGATATTCTTTCTGAACTGAATTTTCACTTGATGCTAAGATGCTAAGAACACAGACTTAAATACCACATCATAAATAGTCAAACCAATAAATATATAGTCAAAGAGCAAACAATTATTTTGGAGCACATACATACGTAAAAAAAAACAACTAACCAGTCAAGAAAACTTAAAGCCTGAAGTCGTGGTTTACTGCAAGAAAGAGAAACACATCATAGACTCGCAGAAGTCCAGAACTGTAACATGTAACAAGTATCTCTACTCCATTAAAGACGCACACAAAATGCACCAAGTGGACAGAAATCTGGGGTAAACGGACCCACCAACCATCCCATACCTGGGATGTTGTCCTAATCTGCCAGGCAACAACAGAAGTCATCATCTTGTCACTTCTGACAAGACAGAAATATGCCCAATGGTGGCCCACGTCACATCACCACCTGTGACGTGAAGGAGCTTTACAGCCAAAATTGTGGAGGTAAACAAACAACTGTTGTGAGTCCATTAATAAGAAAAAGCTCACAACAAAGCACTGCTTTCACAATGTCGTTATTTCTCAAGGTCAAGGTTGCCTGGCCTTACGAGGAGTCCCCCTTTCATGAGTAAGAGTCAGGGACGACGGAGGAAATCTTATTGGATCATCTTTTGGATCTGGCCATCCTTACAGCTCTATGCCACCTCTAGCTAAGCATCATCCATAACATCTACTACTGTACGTCTTATAGCTTTTCTCCATTCTTAACTTTCCTTTGAAAGCAGTTCTCACCTGCAAAAGTGAGGTTTATAGGTATTTATCCTGTTATTGAACTGAAATGTGCTTTTTTTAATCAACGTTCTCCCCTCCATTCCTACTTTACTCATCGTTATAGGGGCAACCCGAAGTTGGGGATCTGACACTTCAATCACAATCGTGCAGTAATTATGTGTCACATTGGACTGATTGTATTGACAGGAACTGCACCTGCAGAATTTTAAAGAAAATGTATGGATATGCTGAGTGCACTTTCATTCAGGTCACACATTTCTTGCCTTTTTATTCTAAGACAAGCTCACAGATAAGTCTCTCTTGATCTGATGAGAATATTCCAGGTTTTAGACGGAGCCTTTCAAGATCACAGTAGGGGATCCAGCTCAAGACGTTTGGACATGGAGCACATGTAAATCCCATCCGTTAATACTCTCTGGGTTGCTGTTACAGGAATGGCAAATCAAATCCGACCGAACAAAATCTCATCAGACAGATGTACAAACCAATGACACCGATAAATCAATGTGACTGTTAAAGACACACACACACACACACACACACACACACACATACACACACACACACACACACAAGTGCACAAACACTTCTGATCAAGGCCTGAAGGCTTTCAAGACGTAATCACCTATGGGAGCATTCGACATGGAACGCCCACCGTGCCTGTGCATTAATTTAAAACACCACTGCCACTACAGAGGCCTGTTATAAACAATGGGTCTGGCAAAGCGTTTTGGACCAAATCTTGATGCTAATAAATAAAGTAAAATCCAATTAATATTTAAAGCTAATCATAGCCACAGAGCTGGAGAACACACAAAGACAGATTGGAGCCCGCGGGGAGAAGAGGGAGCTTTCTGACTGAAGCTCCCAGTAGACTGAGGTCTCTACTTTTCTCAGATTTAAATTCAAAAGCTCTTGTTTTAAAGAATGTTCTTATAATCCCAACTGGAATCATCCGCAGTTATCCTAGCAAGCTCTTGACAAAAGCAGCAACAACCGTTAGTTGTAAATAGATGACAGAGGGGGAAAAAAATTAACATGGCATCATTATGTGTTGGGGTGACATAATTTCCTCACACATACATGAAATGTTCATGGCTACAGAAGCCATTTAAAAATGTCAATGATCCAGTTATAAAAAGCCAGCTCAGATAATTCTGAATGACTGTGCAAGGTTATTGCTTTTCATCGTGCTGGCATCCAAATACACGGGTTGTTATGAAAGCTATAAGATAATAGACGTGTGTGGTTGGCTGTGTGTGATTACTGCCCTGCTCTCCGGCTGTGTATAGGTAGTGGGGGAGGGGTAGCGTTCACATTTCCCACCCATTGATGAGCAACGGTGACTGAGGAGAGCTGGGAGGGTGGGGGCTGGGGTGGTGGTGGGTGTGCATCCTTATCCATGCCGTGCTACAGCCCGTCCATGGGAAGGGGAGCACACACTGGCCATTCACATGCCTGTTTTAAGAGACGGAGAGACAGATGCTTGTCCACAGTGTCAGGCCCTCGCTTGCTTTCTCTCTCTGACAGCACCACCAACCGCCTCCTCTTACATAACCCCCTCCCCCTCTCCAAGCCCACTGCCTGCCTTTATTGGCTTATTTCTCTCTTTCCAACCTTAGCATTTTCACCCCACTGACTGCTGCTTTCCCCCCAATATCATCCATCGCTGATTTGTCCTCTTTCATTCCAGCTCTTTTATTCCAATGTAGATACACCTGGACTGCCATGAATGCCAAGTTGGGTATTTTCTCCACATTGTTTTTGTGTGGTGCACATTCACATGATACAGCAAGGGAGCAAGGATCCTTCGAAAGGACAGGACCACAGTGGTTTATCCATTAATGGTGCTGTTTCGACAACATAAGATCCCTACATGAATCACGATGCAGTCCAAAAACATATTTCATCAAGTAGATACTAATTTGTTTCATTGTAAGTTGAATATTAAATAAATATGCTGGAAATGAGCTGTGAAAAAAATTAGGTAGTAATGCTGATGGAGAGTAAAATCTCCATGTAAGCAATAAATGCTTACATAATCACATCTGCTCTGAGCTTTCAAATGTGTGAAACATGAAATAAGCCTGATTGGTCTGGATGCAGCTGATAAGAAAAGGGCTTGCAATAGATTGTAATGCAACATGAACCAAGAGAAAGTGTCAATCTCTGAAACCTCTCCTTGGCTGTAGTAATCTGCTAATATCAGCCAGGTTGCGGCTCATATGTGGGCTCAGCTCAGGGGGATTTCTTCCACTCTGCCACTGAAATTTCAGCCTCCATTTTACCCCTGTGCTTCTTCTCACCTTCCTCCTTCCTGTTGCCTCACATTTCATGCCCAAAACGCAATCAGACATAAACGGAGGAACTACAAACGATGCAGCGGCTTTGCTTGCCGCAAATACGAGACTACATAGACACATACTCACGCACAGTAAGAACCATTCCTTGAATCTCATGCTCACCAGGCTACCCTTCCCCCACCCAAGCTCACTCTCGTGCTCACATACATGCACCTTGCTTAATTAAAGTCTGTGCTTCTGAAGCTGTTCTGACCTTTTATCAACTGTAATTTATAAATACATGTAAATAAAAGGCAAATAATAGAAACAAAATGGAGCGCATGGAAAGAGGCGGTTTCATTCACACTGTGCAGCATGTATGACAGGCAGCGTTCAGACACAGATTACTGCTGATTCTCTATTTTTCTGACAACACATTCATTATATTGTGATTCGTTTGAGCAAAATGGCTTGTTAAAAAACGGAGGCCAAATAAGAATGGAACTGTAATCAGAGATCGATTTCATCATCTCTTCCCTTACTCACTGTTAGTTGATCTCTGAGAAATCTATTTCTTACATCTAATTTCTTACCAAGTCAGTCTGTAATGTCGGAGTTACCAGCTTCAGAAATAACTTAAAATAATTGCGAACTGCATCTCAGTGCTGCTTCAATGAATGAAAATGCACCATTTTTTGGCCTATGGTAACTGCATCAGCGTAAGCCTTTGACGACATACACTAGGTGTGTTAAATCTATAAGCATTAGTCATCTGCATCAAATCCAAACATGAAGATCATCTCCATGTGTGTGCAGTGGAACTGGATCAGTCCTGTTCTGTTCTCCTTACTCTGCTTCCAACAGAGGAACCACAGTCAACACATGGGAAACAGAGGGCTTGAGATGAATACTAAATATGAATTCTCTTCCATAAACCGACAGGCTCAGCTGATACATGATCGTGTCTGTTTTACTACAGCAGCAGCTCATCTGATCCCAGTCTCCCCTTGCCAGGCCCCACAGGCCTGAGCTATCTTACAGAGTGAGGAAGATGAGTTACCTGGTCATACCACTCCCGGTTGGTACAGGTGCACTCGGGCCACCATCCTCCTTGTCCACTGGAGTTGTTGCCGTTTACTTTGGGGCCACCCTTGGATTGGCCCTTTGGGTTGGGGCCTCCAGGGCCCCCACCAGAAATCTTGCCCTTACTTCTCCCCAAAGTGCCCCCTCCTCCTCCCATGTTTCCACCTCCCCCTGAGGCTGGAGGGGGTAAGGTCTGGCCTCCCCCGTACCCAGGCGGGTATCCATAGGGCTCGGCCTGCCAGTCTCCTCCATACGACGGGGCGTCCATTCTACGCAGGGCAGCCATACGGGTCACCTCATAACATTCTGGGCACTTGCAGCAGTGGTGGTGTTTGTGCATGCTGGCTGTGCTGGCTGGGCTGACGCTGAGCTGAGCGGCGTGGCACTCTGTCTCTGCTGCCTCCTCAGATCTCACACAGCACGCTGTGATCGGCTCACAGAGCGCTAATGCCGACGGAAATAACACTAATCACAGGAATTTCTACAGATTTTCCCTTTTCGTCAAATCCTGTCACTCTCCGCTTTATTCCTCTCGGATGTAGAAAAAAAAAACTGATCGAGAGGGACGGGAAGCAGCAACAGGAAAACAAAAATACAAAATGGGCACGTAGTCTTTGTCCTCTTGACGTAGAAGATCAAAGGAAATATTCAAAATATTGTATACGACCACACAATCAGAGACCAGCCCCGATGATAGAAATTTCCTCTTGCTTCTCTTGGTTCACAGTGATGCGCATATAAATTCATAGATATATATATATATATTCTTTTGTTTATATATCATATATATTTACACACACAAATACATATAAAAATATTAATATAAACAGACAAGCACAAATACAGATATGTACAGGGATAAATGTATATATATATAAATATCTATATGCGTGTGTACAAATATATATATAGATATATAAACAATATGTATAAATAAATGATATCCGCAGATGAAAATCTTCCTCTGTTAATTCTTGGAATCTTCCCGTTCGGTCAAAATCTCACGTTTTTCCTCCTGCGTTGAAAAGCGTTGTCTTTCTCTCTCTGTCTCTTTTCTCAGCCTGCAGAGAGGAGCTGAGCACTGGATCGCCTCTCAGCCAGCTTGCCCTAGATGTGGATTATTCAGAGGGATGCAAGCAAGCAAGAGGGAGATGGAGAGAGAGAGAGAGAGTGCGAGAGAGAGAGAGAGAGAGAGAGAGAGAGGCAAGCAGGGAGGGAGGGTGGGGGAGAGAGATACGTAGCAGCATCCCTCTAGCACCTCAGCCCTGACAGCCACAGCCAATCAACTGGCAGCGCTGCCATCAGCAGCAGCAGCAGCACCAACAGGACTGAGCGCTTCACTAGCTGCTCTTAAAGGGGCCGCAACACCTAAACCTCACTGCTTGCTTGCCTGCCTTGGGTGAAAAGGTACTGCTTCACAAATCACAACACAATAAAAACACTGCATTTGTCTATTTTCTCAATAAAAAGGTCAGGAAGTCGTAGTCTGCAATCCGCCGATGCCGACCCTCGACACTGATCCACTAATTGTGAGTCTAATCCATGTTTTTCATCAGACCAATGCAGCCAAAATCCAACTTCCAGTGAGCGCCCCTGTCCCTCCGACTGGTCACTGGTCACCTCCACGGTCATGTCTAGTTCAGCTGCAGACTTTACAGCTTTCTTGTGCTAGTGATTGGCAACCTCAGGCTCTGTGTCACAGCACGCATCTGTAAATAATCTCACAATGGAAGCAGGTGCAGCAGATGAAAATCATTTCTCTCCTGGGTATCACTAGACCTGCCACTCAACAGAGGATGTCTTTGAATCGCGCTGCATTACTTTACATCATTCCCTATCCCTCTTCCTTTTTTTAGTACTGGCAAAGCAGCACTGCTGTTGAATTACCTTATTGTTACGTCTTGCCCATGTGCAGGATTGGGTCAAAATAAGCACAGCGAGAGAAAACTGCACTCCTGAAGCCTCGTTTAAGAACCATAGGGGAAATATTTTATGTTCACAATGATGACATCAACACATGTGTACGAAACCAACAAGATTACACACTTGGGCTTTCGAGTGGGTGGAGGAAGAGATTGAGAGAGAGAAAATGTGTGAGGGGAAAAAAGAGAGAAGGAGAGACTATATGGCTTTCATGTATCTGTGGCAGTTATATTTTCAGTAATGCGATAGGACTGCCTGTGAATCATTTTGCATGCTTATGAATTTGTGGGTTGATCACAGCTAGATATAAAACATCCTGACACAGAGGGTGAAGGTTTATTTTTTTCAGAGAACTAAGAGGGAATGTTACAGTGTCGCCATTAAAGCCCTGCATATATGCATTATTAATGAAATGTGATGGGGAATGGAGCTGGGTGTGTCTGCATGGGGGAGAGAGTATATTTGCACATAGTCTGCATGTTACAGTGCTCATACGTGAATGCTAGTGCCTGTTCAGTGTTTTGACTAACATATAAGACATAGTGCCTTTCAAATTATATGCATTTTAATATGAATGTGTGCACCCTTGCTCTTAAATTGAGTAGGATTTTAGGGCGAGGGCACACTGCATTGTGTTGCAGCCCTACCAGGCGGCACACAGCAGGCTCAGCCGCACTAAATTACATGCAACAGTAACTATCTTCATCGTGATGACATTCCTTCACTGTAACCTACAGAGATGTGCCAAGCAGAGAGCAGTAAGAGGAGCAACTCGGGCATTTAAAACAGAGACTAAAAACCACTGAATGCCTCCAGTTACATTGTCAGATGCAGCCACAAACCCTGCTGAAGCCAATCAGAGCGGTGAGGCAGGGCTTCGAGGCAGCGGCTTGAAAGGACGATGTAAGCATATCGATCACAGCACACATGACCGAGCACATGTTGCAACCATCCTTCCCTAGCCTCGCTCTGTCTCTCTTATAAACTGTCCACATCGCATTTACCACTCAGTGTAGTCAGAGGGTTTGCAGTAAAAAAATAAAAAAATAAAAAAAATAAACCCACATACTGTATGACAGAGAAATTGAGGGAATGACAAGCAGGATACACATAATAAAGGCAGGAGAAATGGACAGAGAAAGATCCCCTGCACTGAATGAACACAGATGTGTCATCTGTATGGGTGGGCGTGCACATACAGACACTTCTGTGATATGAACTGTGTGTGTAGACATATTTAGTACCTCTAGGGGAAAGAAACCTCTCCCTTTAAATGTTACATAATATAAAATACATAAAAAAAATGGTAGCTCTTTTTAGAGCCAATCAATTGTTGGTTTTCTGTATCAGGAGGATAGCAGGAAGAGGAATACAGGAAGTTAATATGCACTAATCAAATTAGAGCTATTACAGAGGACAGAAAAGGTCTTGAAGGTTAATGTAGTGTTGGTATACATGTCTTGTAAGACGTGTAATTTCTCACTGTAATTTTGTGGATAAAGACGTTTGGATTTTCTGTTTTGATCTTTGCCTTTTGTTTTAATCACTAAAGAAATGTAATGCCTCTGAACTTCTTTAAGAGTAAACATTTCAGTAGAGTGCTGACAATGTGAAATCTAAGCAACTGTAAGCTTATACAGGTGGCATAAAACCCACATTAGTACAATGGTGTAATCAAATACCATAGCCCTCCAATAAATACAACCTTTGTGCAGATTATGCAAAAAACTTTTTGAGACCGTGTAGCCAAAGTTTTGGTTGGACTCAATTACACACATTACACATTATTTTTGAGGTTGTCGTTTGCAGCGTCCTTGTATTAGATTACACGATATTGTCAAATTTAATCTGCAGTTTATAACATAGTAAAGCTGTCACCTATATAAGATTATTTGTGACACAGTGCCAAGCAGAAAAAGCAATATTCAGTTACTGGTGTTTCTTTAGTGGCTAGACATAAATACCAGAGATGAAAAAAAAAATGTAAAAGCATCGAAGAAATTAAGCAATCTTTTAGTTCACCTACAAAAATGTTCCACTCTCAGTGAATGGTGAAAAACCTCTTTGTCATAATTACTGAAACAACTTATTGTCACAAACACTATGATTGAACTGTTAGCTTGTAATTACACTCTGACTCCTCTCCAAATTTAATAAAAAAATATTTCTCCTCGAGAAAATACAATAAGAACAACTTGGTTTTAGTAGACCCAGAAGAATAGCAATGTTGTAGGGCCTCATGGCAATATAAAAAACATAAAAAACAGTCACCTAACACATATCCATGCACAAATATATACGTGTTATACATACATGCATGAGTGAGTGGTGTTTGTGTATGTGTGCAGTCCTTGATAAATATTGTGCCCAATTAAACAGCTTAGACTGGAAAAATGGGGATCAACAGCATTAGGTGATTTTTCTTGTGAAATGAAAGCGGTAACCTCTGACCTTGTGTTGACAAATGAAAAAAGAGGGGACCTGTGATTTAAGGCATAAACGGGGAAATTATCCTGTGCTTTTGAACAGAGATGCTTCTCTGCATCCCACCTTGCAGTTCCCCCAACACTCAGCATCAGCCCTTATTATACACCTGGACACCCTGTAACAAACATACACACAAACACACAGACACACACACACACAGACACACACACACGCTATCGTAATGAGCATTACAACCCCCAACCACTGCACGGACCATGTATTGAGCTTTTCAGTCATTTCTAGGCATTTCTCCGAGAAGCTATGTGACTACTCCTTTGTCACCTGACCGGATGCAGCACCATAAAAGGGCAGTCGGTAGTGAGGCAGTCTTAAAGAGGCAGCTCCATATCAACACGTACTAAGCTTCTCTACTGTAGCCTTAACTAACGGCAAGAGGGGGTGAGGAAGCAAGTCTTATGAGTCTCTCTCAGGCATCATTACATCTTACAGCAGAATCCACTGGTTTCTTACACAAATAGCAGATATTGAAAGGAATAAATCCCAGAACATAGGAGAATCTTTACAGTTAATGCTTCCACTGCTCAATGAATCATAGCTTTGTAAAGTGTGAATGTGCAGGGGGGGAGGGTGTGTGTGTGTGTGTGTGTGTGTGTGTGTGTGCATGGCAAAGGGAGAGAGACCGCAAGACAGAAAGTCAGTTAGACCAAGAGAGAATGAGAGATACTCATCAGTTTTGTACTAAAAGCCAATGTAACCTGCCGAGGAGCCACCGCGATGCTCTCCCAGCGATGCAGATGCAGAAAACAAAGGCTACACGGCTAAGACTCCTATTAATAGGCCTCAGTGGCAGAGAACAGCTGCTCCACCACACACACACCAAACACAGCACCTCCAACTGATGGAATAATGAGAGAGAGAAGCATGCACAAAGAGCAAAATGAAAGAAGGAGTGGAGGGACATGAGGGAGACAGGAAAAGAGGAGTGGGAGATTGTATCAGAGCTGCATGGCTATAAGGAACCGACTTTGGTGTAGATTTTGTACATGCATAAAAAGACTGGAGCCGAAAGAAAGAGAGCTACGAAATGTGGTGCAAGTAGGGGGTTAAGAGATGAGCTGGAAACAGACAGGAAGGTGAGAGCAGCTGATAAAATATGATGAAGAAGCTGTAGGTCCACGACAGATGCCATAATTGAGGAGAAATGAAGCTAAGGTGCCCTGTGTGTGGGCAGAAATGTGATGACTAGAGGGGGCATTACTGAAGCATGGTTCTGAGCAGAAGGGGGAGTAAAAATAGAGAGAAGAAAATAGAGAGAAAACAACAAAGTGCTTATGTGTCCACGAGTGCATTGGAATGCAAAATAAACTCTGTGTAATTACCCATTCACCTTGCCACAGAGAGCAACCGAAATCAGGGTGCTTGCTGAGTGTACATCGTCACGAATGTGCTTAATGCGTGCACGATGTAAAAGCAGAGCAGAAGGAGAGGGAGAGAGAGAGAAAGAAAGAAAGAAAAAAAAACAAAGACACGAATTAAAAGAGGAATGAAAAAGACAGGATGAAAAACAGAGAAGGGAGGAGAGAGACAGATAGAGAGGGAAAGAGAGTCAGAGCAGTCTGTAGGGATGCAGGCGGGGGAGGAATGTGGTTTCCATGGCAACCCGAGGAAGGCTGAGCTCTGGGTGTCCGTTCCAGCTCTGCACTGCACCGGCCCTCGCCTCTCAGCCGCCTTGCTCTCTCTCTCTCTCTCTCTCCAGCCTCCCCCACTATATCCTCCTCTCTACAACCCCCCACTTTCTCTCCCTTTCTCTCCCTTTCCCTCCCTTTCCCTCCCTCCCGTTCCCTGCGCCTCCTCAGCTCCCTCACTTCCCTCCTTCATGTGATAGAGGGAGTCACACACACACACACACACACACACACACACACACACACTCATATATGCACACACACAGCCAGCTCCATATTATCCACCTGTACTGTCACCGTATTCTTATGCAGACATTATCATACGAGCACATTGAATCCATGTGCTTACAGCTTGCATCTCCCTCTCTTTTACCCCTTCCAGGCCCCCTGATCCTCACGCCCCCCCCCATTGCACTAGTTCTGGGCTCGGCTGAAAAGCCAACGCCTGCAGCCACTGTGCTGCCATGTGCCACTGGCCGTGTTGTAATGGGGAGGGCATGTGAACACAAGGGCTTTTAACAGTCCTGAGGAACACAACTAGCCTGCGAGACATACAGTATCTCTATCATGAAATACGAGGACTGTGCTTGTTGCCTATGTAAGCAGCAGGTTGACCACAACTTTTTGGGAAATACGCTCATTTGCTTTCTTGCCGAGAGTTAGATCGATACCACTCTCATGTCTCTGTGCTTAATATAAAGCTATGCAGCCAGCAGGCGGATAGCTTAGCTTAGCATTAAGACTGGAAACAGGGGGAAAAAGCTAGCCAATGGTAACAAAATCAGACTACCACCACCTCTAAAGCTCACTTATAAGCACATTATATCTGATTAATTTAATCTGTACAACAAATAAAGTGTTATAAATATAATAGCACACAACACTACACTTCGTTTTTTTTTATGGATTAAACAAAGAGATGTAACGTATTAATTAGTGAGCTTTAGAGGTGCTGGTAGTGTGGATTTTGTTACTTTTGGACAGAGCCAAGCAAGCTGTTTCCCCATCTTTCCAGTCTTTATGCTAAGCTAAGCTAACTGGCTGCTAGCTCTGACTTTATACCTAATGGACACATATGAGAGTAGTATTGATATTCTCATCTAACTCTCAGCAAGACAGTGAATAAGCGTATTTCCCAAAGTGTTGAATTATTCCTTTAAATCTTTGATATTTGCACATAGCAACAGTGAGAGCCTTGACTTGGTAAAAAGCATATACTTTAGGATTCAAGTGTTTTACAGCTGCAGGTGAAGAGAGTGATGACAAAATATTTACAAAATGGCCGTGTCACATAATTACTGTCTAAGTATGATTAAAAGCCTAAATACTATTAATTACTATGATCTCTATGAGCATAATATATGCAAATTATCAGTGTAGGTGTTGAAAATGCTGAAGAGAAAATTAATACATTTATTTTTAGCATGAAATATTAACATCACAATAATCAACACACATTATTATTAGCAGGCCAGATTGAGGTGATTCCATCTGTTCAAACTGAACAAACAAATAAATTCCTGGCCTCCTTGGACTGCTTTGTCATTTATCACTCATGTCAACGGTCATCAACCTTTATGAACAGTAACAAATGTTTCATGGTGCTAGGGCACTTCTGTCATGGAGAATGCGTAATCATCACGTCACTAGGATCATTAGTATCTGCTTCTATTAGCAGCTGCTGCCTTTTCTGATGCCTGAATAGAATCACTGAGGAGAAGTTGTGCTCAGGAGACCGCTGGGAAACTCCTTTTTTCTTTTGCTTTGCTCTACTCACCTTCGGCATGTCGACATGGGAGCGAGTCACCAAGCCAGAAACTCGCTCCACTTTGTGAGGGCTCCTCCTGCTGGTCACTCGCACCAGAGACACACCCTCCTCCTCCTGGTCCTGTGGGGCACAGACAGATCAATTTTCAGACAAGAGTGAATAAAATCAGATTTTTAAAAAAACTCCCCCAGCAATAACTTGTGGATACCAGAAATGACAATCATCACAATTATCTATGAAGAAATAGTTCAACATGCTCTTTCACTTTAGTTAAATAAGTCTCACAAACTCTCACAAACAATATTTTTTCATCCAGGTGGTTGTAAGAGTCTTCAAGGATTCTGGAAATACCTTCATAATAGCAATAAGTGTTAAACGATAACTGTACAAATTCTGTGACTCGAATGTAATGGTACTTCCGTGAGACTGGAGCTGGTCTGCACGCTTAATATGAAGCTGGAACCAGTAGCCGGTTAGCTTAGCTTAGCATAAAGACTGGAAGCAGGAAGAAACAGCTAGCCTGACTCTGTCTAAAGGTATAAAAGTCTGCCTACCAAGCACCTCTAAAGCTACCCAATTAACACATTATATCTTGTTTGTTAAAAAAGTACAAAAAAATGAAGTGTAAAAATGATAATTTGTGGTTTTACAGTGGGCTACATACTGGAATTATTTCTTGGTCTGTCACTTCCTGGTGCCTTGCCAAGACTCTAGGAAGTCACTGAGCACCAGGCTAGCTGTTCCCCCTGTTTCCAGTCTTTGTGCTAAGCTAAGCTAACCGGCTGCTGGCTCTATCTTAATATTTAGTGCACAGAAATTGATCAATCTTCTCGTCTGTCGGCAAGTAAGCTTATTTACCAAAATGTTGAACTATTCCATTAGTGTTGATTAAGTGTTAATAACAATCGGCACTTTTCAGCATAGAGAAGAAGATAGTCAAAAAAATTAAAAATTGTTGTTCGGGATGAAAGGAGAGTACCTTTGCAAAATCAAACAAATTAACACACAACACAGTACTATTTGTTGTGGAAACAGTCACCTGCCAGAGCAGCACAGAACTGGACTGGATGGTTCACTCCATCTCATATTTTATGACTTATGAAACTCCAATATAAAATAGCAGCAAACTATTGTAGTTATTGTAGCTATAACTAATCAAACTGAAGTGACCAAAACCTTCTACTACTGACTGTGTCCAGGAATACACAGAGTCTACAGTACCATATCATTCCCACAGTTTAGACCACACAGACCCTTAACTGACAGCAGAGGGCAGCCTTTAGAGCAGGCCATCACTGGTCCAAAGTTCGAAAAAAAAAAAAAGTTACAGCAAAACAGGCCCAATGATTTTTCCAAACAAGTGGTGCCTTCTCTCTCAGCTGATACCTTTAAATTAAAATGAAAGCTGCTCATAGAAAGTGTTTATATAAATACACACACAGCCCTAAGTATGCAGGCTGCTGTACCTGGCATCACTGCAATCAACAGGAAAAGACACGGAAGTCGGAATATCAACCTTAAAAGTTACATTAATGCCAAGTGTGACGTATTCTCACAACATTTTTCTTTATTTTTGCACTGGTATGGATCGGACATACTATGTGTTATTTCAAAGATGCTAAGTGAGTTTCTCTTTGACGGCTCCATTCCCACATGGCAGCGCTGACAGGCAGGTCAACTGACGCTGCCAGAGCCCGAGCTGCCCCTCCCAGCTGCCCACTCTGTCTAGCTAGTATGCCCTTTGCACTGCACACACACTTACACACACATGCAAACGTGTGCAGACATATTTGAAATGAGTCCATCAATTAATAATTTCAAGTCATACAATATTTAAAATGTATGAAATGTTTCAGTTTCTTGTTGGCCATTACTTTCTTAGTTTTTCCATGATTATTACACAATAAAATCAAACATATTACACCAAAAGGTTCTTGCAATCAAACCACTAATTACTTCCTAATTATGAAATCAATTAGACTAATAAGAACAGCTTCTTCTCTCACGGTTTCTTTCATTTCTTTTCCAATGGAGCCATTCTCCACTCTCACCTGCTACTCTGCACCAAATCAGGGAATTTGCAGACTCATTTAGTTTCCCTCCCATCCTCCACTCAGGTGACAACATGGCTGGAATACTGATGAGCACCTCACTGGGTGTCCATTAAGCAGCTCTTGGTCTCTCAAACTTCCCCTTCTCTCTCTCCAGGACTGTGCCTGGGCCCCACAAGCAGCTGGGATCCAGAGAGGGAAGGATGGGCGTAGGATCAGCAGCCATGCTGCACTGAATTAGAAGCTAGAGCGGGTGGATCACAGGATACACTGAGAGGAGCTCAGGATGGCCACAGTCATAGTTTGTGGTTTAGGTCCTCTACTATGGGAGTGACACATGGCACTGCAATTTCAGCAACAAGGAAGTGCTCCGACTCTTATTTTAACTTCCTGTCTACACCTTGTATATATTGACATCTGCTGCTTGTGATCACCTTTACCTGCATTTTATCAAATATATGACCAGTTTTAAAATATAACTGACCATCTGACCAATTATTACTTAGACGCGCTAATTAGATCGGTGTTCCCGCACAGCTCTGGGATCAGCTTGTCATGGACCAGTCACCATGACTGGTCCGAGCGTGCTGGTATTTGTGTTTTATCGTGTGTTTATAGAAATATGATATCATAACAGAAGTTGTCTGAGTGTGGCCGTTCAAAACGTTTCTTCATCCAAAACACAGCGCACAGTGGAGAGTCATTTGGTTAGTTACTCTATTACACTACACAGTCCAGTTTTCCATCACATGGGAATATTATTGTGTAACAAGCTAATCATTGCAAATTACATTATTAATAAAATATACTCTATATTATATTACATAGTTGGGTGAAAAGATGTGTTTTAATTCATGATAGATAGATAGATGACGGTTATTTTTTAAACCTTGCATACTAGATAATAGCATAATAGATTGTTAACATGCTCCCTACTACGTCCTTTACACAATGTTACACATGCATGAGAATCCTTTCTGTTGAAAATAATGTCACTCACACAAGCTTTATGTATTTGAGGAGCAGTCATAAACTGGACAACACAGTCTTTTCCACTAAAGCGTCCATTTAATACAGTCTAGTAAATGACAAGTTTATTGCAGTTCCCCTGTTCAACTGGCCGTACATAATCCAGTTCAGACTTAGCACATGAATTTCAAAAACATAATGCCATTAAGTGATTGACTAGTGGGAGGGGCTGTTAAGCATAAAGGAATAATGTTAGATTAAAGTTTTTATCCAATGTGAGGGTTGGATTGCGTGATTTCACTATCACCTTTATATTATAGGCCTAAAAAAAACACTGAAAAAGTCACTACACATGACTTAAATGACTTTCTCTGCCAGAGCAGTGGGTCAGAAAGGTGAGGCCCCTCCTGACAGTAACCCAGTGGTTGACATCACATTCACTGTGCCAATTAGTGACCAATCAGAAGGTCCCAAATGACCAAACAGAAAAAGGACAACCTCTGGAGCACAGTTTTAATCCAGAGCCTGGTCATTGAGGAGGGACAGTGGGACAGAGCCAGCTGCCCTCACAGTGGCCGATGGTCTAACATGAGTTTCTGTATTATACAACGCATTATTATGTAGCTTGTCATTTTGTTACTGTCCCCCTGCAAACACTGTCCAATTTCTGACATTTCTTATAATTAAATCGCCTAACAACTAATAACTTTCAATATACATATGGCCATGTAAGTATTGTATTAACATACACAAAAATGTGAACCAATCCTTTAAAGACCAGCAAAAAAGCTGCAGCAGAACAGTGAGTTTTTCAAAACTAAAGCTTTTGGTGAAGTTGTGTTATGAACAATAATATATGTTGGTACACAACATTTTAAAAAGGTCTGTGTCGGAAACAATGAAGTTATCCTTTAATTTGTAAAGGAAAAGGATTGGAAAGGACCACACAAGAGAGACTCCCCTTCCAGGGCAAACAGGTGACAAACGGGCATTGAGACAAAATAGGGAATCAATGTCACAGTTAAACAATCCAGCAGATCATCATGAATACTGTATAAAAGCAACAGGGGGAGATAAAGATATCTGTTGAGGATGAACTGATTAAACCAGCGGGTAAGTCATAGTTTATCTTTGGTCTCGACCAAAACAAGGTGACACTGCACCTCTAGCCCTCAGCTAAATAGAAGAAAACATTCAACACCCGGTGAACTGTCTCATATTTGTGATGTTCTAGCTCCACCACAACTGCACCCACCTTTTCCTGATCCTCTTGCTTTAACAAAGAGAACCACCTGGGGTGTCTTGGAGGCCCCCTGGTCTATGACGCGTACCATAAAACCGCAGGGGACCGGGGGCCAGGGACCTTAATTGCACGTCATATGTCTTTTTTTCTCCCCATGTTTCCTGTCTGTATCTCTACTGTACATTTTAAAATAAAGGCCAAATGCCGGAAAATAATCTTTAAATAAAAATTTAAAAAAGCACAACTTCTGCTCCTGTTGTTAGCTTCTTCTGTGACCCAGTATTTTGGAGACCTGATCAGCCTGCTGGATGTCTCTAGATACATTTGAGTTCACTGAAGAGCTTTTGTGACCCATTAAAACTGAGAAAAGCTTTAAAACCGATTTCTAGCGGGCTCTTTTCACCTCTGAAGTATTTTGGAGTTGACAGTGAATGGTTGTCTTCCAACACTACCAAGACTCCAATTCTCTAAAGGCAAGGTAAGTGCCCATTCCCATTTCTGTGGTGTTACAGTGTATTTGAAAGGAACTGCTAATATTATATAAATAAACTGTTGCACGTTTGTGCACCTCTAAATAAATTTAATACAGACTGATACACTCAAGTTTTATTGAGCACATACAGTAAGCTTTACAACATGGCCTGTTGCCTTTCCTGTTATAGAATAAGGGTCTTTGAGGCATCTTTCAGGCACACGCAACTTGATAAAATTAGTCTAATAAATGAAATCTAAATTACATTTTTAAAATTACATTTTAAAATTTTGTGCTAAAATTGAAATCACATTTTTGTTTCAGGCATCACTATGAATTTGTGCCCCCACGTACCGCACGTAGACTAAGTTTGCGTCATTCTGATTGCAGACAAATAACCAGACACACACACACACACACATTAAGCAGAAGCTATAGTGTTTTTCTAATCTCAAACAGGCCAAAAATCATTCAGTTAATGGGCTATAGAAGTCAGCCAAAGATCAATTTCATTAACATTTTGGCTTAGCTGAAGGAAAGATATGAGGCAATATTAAATCATGCAAGTGATATGAAGTCAGGGGTTCCTCCCCATCTAAAGGCTATTAGGAGATCAGTGACATGGAACTACAAAGACAGTTATCCATACTTTTAAGCACTGCGTGGACTTATTGATATTTCACTGTAACATGTAGCCAGAGATCTGTGATGCTCCTCAGTAAATATCTGAATAAGGTTTAAATCTACACAAAATGCAGCTTTTCTCTCTTCAATTCAGTTGTTGTTTTTTTTGTGTCCCACACTAAAAATATTCTAAATAACCATGTGACTGCAAACACTTGTTATAATGAAAGGACTGGCTGACTTCATGAGAGCAGCCCACTGATGAGCAAATGGTAATCAGCGCTCTTTTGACTTGGTCTGATTTCCTCTTCTCCCTCTACCCATGCGTCTCTCCCTCCAACTTTTTCTCCGCCTGACGCTCAATCGCCAGGTTGAAGTCATAGCCGCCATGACTCATGATAACATTTCATCCATGTAGGAGTGCGAGGGACACAGGTAGTGACACCTTTTGTTGGCTGCCTAGTAACCCTTTTGCGCAGCCAGGAGGCAAAGCACGGCACCCAACAGCACGTGCAACACCAGATACAATGTAAACATTAAGCATATTTTCTCCAATCTATAATATGAACAAGGAAAATTACCTCCCACGCATCCTGCCTGCTGTCTTCTTTCACAACAACAGTTTGTTCCTTGTTCAGTTGCAAGGTCACCTCGTAACACTCTTGAATATCTGTGAGAAAAAAAAACAATTATGAGCTTTTTTTCCCTTTTCCCTTTACTTGCACAATTACAAACATTAGATGCGAGCACCTTTTCTTTATTTCTTGTTCATAACTCTCATCCTTCTAAAGTACACTGCTTTGGTTGTGTAAAAGAATCCACCGATCAATCATGGCCACATTGGGAGATGGGAGATGCACTGGGTGAAAACGTGGGCGTGGGAGTCGTCTGTTTACAAGGAAGTTATGTCTCCACATTTGCAAGTGCTCTTCTTATCTTGTTGCTGAACTATATGACTCACATACTGACTGAGCAAATCATCAATTCAGTGTCTAAGAGGCCCACATTATAACATTTCATACTATCTGAACAGCATGCATCACAAACAAGAACTTGTCTCCACTTTTTGATTCTTTTAGTTCAACATCATTGTAGATCAGTTACACTGTAGGTCATTTCCAGTCTTGTTGCTTTGAAGCTCCATTTTAGGGTGAGGGTACATGAGGTTCCTACACATGTTGAATAAATGTAGACACTGCCCCCTAGTTGAATAGTGGGCAACCCATACCCTGTTACATGCTTTAAATTTGAGTCCTGTAGAAATGGAAGTTGGTTTTATAAAAAAGTAATTTCCTTAAGTTTCACAATACGGGATGTATAAGATGATGCTTCAATCTTAATGTGATTGTATAAGCAGTAGAAAGTAATGTGACTTCCATATACATATTGAATAACATGCCACATGGTGAGCCTAAGGGAAGAATATCAACAAGAAGAGTCTACAGCCATGCTTGCAGGTCTGTGAGGCTGTACTGTACACAGCGGTGCTTTGAGCTAAATGCTAACGTCAGCATGCTAACATGCTCCCAAAGACAAAGCTAACATGCTGATGTTTATTTAGCCTGTATAATGTTTCCCATAGTCACCATCTTAGTTTAGCGTGTTAACATTGGCTAATTAGCACTAAACACAAAGTATGGCTGAGCCGGAAGGGAATGTTATTAGTTTTACAGGTATTTGGTCATAAACAAAAATATAGGACAAATAAAATTTGGAACTAATGATAGGGCAAGATGGAAAGTTAAGGGATCACCAAAGTTACAAAGTAGAACGTCAATGTCTGTACAAAACTTCATGGCAATCCATCTAATAGTTTCACTCAAAATCACACATCAACCTGCTAGTGGCGCTAGAGGAAACAACAGGGGATCACCAAAGTCAGTAGGATTCACACTCTGGGGATCATGAATGACACTGCCATCCCTAGAGCCTTGCAGCTAGCACAGCAAATAAAAAACAAAACAATATCGTATTTTGGAGACTCAAAAGAAATCAGGTTGTTCAAAGGGGGAAGATGTACATGTCAAAAAGTACTGTAAGTGTACGGGTAATTCAAACATACGTCACTCATTCTCAAGTGCCACAAAATACTATGAGAGTAACATTATTAGTACTGACATCACAGTGCGTTTCTCAGCTCCTCCCCTGTTCTTTTGAAGTTTTCCTTTTTCTTTTCAGACTGAGCTCCTCTGCTCTCCTCCCTTCTCCTCTCGTCTCCACTCATCACCTCTTGGCTCATTACACGCCCATGTCCTGTGGTCACCTATTGAGTGGCAGCCATTTGATGAGAATGCACTGGGACAATTTTGCTGATGTCACACGCAGGCCTGGTTAGTGCACTGTTGACATAAAGAGGTCGCCGGAGAGTTCATCAACTTCCCAAAGTTTGATGTCAGGGCAAGACGGGCTACAAAGACACATTTGAGAAGGACATCTAGGGAAACTTAATACATCTAAAACATGTCTTTTTCTATTAACAATGTGCAACTTTCTTTTGTTGAAACAGAGACTCAAAAGAAAGTTCTGCACTCTATGTGTATGTGTGTGAGACAGAGAGATTCAGTATGTCCCAACCAGACACTGTGAGAACAAAAGTGTAAGAATGGAGCATGTGACTCATCACTGTGTCTGAATGTGGAGGAGTGAAGCCATGTGTGGGCAGAGGAGTTTGTTGCCCAGCTGACTAAAGAGCAACCTCACTTACACAAACTCTGATATACATGCTGCAGACACACACATACTGTAGGCCTACCTGTGTGTACACACTTATATACAGACATACACAGAAATACCCACAATGACTTATTGCTAGTATATCTAACTATTTCAGATACACAATGAACTACTCCACTTCTAAACAGTGTGCATTATCACTCAAAGAGCACAAAGGCATCTTCAACTTATCACGCTGAGTAGTTTGCTAGAACGGACGTTTCATGTCAAAATCCTCTGAGCCAAAAATGGTTATGAATAGAAGCATATTGTTGCTATGCTTCTTTTTATTTGTAATTTAAAATTACTGCTGGCCTACAGAATATGAAATATATGCAACTAGAACATAGTTACAGTATAAAATGTGACATTTCTATACAACTTAAATTTCTTGAGCCACAAGAATAAAAAGAGTGTGCTGCCTTTCTACACGCCAGAAATGTAGGTATTAAGTTTTGGTTGCTACCTTTTTCCTGCACTGATTTTCTTGCCACTTGCATTGTGTCAACAAACTGTTTACACATCAACAAGACAAGGAGCAAATGTTAGTCTGGCAAATGTTAGTCTTATATTCACTCTTCTTTTAGGTCTGGTTTGGGAAAATATTTGGCTCTTTAGCTGCTAAATGCGCCATTACTTTCAGCAGCTAGGCACTAACTTTCTCTGTCTGTCATTTGGTGCTGGGCAGGTAGTGTATAGTGGGTTTATTAGAGCTAGCCAGCTGCTGTAGCTGGACACGAGACTTATATGAGCAGTGAGAAGGAACCAAAACAGTAAAGTTGCAGGCAGTAAAATCAAAACAATGAGCTGAAAGATGCTAAAAAGTCTAAGTAGCGCTGAGGAGAACTGTAGAGTCAGGTGATAATTCTAGTGACAACTTTCACATACATTTAGTCATTTGACCCTTTGTTCATATAAGAAATACTGGTTAGTTCAGCTTTAAATAAGTCTTGAAAAGTTTGCATCTGTTAAACCTTGCAGGATTTGCTCTTCAGCTGCACCCCGGACACCTGGCTTGCTTTCACACAACTAACACCTCTAATTACATCGTTCATCTATTCCTGGCAGAGGTAACAAAACAGAGGAAAGTGCTCAATCAGATCTTGAAGTTGTTTTGGGATCAGGATTCACAGTCACACAAAGTACAGAGAGAGTTTTCTTTTTTACATCTGTGACTTTCCAAAAAAAAAAATAAATCTCTGAACTGTTCCAACCCTCACAGACCACATAAATTCCTTGCCATGGAACAAAATACACAATCCAAGCCAGAAGTCTCTTTCATAAGACTTATTCCCAGATCTCTTTTGATGTTGGGACTATTTTGGGATGGCCTGGTCGGAGCTCTGAGCCTTTTTGTCACAGTCACAGGGGGTTTCCTGCACCTTCTCCCTGTCCTATAAAGACTCTGCGTGCAGGATCTGCGTGTTTGTGTGTGTTGTAGGCCTCTTATTTGTCATGTACCTATTCAATTGGACTGAAGTCATCGCCTGCCTGGGTGAATCACACAAAAAAAGAACGTGCCCCTGGTTCTTTACATGATGATGAGCAACCCACAGCTCACTAGAATAACACATTCACGGAAAACTAGGTCATAATTTCAAGGCAGGGCAAACAATTCACCCCCTTGTCACTGCCTCAATAAAATATTCCCCGGGCGTTTAGGGTCCTCTGTAATTTAACGTGTGTCTGTCTGTGTGTGTGCCCCAACTCCCTGCGAACAGCCCCCCCTTGAATCCCACTGCATGTTTGTATGTTGGAACAAAAGGGTGGGTGCACAGTTAAGGCAACCTTTGTTCGTGACTGCGCAACCATGCAGACATCCAATCAAGTGGCCAGCACTGAACCTTCCCACACTGCCTCAAACACCTCTTTACTTCCCACAGTGCATCAAAGTTACAGAAATCTCTTAAAGACAAATACTGTACTGTAATGTTGGCAGATCACTGTCTTCAGATTGTTCAGCTCTGCCCAGAAAGCTCTCCACTTTTCAGCTCCACCACCACAAGGACAAAAGCAACGCAAAAATGGTCCAAGCAGAACCGGTTCACATGGCCCTGAGCATGTGAAGGCAATCACAACAGGAGAGGATAAGAGAATGAGTACTGTTTACACAGCACTGTATTCCTATTAGTGCTGTGGACTGGCTGCTCCTCCCCCCTGCCTTTCCTGATGAAAACCACATGTTGAATGAAGGGCGAAGCCTCATCAGCCCTGCACCTGAGACACACCGACCACAGGCCTGTTCTTCTTCTACCCTCACACTGCGCAGATGATCCAGAGAGCCGGGAGAGTTGTAGAAGAGACTTGGCATGGCAGCCAGAAGCAGTTTATTTTCCCGTCTGCCTCAGGCTCGGCCCCGATTGAACATTCTTTGTGAGGAATGTTTGGAATCCTGATTTGGAAAACTAATCCTCTCTGAGTCTCTCTCACTTAAATAAATAACATATTACATCTGATAGTGTCAAGCTATTACATAGATAGATTATTTAAACCTCTTTCATGTATTCTGCAGAGGTACATGATTATTACTCAATGCAAATATCTAATAAAAATGTTTTCTCAACATATTATACAAAACAGTTCCAATACTAGGAGAAATTGACAAGACTTGAGTGTGTTTTTTATGGCTTTGCCTCCTTGAGAGACAGACACAAGTTAAAGTCCCCCCCGGATCTAGAAGGTAACCAGTGCCTTGCTCAAGGACACATTAGCACGGCTTATTCATAATGCCATTGGGGTGAAAATACTGATTAAACTGGTACAAATGATAAAGGTCTTGTATAGATGCAAAAAGATACTTCTTCTTTGTTGAACTGTTGCTTTTAGCTGACTAATAGAGAGGACAGGCCAGTATATACTGTACATATATACACACATACATACACATACACACACACACAAATATATATATTAAAAACTGACCTATAACAAGACTGAGAGTATAGCAGCTCTGTGAGGCAGTACTTAGGCACAGCGGTGCTTTGAGCTAAATGCTAACGTCAGCATGCTAACATTCTCACAATGATGATGCTAACGTGCTGATGTTTAGCAGGTCCATGTATAATGTTTATCATGTTCAGCATCTTAGTTTATCATGTTAGCATGCTAACATTTACTAATTAGCGCTAAACACAAAGTAAAGCTAAGGCTGATGGGAATGTGGTTAGTTTTGCAGAGAAGAAGCCTTTGAAATGGGACTTGTTGCCCGTTAAGACATATTTGGTCTTGAAATATGGACTTTAAATGACGTGTTACAACAAATGAGTCCCTGCCACCTCTTGGGGTGATGTTCCACAGCTGACCTCTGACTTCACTGTGGTGGAGAACAAGCAGAAACAGTAACAAATCCTGTCTTCACCCATAAAACTTGCATCGACCTTGCACTACAAACTATTCATTTATATAATTCAGATTTATTCTCTGTTAAAATGGTACTAAGCCTGTCTGACAAACAAAAAGATACATGATAAAAGTGGGTTCAGTATCGCTTCAGACCACTGGTAAAAACCGTTATACTGTATTTCTTTAACTGCTGCCTGAGCAGCCCCTCCCCCTCAGCTCCCCAGCAGAGAAGCAGCAGTGGGTCAGCAGTAGCAACAGCAGCCCCAGGGGCAAGCATCATTATAACATGGCTGTGGTAATTAGAAGGACCACTCAACCATTGGTTAAATTGAAGTAATGTGCTTTATCTGCTTTAAAAGGAACAGAGGTTAAGATTCACATTGGCTTCCCAGACCTCTTTTCCAAAAACACACTTGTCATGAAGGTGGTTACACATAATAAGAGTGACTCTTCAGATGAGTTGCCGTAGAAATTATGCACACTTCAGGATTAGTAATATAAAAGTCAGCACTCAGCAGCCTCAGCAGATTACTACAGCTTTATGGTAATAGTGAATCAATAGTTTTTCTGAGCAATTTATCTACATCATGTTGACATAAGTTCATGAGGTATATGATACAAGAGAGGCCATTTTGTCAAAGTCAAAGGGAGAATTGTGCTTTCACAGTGTGACACGTCTGAGCTTATAACAACACAGTCTATAGATAGACTGTGTTGTGTGTGGCTTTATTAGGATTTCATTACAATGTGAGTATGTTACAGAGGGTGGTATACAGCAAACCTTTGTGAGGCAAACTGAAAGGCCTCTTTCATGAGGCTTAATTGGGAAACATCTAGACTCAGTTAACTTCCCATACAAATTAATACAACCTGACCCTGTCTACATCCTGCGTCTGCCTGCAACCAATGACATGACACAACTCACAACTCAGAGTATATAAGCTACACTACATAAAAGACAAAGATATAATATGACAACTGAGTGTAGCAAACAAATCAAGCTGTAAACCATCTTGCTTACATAAAAAAGAAGGGGGTGTGAACAGAAAAGCTATTTAGAAAGTCCACCCTGAGAAAACTCTGATGTAATTGAAGCTAGAGGGCAGAGTTTTGAAAGACTCCCTTCTCCAAAACAAGCAGTTTTACAGTGTTTTTCTTACCAAGAAGCGCTTGAAACAGCTGGCTGCCCAAGATGGCAGACACTTTGTCCACGCTGGTTTTCAGGGCCTGCTCCTCTGGGCTGGTCAGGTTGGCCTGGTACCGTCTGAGCAGCCCCACTGCTCGCTCCGTGTCTGCCTCACAAAATAGATATACATGTCTCAGGACAACAGCAGCAGAGAACCGACACATGCTGGCAGTCAATATTGACAGGGTCAATAATATTCTTACTGGGATTAGAATTAATATTTATCATATTGTTCATTAACAAGGCAGTTAATCCAGGAATATGAAGATATGACAAAATACCACCTCATATCTGTTAGGACTGCAACTCGCAATTATGTTCCTTCTCAATTATTGTACAGATAATCTTCTTGACAGACACATTTCTTGTCAGCAAATAGTAAAAAAAATGACAATTACAAGTTCCCAGAGCTCTTGGTGACATCTTTACATATCTTGTTTTGTCCAGCCAACAGTCCAAAACCCAAAGATATTTGGTTTACTATAATAAAAGACTAAGATAAAAAGAAAATCACATCTAAAGAGCTGGAACCAGTGAATTTGTGCCATTTTTGCTTCAAAAATGAGACAACTTTTCTGTCAATCCACTAATCGATTATTCATTTCAGCTCTAAAATCTATAGAGAATAACTGATTTCAAACAATAAGCTAATGCAGCACTCCTACAAATATATATATACAGTATGTATGTATACAGTATACAGTATAGTAAGTACCATGATACATAAAGCATGTCAGAAAACTTTTTTTCTATCACAGATAGATCAAGTACAAATATAAGATTTTACACAAAATATCATACAAGAATAATTATGTCTATTTGACTTATAGCCAGAAGCAGCACTGCTGTTTGTTACATTCCTCTACAGAGAACATAAAGGTACTTTTCTCTTGCAACACGACTGTACAGCTGGTTGTTGAACCCGGTGGGTGGTGAGGAACCAGCAGAGAGATGATGCACATCACGGAGGTAAATCTACTACTTCACAGTTTCCTACCTGATCCTGAACATTTTGATCGAGAAAAACCTCAGAAGAGTGAACGGCTGCCCGGAAGTTGCACAATTTCCAGTTACAGTATTTTACCTTTTTCATTCTCTTAAGGACAAAAAAATAATCGTGTTTCTCAAGGGATTATAACTGAGGTCGGCGGGGCAGTGAAAAGCCCTGCAAAAACTTTCATGAAGTAATGAGCTGGCATTAACCTAAAAACTTTACTACAAAACTTTGGCACGTGAGGGAGACGTTACGTTACGTTAACGGTACTCACCATACTTATGCACCATGGTGTGGCCAATTCGGAAAGTCATGTAGAGTACAGTTTGGGGGGTAGGGTTGTTAGAAGAAAATAATTACACCAATAGTCCCGGATAATTATACAATCAGAACTGTCGCTCCTTCACAAACAAGTGAGATATTGAGTTTTAAATCCAGTCGCTGGACACTCCCCGTCTGTTACTGCAGCGGTCAGCGGTGGTCCACACCCACAGACAGAGGTTAACATGTGACAAGAAGAGATTGTTTACTTCATGTCAACTTTCCAGAAGTTTTGGGAGAAACGGCCCCAGAGCGTGACATCTTCCTCCTCCCCTCACCCACATGCCTCGCCTTCATGGAAAAACGGCCCTGTGGCTCAGCCTCATTGGGACACTGTAATACCAATATTAATATATTTAAACCAGGCCACCTGCAGCTAGCTTAAATTATCTGTTGGATGGCGATGGCATCATCATAAGTGATCAATCAGTTAGCGTAGCATCTTGTCTTATGGTTACATTTTTCTCGGATCAGCCTCAAGTCGACTATTTTCCATTTTTTTGCATTGTGTGCCATCTAGTGGTGCGTTAAGGTGGTGCTGGGAAATCACGATTTAAATGGGAACTCGGTCTGTTTACAGGTCTTGGGGAGTAGCTACTACTGCATATGGGGGGGGAGAAAAAGTTGCGTTAAGCCTTTTGTGGCTCCAGAGGGAGCTGTGCGAAGTCTGATAAATTGCCTCAAATGAGTCAGCGTCGGTTGGGGCTGAAGACTACAGGTTTGAAAACGAATATCTCGGGGTGTGGAGTTAGAAATAAGTAAGCTTACCAGACCTCTGTAGCCCGCTCCTCATCTCTGCTTGATGCTACCGGATCGAGGCTACATTAGCTGCTACTAGCATAACCGAACCGAATCTCTGACCGAACTGTCGGCGGTCGTGTTGCATTGTGGGTAACGTAGGTTTTGACAAGGACCGATATCAATGGTCATGCATCGATTTTGATCCTTTTTTATAAAACTGTCCATTGTGAGTATGACAATGTTATAGGAGTGCAAAGCAACAGTTAACCCAATATTGCATATAAATTGTCCTGAGGCAACAGAAAGTCGTTTTGACCCTCACACCTCATCCCATTTATAATTTTTATCTTTACACATTGTAATATCTGATGACATGTTTCAGATTGATCGGATGAGAAGCTGAAGTGGGTATAATGTTGCATTTTGGGGTGGGAACACACTTTAAGGTAATATAGATTTTACTATTTAACATCTCAGCAGTGGGAAAAGTATTCAAAAGTAGCAATCCCACTATGTAAAATTATACATTACATTAGTAAAAGTCCTGCATTCAAAATACACTCTAGTAAAAGTATTATCAGCAAAATCAGTAATAGCACTCATTACTCATAATATTATAAAGAGTATAGACCTGCTTTGTATGAAAAGTGTCCTCAGATAAGTTCTGTTATGATTTGGCGCTATATAAATAAAATTTTTAATTGAATTGAAATGATGTACGATAAGATGAGCTCTGACAGTGTTACATTATTATTGGACTAATACGACTGATGCATTAACATATAAGCACATATATTACAATACATATGAGCATTTCGATGGTGTAGCTGGCTGCCATAGAGCTAATCGTACCCATTTTATATACTACAGGTGGTTTAATTTAATGTATAATAATGCATTGTATTCTATATGCTCATTATAGGCTTTTAAAGTCTTCCGCTGCCAAATAAATGTAGTGGAGTAAAAGTATTAAGTAGTATAAAATTTTAATGATCAAGTAAAGTACAGGAATTGTACTTAAGCACAATACTTGAGTAAATGTGCTTATAGTCATTCCACCACTGTATCAAAATAACTTGCCGGAAAAATACACGCATGTGCATGAATCTCTAAATAAACATAATTGATTGTTTAAAGACATACGACAAGTGTTATTTTCCATTTGTTGTCTCAAGGATATACAAAGGTCATTTGTATTTCATATGAAAAGACAGAGTGCAGAAAATGTGATGCCCATTGTTTCACAAATGAAACAAAAGAAACCAGAAGATGTAGACCGTAGACCTGCATAAAATATGTTGGAAAAAAATACTAGGTTATTACATAAAGAAATAAGGAACCATAATGTATGTTGTAATGCAGCTTTTCTAATATGTTGCTTGTTTTCACCTGATCTGATTTTTCCTAACATAATTCATGCAGTAGAGGATTAACTACACAGAAACGGGACGGTGTACAAAATAGTTGTAGTGCTTTTGGCTCAGTTTACAGTACATACACATCTTTCCTGCAGTGGTGACACCATGAAAAAAGGTTTAGTAACAAAACCCAGTGATACAATCAGAGGAATGCTTCATATTTTCAGTAGCAACAGGAAAATGATTTTTAAAAAACCGTGAAAGATAAACCCAGTTAACCAGCTAGACTTATAAAGACAACAAAAATACTAAACCCGCCATCCAGTGGCTTAGTGCCCATATTTGATTCACATCTTGTAAAAGAAAACATTCTCATTTTCATGGCTTCGGAATACAGTGTATTGTTATTCACATTAACTTGCTTTCTTCCTGATTTAGGTCCAAACCATTCTGGCAGTGCAGACAAGGATGTAGGTCACTTTCAGGGCAGAAAAATCTCCTGCCGGAGTCGGGCAAACTACCCAGTGGATAAGAAGGGAGACAGTTCTTTCCTATTACAGGCTGAAGTATTGTCGTCTGTCCCTGTGTAGAGTCACAGAAAAGTTATAAAAACAGACGTATTAACACAGTTGTAAATGCTAACACATTCATTTCAGTAAAAAAGTTGGCACCACTTTCTAATAAGGCACCATTTATAAAGGGTTTATAAGCTGTAACTAATTGTTTTGTTTATTGTTAATAAAGCTTTAATTAATAATTTATTAACTGTTAATTGAGCCATTAGTTACAATTTATAAATTGTAATGTGAAGGTAAAATGTTATTTGATGTCCATTTGCTTGCATTATAACGTTCCTTAAAATTTTATTTTAAGTAAGCAAGATTTGAGCTGGAACACTGTGTGCAACACCCAAATGTTAATAATGTAAATACCCGTAGCTAGTCTTTTTTAGTATAATTATTTTCAATGTGTTAACTAGAGCTGAAACAGTCAGTTAATAGGTTAGTCCATCAACAGAAAATTAAAAAAAAAACTATTTTCATAATCAATTAATCACTTAAGTCATTTTTCAAGCAAAAGTTCCAAACATTAATTCCAGATTTGTTGTTCTGTATTTTATTTTATATGATAGTGAATTCAACATATTTGTGTTTTGGACTGCAAATTTGAAGATGTCACCTTAGACTTAACGATTAATAGATTAATTGTGAAAAAGAAAAGAAAAAGGAAGCAATCATTAGTTGCAGCCCTAATGTTAACATAATTGAAACGTACAGTACCTTTTCTGTGACAGAAACAGTGTACTTTCCTGGCAGAAACAGTGAGGTGGATGAGTCAATCTATTCACTTTCATAGACATTTCCATCCGACAGACACAAATGTGTACAGCAAACATCTGCTCATCTTACCGCTGAAAGATGTAGAGTCCAGTCATTATCAGAATAGATGCAATGTCCACTGTAATCCATATTATTTTGTATGTAAGAGGCGCCTGAAACACACAAGCATGCCCATAGGGTCAAGGCGTGTCACATATTTTGGAAAACACCCGTACAAACTTGTCGGCTCCAAAACAAATACTTCAACTGATAGTTTTTAATGCTGGATGGTGAAATGAACCGAAAGGGAAGTAAAGCACAAGCTACTGTATGTGGAGCTGTATATATTGCTCACCATGACCCAGTCAGGCTCCTCCATGTCCTTCAGGAGGTGGCAGGAGTTGGTGGTGACAGAGCTGGCCCCTGCACACCACAGCAGAGAGAACAGCCAACGCTCATTAACCACCCACAGGTTCACTGTAATGTTATTGCTCCGAAGTCTCCTGCCAGATAAAACACAGTGTTTGAAATGGAACATAGGACACGTAGAACTTTGTATAGATTATAATGTAGGTAAATTAAGTAAGATGTAGTATATTGGAAGACAGGAGTCTATGGAAAGCAGGACAGTAAATATTTGTTTATGCAGGTATGAATCTGCCTGTGTATGTAAATGTATCTTTGTATTGATATGTAACTAGGTGCATATGTGCATGCAAATACACTGTATATATTATGCAAATATATATATTACTCATGTCTTTTGTCTATGTATTGATTATTCTGATTTGCTTATTAGATAATTTTTGCATTAAAAAAAAAAACCCAAATCAATAAAATATATAAATCATATAAAAAACATACAGTGAGTTTTTCTGCGTGCATACATGGATAGACAGTGATAAAAAAGATACATGCATACACCCACCCTGCTGTCACAAGCATCATGATCCCTGACCAGACACACATTTATACCACACACCATTTCAACAGTCCATGTACAGTGAGTTCACGAAGCACTTTAAATGCAACACTTCAGCATTTTCTCAAAACATGTTCCTACACTGTATTTCATTCTTTAGTAATTTTTTAAGGTTGGTATGTTCATCCATGAAACAACACTCCTGGGTTGGAATATTATTTGAAACTCATTCCCTGGAGGCTGATCCTGCACCTTTATATTCAGTGCCAGCACTACTGTGTCTCAGCATGCTACACACACACTTTTAATTAACACAGTACTGTGCATGCACCCTGGCACAACCACATAGATAACATGGGTGTATTTATATATATATATATATATATATATATTCTTTTTTTTTTTTTTTTTTTTTTACCTGATTTCTTTATAATAGCTGTATTTCAGATTCAGGTGTTTCCCGCTTTTGTTTAACATATCACTTTCATTATTATAGACCTGGATGAAGCCTGGAGCAGTCTTATTTACATATTCTCTTTTTGCTGGAGGAAGCCAGAGGACCTATAACAAAGGAAAAAAACAACGCCTTAACAAAATATGCCTTATTGTGAAATATCTCAATCACATTCCATCAGAGGGATTATAATTAGACTTACCAGGCTTGGGTCAATGTCAGAATTTAAGATGGTCCTGACTGTTTCCTCTGTGTCATTTTCCTTGTCGGGACTATACAGGTCAAATATCACTGAGACGTTGTGCTGCTTGGCGAGGTTGAGGAGCTGAAGTAAGGAGGGTATAGTCTGATTCCTGGCTGTTTCCATCTCCTCTTCTGAGAGCTTGGACACCGAATGGAAAGGATCTGTCTGGAAAGTCAGATAATACTTCCTGTGACAGTTGCATGTGGCATGATAACACATAAACCTTTATGAGTGACTGTGTGGACAAGCATGTATCAAAGCACAGCCCTCACCTTTAGGAACCATTCACCTGCATTCAGACTCTGTAATTGCTCCCAGGTCAAGTTGGTGCTCTGGTCGAAGTTTTCGTCAGGGAACTTCTCTTTAACGTTTGTCGTTCTAAGCAAGAACCCAGCTTTATGGTCATGCATCAAGAAGGGAATTCTGTCTTTACTAGATTAAAAAAAACAGTAAAAAAATATCATCTGTGAGGCCAAAGCAATCCTAATTTAAAGGCGCATTAAGTAATTCATGACCCTTATTGACCTCTGTGGGCAACTAGGACAAATAGCAAGAGCACTGATAGAACAACACCAAGCAAAGTACACAAGTCATTGGAATTGATCAACAACCAGATAGAAGTAACTGATCATTCGGTAAACCCCTCCAACAAACAGCGATTGTCCAATCATAGCTTAGAAACCGTAACTTGGCACAGCAGGCCTGTCAAGCTTTGGATTTCTCCACATGTCAAAGTGTTCATGGGGCTGTAGTAAGAACAATGCTTGGCATCCAAAGAGTTTGGAGTATAGTGTCTTTTTTTTTTTGCCTTTCCAAAACCAAAAACACAAAGATAAATGTTTAAGGAATGGAATAAACAGTGTGTTTGTCCGCTCTAACACATGTTAGAAAAAGCCTCCTTCATCCACATCCACTGTTTAGTATTTAACCACTGTGAAGGAGCCTGTTCTGGATGCTACTATATCAGAGTTCAGTGTAACATTAGTGACTCTGTCCTAATGTGGGGACACACTACAGCAACCCCAACCCAGTCATTACCCGAGTTAGCGTTACATTTTCTCACACACATTACAGAGTCCTCATTCTCAAAGCCCATTCTCTTGTAACGTTAAAAGTGAATAATACAGTTTGAAAACATTAGCAGTGTAGCATAAATCTCATTAACCACCATAACCTCTATGTTGCTTGTCCACTTATGTTTTTCTGTAATCTAAACAACCAAACAGGGTAATGTAAGAACAAATTACCTGCAGTACAACAACAATGCTGCTTGTGCATGGATAATGAGCTGGTGAGAATTTTTAGCCTGGGTGGGACTTGTAGCTTCAGCCTCAGTCTTTTTTTAGGTCTTTTATTTAGGGTTCTCATTTCAAAACAAGTCAGCCAGACTTGGAGTTTTATACTAACTCATGAAGCTAACGATAAACTGGCGGTGTCTAGCTAGAATTAGAGAAGCCTGCTTTTGTCTACCTCTGTCTAAAACCAAGGATGCATTGTTTCAAAAAATAGTTTCAAGTGGTAATGAGCCCCCATCATTGTAAACTGTATATGTGCCATGCAAGAAAAACGAGATTTACAGGCTTAGCAAACTATATATACTTTGCTGTTATACTCAACCACTAAAAAGCCTTTTAAATATGAACCCATGTTCACTGTACCTGAGCTGTACGTCTGTCTCAAAGGCTACCACGCCGCACGCGATGCTCCTGTTGAACGACATCATGGTGTTCTCTGGGGCCAGCTGAACACAGTGAGGACAGATGGGTGAGACACACACTCATGTGCTTAAAACTCACAATCTACCTTAAAGCTGTGTGAACACACACAACCCCATACAGAGTGATAAATTGAGCTTATTGGTGACCCAGGAGCAAAGCAAACTAACAAGGACGGAGCAGCATGACATATGGGGCCCTCACATGACTGGACATTTGTTCACACTTGAGCCAGTTGTAGAGTATTTGCTGTATCATGAACATGTGAAAACACATCATCAGTAAGCAGACTATAATATACTGTAAACAGAGTATAATGTGTTGTTTAAGTTGCTCCGAATGACAGGAGATAATGATATTTGTATGGAGTGTAGCAGTCGATTTTTCCATTTGGGTGGCTTATAAATTAAAGGAATAGTTCGCCATTTTGGGAAATACATTTATTCGCTTTCTTGCCAAGAGTTAGATGAGAAGATTGACACTCTCATATCTGTCCATTAAATATGAAGCTATAGCCAGGAGACAGATAGCTTAGCTTAAAGACTGAAAGCAAAGGGGAAACAGCTAGTCTGGTTCTGTCTAAAGGTAAAAAAAAAAAAGTGCCCACCAGCACCTCTAAAGCTCACTAATTAACACGTTATATCTTGTTTAATCTGTTCAAAAGCGGAAGTGTGAAAATGACAAATTTTGATTATACAGGAGGTTATGTACCAGACTATTTCTCGGCTGTGGTACTGATCTTCTTATCTAACTCTCGGTAGGAAAGTGTATAGCATTTTTCTCAAAATATCAAACTATTCCTTTAAATAATTAAACTACCCTCCTTTGACTGCATAAACTACAAGCCTTAATTATAACTGCTATGCCTCAACCATGACAGCTCTTTCCAAAGGTGTACTGATGTCAACACTATGAGAGGTGGACCATGTGTATCTCTGGGGTGTTGTCAAGTAAAACAGGATGCTCACCATTGGTGCGCCTCTGTGGCCAATGAGCTTTGGTTTTTCAGGTAATTCACGCTTCTCCATCAGACAAGGAGAATCGATGAACAGGGGACACAGGAAGATGGCTGCCGACACCGCTACAAACACCACTGCAATCAGGAACTTAGGGCCTGGTGAGAACAAATGTCAGACAGTAAGATAATCCTCTTTATCTATTTACACTGCTGTGAGTCTGAACAGAGGATCTGTACAGAATTCCCTTTAGAAGTGCAATAATGAGTATTATTTGTACTGTGGGAGTATGATAAGTATCATAAGTGCTTTTCAGATCCTTGTGGTACACACGAATATTTCTGTTTTATGCAATATGCAAATTACGCAACACAATACAGCAATAGCCATTTATTAAAATGCATATATGTGTGTTTCACTTGCTGAGTTTCATGAAAATAAAAAAAATAGTGGTTGAGATAGATTAGATAGATAATCACATGAACATTTGCACAAAGGACACAAACTCTAGTGTGCTACACTTTGTACTGTCAGAGTACAAAGTTGCATTTACTCTGACATCCCAGTTGTAAATCTGTTCCTTATTAAATGGTAAGGACAAAGTCTTTAGGCCATGATACATGACGACCATTACTGAAAACCAGCGGTGGTCCATCTTCATACTTGAATATGTGTGAATAATCAAGAGTACATTATTGCAATACATTTTAAACTGAAAATGACTGCTGTGATGCTGTTTTAATTTTAAATTTTATTCATATGCATATCTGTATCCTTTATTTATTATATCTTTATTCATTATTTCCTTCTAGTCTGGGATCAAGATATTTCATCTTTATTTTATCGTAGAAACTCCTGGTCAAAGCCAAATAAACCTCCTTTTCATGAAATTGACTCAGTGATGATGTTTATGTCTGGAAATGTTTGTGTCTGTGCACAGTGTTGTAATTGCTTGTGACTCATGCGAATGTGTGCTCTTAAATGACGTCTGAGACCTACATTTTCCCTTGGCCATGTGGAAGCCCCGGAAGACGAAAGGGCTCAGCAGGGTCAACGCCCCGACAGCACCAAACTGCAAGAAAGGAGCTGTGGCCTGCCAAGAGGCCGACACGCACATAAAAAACACATGATGTGCACAGACAACTAAGAGCCATGTAAAAAAAAAAATCCCAGACATATACACTCTCAGTATCATTCCCACACACTTCAGTCCTTGACCTGAGACCCTTACTGTACCTGGAGTGAGAGAGGAACTATTGGCCATTCTTGGCTCCACTTGTGACTAATTCCAGCGACCCCAATAGCAATGAACATCACACCAAAAAATAAGAAGATCTGTGTAGAGAAAAAGCAAATATGATGTTGAACAATTTGAGCAACCTCAATAGATGATACATATTTGGGAAAAAGTTAAATGATTACGATACCTTGTGTAGCCAATGTAAGTCGAGTGGTTCTCCTAAGGCAACTTGGAACAGTGCAAAGAGCTGTAATGAATGGTGTTAAATAATATAACGTGAAATTACGGCTTAAGAATGATACTAATCTTTTTTGAACCTGTCATAATATCTGGTTCCATGGCACACGACTAAACAAGGCTATTTTATGCTTTTTTTATTGAGCTGAAATTCTAAACATCCAATCTGTTATTGCCAGTAATTACTCCAGTAGTCACTCCATCATTACCGCCAATTTTCAGCACCACAGTATCAACACTGTAATCTCACCAGGAGCAGAACGCAGTAGCTGGTTAACACTGCAGAAATGATGATCAGCACCATGAACCAGTTCACCCATCGTTTCAGTATTTTGAATCCCTGCCTGATAAAAGAACAATAGAGGGCAGCACAGGGTTAGCAGAATAAAGGTCACCAATAAACAGAGAAAAGAAAAGAGAGGATTCTGGGCTTTTGTGCTAGATTCAATGGTGGCCGTGTGCGTGCGTGTGCGTGTGTGTGCGTGTGTGTGCTTGTAATCACTCACCAGTTAACATCATCTTGGTCATTAAAAGTAACCAGACAAATGTATATCCAGCACAGGGAGAGCAGGGAGACCAGAGTGACAACTGAGAACCAACAGCATGCACACTAAAATGAAAAGAAGAGGTGAAATATTATTCTTTTTCACTTTTTTGACATGTCAAAGCTTTTAGGTCATTAGGGTTAAGATTATCATCAAGATCTTTTGTATGCTACGTGTGCGTAAGTGAAAATATGTGTGTATGGATTCCAAAGGAAATTTGATCCGAGAAGAAAATGGAACAGTTCCAACATTTTTTTTCACAGTGGGTTTTGCACCCTGCACTGTGCCGTGACAGACAACTTACCACAAACAGGCCCTTCATGCTCTTTCACCATCAGAACACCTCCACCCTATTAAAATTAAAGACCGCCACTACCGCCCTACGCCTTTATAATCCCATTCCACATAAATCCATAACAAGCCTGTTAGGGCCTGTGAGTTTACTTATTTTTCTTGGCACACAAATGCATATTCAGCATTTTATTCATCACTTCATTTCCAAAGTTTTCCTTTTCTACAAACATGTAAATAGCTTTCTCTAAACAAAGGTAACCTCTTTGATTTAGCACAGGATTTGTATTGCAAAACAGTTCATTAGCAATATTTTACATTTCTTAATTCAGTCCAGTGGAATCTTAATCCCTGATTACAGGGATTTGTAAAGGTTATGCTCAGTGGAAGTACAAGGAACCTGAAAACTGAAATCGATGAAGTAATTTGGAACAGATTTTTTAATAAACATCACACACTACAAAATTAGAACATCTAAGACTTATCTGAACTCCCTAATGATATATTTGTTAACTTAAACATACACACAACTAACACTAAAAACACTCACTCTTCTCTTATTTTCTCTCGGGTGCTTCCAGTGGCAGCTATAGAAGGCCCTGCTGCAAACTCTGCAACAGCTGTCGTCTTGAGACATCACTTCTCCTCCTCATTCACAGTGCAGATCCTGAGGTCCTGTTCAGTGCAACCTGGACACCTGATACACGCAGCCTGAAGAAAGATGAAGGGAGCCCAGATAACACTTTCTCTGGATACCTAAACCTATGGAGTGCAGGAGGAAAAAAAAAAAAAAAAGATGACTGTGACGGAAAGCAAATGAGGGAGAGGGGAAAAAAAGAGTTTCTTTGAGTATTAAGGCAATCCCTGCTCAATAACCCCCTCAATAGAGCCCGTGTGCAAAGGGGGTATAGCCACTGGCAGCACTTACAATGGCCAACACCATGGGGTATTGAGAGCAGTGCACAGACCGTCCTGAGAGTGAAGTCATACTATTGGAGCCTTTGCAGAACAAACAGCCACAGTGACTGGCACATCCACGCACAGAGAGGGGGTGGAGGATATAAACTGCAAGTAAAGGACAAACAGTTTACATACTAACAGAGTGAAGAACCCTCTTTAGACACTGGTAATGACTGGAGCTTGTAAGGGTTTAGATTGCTAGAAATGTACGCGTTGATAATGCAGTAGGCTGAGAATTGGTCACAGCTAGATTTTAGTAAACATGTTGGGGCACATAATTTATACAGCTGTGCCAGGTTTCGGTCCCATCTACAAAAAAAGACAACGTGGGAAAATTACACAAATTGTTGCCCACCGAGGAGACACATTGAGCAATAAAGGTTTCTTTTGTGAAGAGGCTCTATACGACCAACTGTTTCTTGTTGGACTGGATTTGACTTGGGGTTTAACCAGCCATCGTCTCACCTGGATTGTTCACTTTGTTTCCATAGTCAAAGCCTTCAGGGAAATAAGCAAGTTCAAAGTTAGGGCATACGTTTTAAAGATCAATCAGTTCAAGTTAAGATGAAACTTAACTGTCACTTACCACTCTAAATCATTCTACAGTATAGAATAAAATGACATCCTACCGTTTAGTAACCGTGTTTCTTAAAACGAATTAGGATCATCTAATAAGAGCATGTTTGGACAGGTCGACAGCTCTTAATGTCACTGTCATGAAACACAAGACGCGTTGTTTCATTGCACAAACCGAACATTTACCAGGAAGTTTTCAACCTGAGCTGAATGTTGAGTAATAACTATAATATGTCTGAGCAACCAAACTGTCAGCTGGTGACAAGATGACAAAAGAAAGTGAAATAGAAATGTCCCTCTCGCAATCAAAGAACAATTAAACATTTCTTCATGGCTGAGTGCCTAACAACAGTGTCCTTTTTGTTTTCCAGTCTGACATACCATAGCTGGAAGACATCACTGTTTATTTATTTAATGATACTATAACTGTCCCTCTCATATTTTACCTTATCCGTAAGCACACCTAATACATGCTTCAAAGTATAAGGATATAATCTCATACAACTGATAAATCTACATAAAATAAAGGCACAGGGCACAGGGGTACCTGCAAAGGATTAAAGGACAACGCAGAGACACACCTTACCAATTTGTTCAACCGCAATGCTTTTATCACTTTACGCTGTCAATATAAACTGTAATTAGACACAAAAATGTAGTGCGTGTGCTACTGTAATAAAAAGTGATGAGAGATAAAATACCCAATCAAATGTTCTTAAATGATTGATGTTAATGCAGTGACAAATAAGCGGAGGAAAGAGTGAAAACAAAACACTATCATATCTCACCCTCACCCTCTCTCACACTGTCCCTGATGCATACCTTCATGCAGTAAAAGTGTCTCAACTTCCTTTTGGAACAAGGGTTGTGCTGCTCTGCTGGGACTTTCCTTAACAACAAAAAAATGTTTTGCCATCATGCTTTACCTTCAACGGTAAAACAACCCCTTCCCCTATTTTGTTTGTAAGCTATTACCAAGAAAAAAAATGTTAACAAAACACTAAAACCTCACCAGGTCAATTTCACAAGCCCTCAACTCCTTAACAGCTTTTAATAGCAGCTTTTATTAGAAAGATCCTTTTGTCCCCACACTTTAACACACTTCCACACATTTGGAAACTTAAAGTTCCTAAAATAATCTCAGCCATCTACATCACTTAACACACACACGTCTTATCTTGTGTATTATGTGCTTTGTTGTTGTTGTTTTTTATAGTCTGTCCTGTGATTTTATCTTGATTTAACAGGAGCAGTAGTGTGAACAGGTTTTTTTTTAACAGACTCAGCGTTTTAACATTATTTGATATATTCCTGTTTTTTTCCTGTATATCTCTCACATGATTGGGTAGTCAGGCTGCTTTTTTGTTTTCTTTTCCTTTATTTCTTCCCTTCTTGCTTTTGGCTTGTTCAAACGGCAAAGAGTGAAAGTCAATATCACACAGAGTTGTAATCTTGTGCACTTGAATAAAAAAAATATCCAACCTGTTTTCAATTACATAATGTTTGTTAAAACAATAAATTATGATGTGAAGAGATGTTCAGTTATACGCTTTAGTGTGATTCCCATGTGACCAGACTGATACAAAACCATTTAGCTTCAACCTGTCAGCTTCACGCCAAAATGTCCAAGCAGAAAATGCAACGTTCATGTCTATATGGTTTTCTTCATTCATCGTTTAATAATTTATCAAAGGCACAAAAGCCGTTAAACAAGCCAGCGTGTCCAAGCGGCTGAGGTGCACAAACGAGATGCTTATTGCTTTTTAAAACGTTCCTGAAAATTTGCAAAAAATATCTATCTATCTATCTATCTATCTATCTATCTATCTATCTATCTATCTATCTATCTATCTATCTATCTATCTATCTATCTATCTATCTATCTATCTATCGTACTGTAGGCTATCTGCAGAATCAAACAAACCAAAACTGACTCACCATGCTCTTCATGTTCTCACACCGACGCTCACTTCTTGAGAAAAAGCCACTCTGGTTGCCTCCACTCTCCTTCTCCTGCACCCTTTTCACGCTCAGTGAGTCCGTGTACTGAATGTGAATGGCCCCACATGAATGGATGCGGGATGAAGGGGTGTAGCCCAAACAGCGAGGGAGGATCTAAAGAGTTCAGTACAGGTAGGCTACAAAGTTACTGTAGTCACTTGTCACTTTGCAAATTAAAGTTTTTGCACACAAAACATATGAAAATGTACAAGTACAGCTGAAACGATTAGTAGGCTAATAGTTAAAAATTAGCTCCGCCTCAACCAACTACAACAATAAAATCCTGCTTTTACATGAATGCATGAGTAATAATAATCTAATATATATATACACAACAGTCACAGTGGACATTTTTCTGCATGAGTACCTTTACTTTAAATAGGCCTTGAGTAGGCTACATTTTCCTGATTATAAGTTACATTTTCAATGCAGGACTTTTACTTGTAATGGAGTATTTTTACAGTGTGGTATTAGTACTTTTACTTAAGTAAATGATCTGAATACTACCACTGAAAATGACCCACGGACCCATTTTCTTGGCCCCGCATACTAGATTCAGATTTCTTTTAATTGGTGACGTTTACCTAATATTCCCAAAGAAAAAAATAAATGTTTTATAAAATAGTGTTTTTTAGTATTCCTCTCCACATTGTGCATGGTGTAGTCCACGTGGGGGGACTACGTGGTGAGTCAACAGCGCGGTTTAATATCTTGTTACGATCAACAGGACGGACCATATCTGCGCAATTCAATGACTGTTACACTGACGTATCGGCTGGACGGTGTGCTAATCTGGGTGTGTCAGAATAAAGGCTTGAGATGTGTCTTGAACGCACTTAAACCCCCACGTGCCTATTATGGGGTGCAGCTTTCTTCTGCTGGAGCTGGCGAGCTCTGCAGCTCCCAAATGAGCCATTCTGCATAATGAGCAGGCCTACTTTTATATTTTGACGCTAATACTTTTGTACTTGTACTTAAGGTTACATTTTGAATGCAGAACTTTTCCTTGTAAGAGAGTACAGAGATAACCTGTGGTATTGCTACTTTTACTTAAGTAAAATATCTGAGTACTTCTTCCACCACTGACAGTCAAAATGAAAGTCCATAGTCCAAGTACATAATGTATTTAATTACTTTAATTATAGTAGCTTTATAAAGCTCAGTGCTCATTTTCTCAAGCTTGTCACAGTTTTAGATTTATGTGTTTATGCACCTTTCATACCTGTCAGTCAGCCGTGGGTTTCTTTTATTTAATTGCAGTGAAAACTTAAAACTACAAAACTTGCAGAGACTTGAAACCTGCTTGATAACTCTCCATCACAGTGAACATAACATCTGATTTACTTATGTATTGCGTGGTGAAGCAGTGCAGCAGTGAAGCAGTCACATCAATACTACAATGTAACTTTGAGAATAATAAATGTGAGGCTTTCATGTGATCATGCCCATATCGGTGCTATGCAAAATGATTTGCATAGTGTAACGAAATGAGCCATAACCAAATGGGTACACACATTTTTGAAGTGAGAACTTGAGCTGTCTTCTGTTGTCAGCTGAAGTGTGCATGAGAGATTGTAGCAGATATAAAACTAAGATGAGACATTTTGAATTGTGTGATCTTAATTTTGATTTTAACTTTCTGCCATAAAGATTATTGTAAAAAGGTGTGAGAATATGATTATTTTATAGGAATGAGATGTGTCAGAGTACAGGAATCGGTCATCATAACATACATTTATGTTACATTAAGTAGATATATAATGATAATTATATGAGTACAGCCTGCACAAACTCATCGGAAGAAGTTGGATGTTCAAGGGTGCTGTGAGACTAACTCTGAATTTAGTCTCTAAATTATGAGCCAGATATACAGATTGATGTACTGCAACTTAAGATAATGTCAGACTTGCACTAGTGTGGGTTTCTAACAGGTTTCAGCTTATGTTTGGAAATAATTTGTTAATGCTCCTGCTGACAAAGGAGGTAACTCATATGTCCCATGTCATCTCAAATCAGTTTGAAAAGAGGCTCCTAAGAAATGACACGCTGACTGGTGCTGCGGTAAAAACTTGGCACTTCAACTTTAGAAAAAAAGTAAATATAAATGGGTGTTTTGGTAAGACTGGAAGAGACTGGAAACAGATGGGAAGAATACAACAGAGACTGGAACATCAGAGATTAAATCTAAAATTGAAAGGATCCAGATTATTGTTAAAGCAGCAGTGTACCTCTTGGATATGATAAGCTCAGCGTACAATCAAGTCAAGAAGCATGTGTAGGTTGATAGTATTAATAATTTTAATTCTTCAGTGGAATGAGAGAAGTCTGAGTGCGAATGGACAAGATTTCAAACAGTTTATAGTTAGTAGAAGAGAGAGACCAGACATTGTGTGTGCTCAAGAGTGTGGGATAAAGCCTGACTTGGATTTTGTTTTATATGGATTTGTGGCAGTTAGGCAAAATACACAGGTGTGTCACTTTAGTAAAGCTAGGGATTTCCTACAGAGTGCTACAGGTGTAGGGAGTGACAGGAGTGTGTGGTAGTGGTGGAAAAAGCTGGTAGTCATAAATTACTACAAGCCATGTAAAAGGCTAGAATTAGGCAAGCTTAAGTAAATAGAGGGACAGAATTGAAATGATGTTGTATGGCGTGGGGATTTTAATGTGTATAACACATTATGGGGGAGTGAGAGAACAGATAATAATGGTCAGGTAATACAAGATTTGTTAGATGAAAATAATTTAGTGTGCTTAAACGATGGAAATAAAACGAGGATAGATGTTAGTACAGCAAAGGAATCTGTGCTTGATTTTGTTTCCAATAATACTGCAGCAATATATGATTAGAAGGTGTACCAAGAAGGAAGCAGAGGGAGTGGTCATTATCCTGTCTTATGCAAAGTAAATATTTCTACATCACTGACCAGAGAAGACGGGAGATTTCAGCATCATAATTGGGAGCAATTTCAGAAAGAAAGAGATAGATACCTGAGTCAGATTATAATATGGACATAGAAACATTTGATAATAAAATAAGACAAGGTATAATATCAGCTCCATTAGAGTTAATTCCTAAAAGTAAAGGCAAAATAAATAGAAAAGCAGCACCATGGTGGGATGACAAACATAAAGTAGCAGTGAGAAATAGAAATAAAGCATTTCACCTATAGTGAAAAGAACACATTATTTCCAGTCAATGATTCAGTACAAACAAGTTCAAGCAGTAGTAAAGAGGACAATAAGACAGGCAAAAGGGACATACTGGAAAAAGTACTGTGACTCAATCAGGAACACTAGATGGACGGGGACAGGAGGGAATGGACTGGAGTTACCCTGTAAGTAATGGAAATGAAGAAGCAGTAAGTAAGGAGTGAAGAAAGAATCTGAAAACATGGAGGCACTAAGAAGAAACAATAGCACTGAGGATGAAGAATTTAGCTTGGAAGAATTAAAGAAGGCACTGACTAAAGATGAAATATGTTACATCATGCTGAAACATTTAAGTATGGGGGGACTGAAAAAGTTGTTGCTATTATTTAACCCAGAAAGAATCGCAGTGAGCTGGAAGGAAGCGATAATTATTCCCGGTATAGAAACCTGAGAAAGATGCTAGCAAGCCAGCAAACTAAAGACCTACTGAGAGAGGGGTTGCTGATCAAATTACACTTAATGGGAGTCGGAGGGAACGTTTTCAATTACTTCCTAAGTGAAAGAACAATTCAGGTTAAAATAGGGTTAGATTGATCAAATAAACATGTTGTAGTAAATGGAACACCTCAGGGGACTGCTGTAACTCCTACTTTATTTTCTGTTATGATAAATATTTGAAAATATGCCAATGGATATGGAAGATCACTGTTTGCAGGTGACAGGGCTTTGTGGAAAAGAGGGAGAAATGTAGAACATATAGTTAAGAAAATACAATCAAGGTGAAATGTGGGGGGAGAGTGCACTTCAACTTGAGGCAACTATTGGATGAATCTGAGGGGGCATGGAGATAGTCATCCAACAAAAAGGGTCTTGCAGACAGAAGGGAAGGACACAGAAACTAAGTTTTGGTTGGACAGGGGATCATGTGGCAAGAGATATGAGAGTGAGATATGGCATGATAAAGAGTTCTGCCCAACTGTGGTATGGCCTGTTAGACCTGCCTGGGTATTAAAACATCCATGTGTAGATCTGGAAGTGCTAAAGATTAAGCACAGTAACAAAAATATTGATTTAATTAGTGAATATTATAGTTACAGGGACCATAAGTGTATAGACTATTGACAGATTTTTACTGATGGATCAAAGTATCCACAAACAGATGTAACAGGCTCCGCAGTTCCCGTAATTCCCAGTTACCAGATGGAAATTAGCAAAAGAGCATCAGATTATCTGAATGTATATACTGCTGAAGTGTTTGCAATGCGGATGGCAACTAAAATACTCACGTGTATTGACTCTGTATCAGCACTCACAAGCATTAAGACAGGTACAGCCAGTAATCAATCATCAGTATCTGCTTTATGAACTCTTCAAAAATAGTTAGGCAAGGGTAAAATATCACATTCAATATCACAAGACGCGATCAAAAAAGAAATTGTCGAAGTTAATATTTTAAATTTTAAACTTTTAAAATCAGAGGGGAAAAGCATAGCGTGGAGAAAAATAAATCACCAGTGGCAACAGTCAAAAGGACGACATCTACTCTAAATCCAAAATAAAGTAGGTATGGTAACTATGGGAACTAATAGGAAAGAGCAAGATAGGGAATTGGACACAGCAACCTTAACAGTACAGTTTCCATCATGTAAAAACACCCAACAAGTTACTGTGATCAGTGTCTTTTAAAAGAAACAGTGGAGAATATTCTAGTCACATGCAGAAAATATAGGAGAAGAGACAAGTGATGATCACCCACTTACAGAAAACAGGACACGTAGAGGCCAGTGTAAAAAGAATATTAGAGTGTGGAGGGAAGAGAATGGCTGTTTGGTCTTATGAGTTTAAAAATGACACCACTTAAAAAGCAATGGACATTAAAGAAGACTAAATCCAGAAGGAGGCAGTAATGTTTCATTACCGTGTAATTGTTGGACTGCATGTTCAATTCAATTCAATTCAGTTTTATTTATATAGCGCCATATCATAACAAAGTTATCTCAGGGCACTTTTTCGAGTAGAGCAGGTCTAGACCGACTCTTTATATATACAGAGACCCAACATTTCCCACCATGAGCAAGCACTATGCGACAGTGGCAAGGAAAAACTCCCTTTTAACAGGTAGAAACCTCGAGCAGAACCAGGCTCTAGGTGGGCGGTCATCTGTCTCGACTGGTTGGGCTGAAGGGGGAGGGGGGGAGAGAGAGCAGGAGGAAAGAGAACATACAGCAGCACAGTACAGTTCCACACAGAGATGCAACGCAACTGGCCGCGGCAATGGCATGGATGTCAACACCAACAGAAACAATACTAAGAGCAACATTACAGCAGCAATACTAATAATAAGAGCAACAGCAACTGCAGCAGCGGGTGCAGAGGAGGAGCACGGGGGCAGCAGGCGGCCGCAACCATAGATCCAGACTCTACAGCTCCGGAGGCAGAAACACCTGCAGAAAGCAACAGAAGGAGAGAGAAAGGGGAGAGAAAGCACACAACTACGGGAAGAAGTTGAATTAGTAACAAGCATTGATGGGATATGAGGGCGTACAGATGGAGAGGAAGAGGAGGAGAGAGGAGCTCAGTGCATCATAGGAAGTCTCCCGGCAGTCTAGGCCTATAGCAGCATAACTAAGGGGTGGCTCAGGGGTCACCTGAGTCAGCCCTACTATAAGCTTTATCAAAGAGGAAAGTCTTAAGCCTACTCTTAAATGTGAGGAGGTTGTCCGCCTCCCGTACACAAACTGGGATCTGGTTCCACAGGAGAGGAGCTTGATAGCTGAAGGCTCTGGCTCCCATTCTACTTTTAGAGACTCTAGGAACCACAAGGAACCCTGCATTCTGGGAGCGCAGTGCTCTAGTGGGGTAATAGGGTACTATGAGCTCTTTAAGATATGATGGTGCCTGACCATTTAGGGCTTTGAAGGTGAGGAGAAGGATTTTAAATTCTATTCTGGATTTTACAGGGAGCCAGTGTAGAGTAGCTAATATTGGAGAGATATGATCTCTTTTCCTGGTTCTTGTCAGTAAACGTGCCGCAGCATTCTGGATCAGCTGGAGAGTCTTAAGGGACTTATTGGGGCAGCCTGATAACAGAGAATAAATAACACACCACTGGTGAATGAGAAAGAAACATGCTCTCTGATGCTATCAAGACTTAGGTAAACAAGATTTATTCAGCCAGCAAAAAAACATAAAGTACAATATGGACAGACGTTTGACAGGGAAGAAAAGAAAAACAGGTAATGCCAATCGAGCAAACACATCAGTCAAATCCAAAATATAAGGAAGCCTACCTGGTTTTTGATTTCAGTAGTAGCAGAAGAACCATGTGTCTTTTGTGAGTAGGCAAAGTTCAACATGCATTCTCCATTTACACATTTCATGTTGATAATGTTATATTAATAGGATGTTTAAATGGACAGATTATGGGACTGAAAATGTGTTCATGAGACAGTTCTGTCTACATTATGGTATTGTATGCACTGTTCAAGTAGGGCCTCAATATGAATGTTAGCACCAAAGAGTTGATGTGTTATCTGGCAAAAATGTTTACAAAACACTAAACCCACCAAAAATAAATGACCCTCTATTGCATGGTGTTGCCATATGGCAACAATTACTTTATCTCAGTTTTACTAAAAGGCAGTAATATAAAATTCAATGTTTTACTGTTTAATTGTGAAAAGAGGTCTTTTACTTTGATAGGACAACTATTTGATCACATCACATGAAGAAATTACCAAGAAATCCTGTTTGCACTTAATTTTTCCATGGACACACAGCACTGAGAAGATCATGATCTGAGGGCTCCCAAAGTTGACTATTTGCTCGATATTTAGGCAAAATACCTTCAAGAAAAAAATTGAAATACTATCTGGGGTAAGTTAACTTTTAAATGTCACCATTAAAGCCTGATTAGATGTGATAAGTTTTTTGTAAAATGGTAAAATGAAATGCGAATATGGAAGTGATCTGTGTGCATTCAACCTATTGGACTGTAATTGACTTATATAGCACTAGGCTACTCTGAGACTATGTTTACAACTTTTGATAACATTTTAAAGGGAAAAAACATAATTTTTATTTTTATTTTGTAATTTCAGAAATTTTGTAACTGTAATGTATTATCTGGACTATAAATTACACCACTGGAAATCATAGTTTGAAGAGAAAGAATTATGATATCCCAACCAGATTATATGTTAGTCCACATTTGTGTACATTTCTAGTCTATAAGCCCATACAGAAGTTAATATATTGTAGATGAGATGTAGATACAGGTTGCAAATGCACTGTGATATATAGTCCAGATAGTACAGTAATTGGAATTGTAGGCAGCATTGTGCGCTATTTCGGACTGTATATAGCCAGTTTACATAATGCTGCTTTCATCCATAGAACATGGAAGCCAGATTCTTCTATGGGACAGGGAAAGAGAACAGGGCAGAGTTAGCTCTTCCACCAGAGGAGAGTGAGGATGAGCACATTTATGGACGATGCTGCCATGAAGGCAAAAGGACAAGGAGCACACCAAGAGAAGATGACCACTCATGATGGTGTGAACCTGAGGGCCGTCAAGTGATTTGACAACTGTCCCGTGACCCTCCTGAGCACATTTGTTGCGGCAAACCCCACCGTGTGTCCAACATTGTGTAAGTGTACAATGTAGAAGAGCATGGGGGAAGTGGATCTTCTGGACTCTTTGATAGCCCTCTACCGCACCAAGATCAGGTCTAAGAAATGGTACCATCGCATCGTCTTTCACATGCTGGACCTGACCCTGGTAGAGACATGGCTCCTCTACCGAAGAGACTGCCAATCCCAGATCCCAGAGAACGCCCAACTCCCACTGTTGGACTTCAAGATCCAAGTGGTCTCCTGCTTATGCATGGAGAACAAGGTGTCCAACAAAAGAAAGGGGAGACCTTCACAAGCTGTTGTCCTGGGGAAAAAGAAAAGAGGGCCCCACAGCTTTGTGCCACCTGATCCAATCAGAAGAGACAACACAGACCACTGGCCCATGCAAGCAAACTTGAAGAGGAGATGTAAAATGTCAGGATGCAAAGACATTGTGAGAAGCAGGTGCGCCAAGTGTGCTGTGTTCCTTTGCTTCACCCGAGAGAGGAACTGCTTCTTTGGCTTCCATAAGGGGTGAAATGGGGTTAGAATGGACAATGTTATTTTAATTTATTTAAAAAACATGTTGATGATGACTAAATCAAATGAATGACATTGAATGAGAATGATTAAATGAAATTAAATAGGAAACAAATTTGTTTTTGATCAAGAAAATGATGTCCGTGTGTCTTATTACAGGTGTATGTAACTATCTTATTACAATGTTACTATTACCATACATTCCAAATAACAATTTAATTTATATTAATTTAACTGTGTAAATATTGGGTTATACATTTCACTAAGTTTAAGTTGGATTTGTTAAGTCTTTTTTTTAATAAAAGGATGTTTTTAGAGAAAAATTTGATTTTATGGTACTTTCCATGATTGCCATATGGCAACAATTTACCAACTACCCCCCTTTAAAAAATTTTAAACATTTTTTTCAAATATTTTTATTATTTAAGCAATTTTAAGTAATTAAAACAGATTAAAACATTTTTATCATGTTCAAGTACTAATTCATGCAATAGAGGGTTTTAATAGGATGTTTAAATGGACAGATTATGGGACTGAAAATGTGTTCATGAGACAGTTCTGTCTACATTATGGTATTGTATGCACTGTTCAAGTAGGGCCTCAATATGAATGTTAGCACCAAAGAGTTGATGTGTTACCTGGCAAAAATGTTTACAAAACACTAAGCCCACCAAAAATAAATGACACGAGTGACTACTGGATGTAGTGTGTGGATAACTTAATTTTGATTTCAGAATACTCAGAACCGTATAATTATAGTCAAAACATGCAGAAATAGTGATTGATAACACTATTCCAAATCCATCCTACCTTAGCAAGTGTAGATGTAATGTGATGATGTTGCTGAGTTTCATTATTTCAGTGGATGATGTTAGCATGCAAGTAATAGTCAGACTCCATTCTGCCAAATAGGAACAGCTGTAGGTTATGAGTTGTGGGAAGCTGGCAGAGGGCAGTGTGGCTGTCAACACTGACTGACCAGCCTGCAGACAACAGACAGCAACTGGCACTTCAATTAGCAGAGGGTCCAGTAAGACAGCAACACCACTACTCTCCCCCCACAGCCCTGCTGCGTCACTGCAGCTCTACTCAACTGTCTGTAGCAGGCAGGATTCAAAGATCACAAGCTTTGAGATATGTTGTACTAATAGACTTAGTTTATAGCACAGCTCTTAATATGGTTACTAGGGTTTGACTGATATGGATTTCCCTGTGCTCATGCTGATGCTGGTTTTGTAATGAGGCAGCTGACTTTTGTGCCAGGATTGACTAGTTGTATTATTATTTTATTAATGGAGAATTCTACCAAAATTAAATTTTGATCAGGGGAAAAATAAAAATAAAACTCTTAAACAGCACTTTGACCACAATATGACAATAAAACACCCCCCTGAAACCCAGACTAAACAAATACAGTAAGTTCAGAGGTATTCAGGCCAGGGTGAGCTATCTTATTTGTTGAGTTGTAGGGGGTAATTGGGAGGTTTTATATATACTACTAAATGAAGAATGGATTAGCACAATAAGTGTGACTAGATGTGTGTTTTCAAGCAGCTGAAAACATGAAGAACTTCTTGAAAGTAGGACATATTTCAGTAAATAGTATGATAATATCAATAATATGCAGTAAAGTGAGTAGAGCACCTACATCAAAAAGCCAGGAAAATGAGTTCAACCTTATAACTTATTAAAGTCAGCACATGAATTACATCAGACTTGATAAAAATTGCTGTGAAAATTGAGTTGCATCAACTGTAATAGTGAATGTTTTACATTTTTACCAACTCTTTTTTTGTGTGTATTGCATCAAATCTTCATTGAATAATTAGTTAGCATTAACACACTTCACATATTAACAAATAAAATGAAATTGAAATTATTGTTTGTTTAATAACCAAATACATTAACTAACTCGTGTTAGTATCACTAACTTAATTTAAACATTCTGGAACATACTTAACTGAGCTTTACATACAGACACTACACTTCACTGACACATGTACTGGATGTCCCAAGAAAGTTGCCAGTAATCGGTTTCCAAAATGACAAACCTCTGAAAAGACACTTGTGACAATTTTAGGGTGTAGCTTCATGTCTCATTTATAAACAGTCCATTAACCCATGAACTAAAATAACTCCCCACACCATTATAAGAAAAAAGGTTTAAGCTCCACATTATACCCCACACACTGGAACACTGTATGAACACACATACTGGAGTACACAGTAAAAAGAGCCTTATATAAACCAGGCTAATGTACATGTAGGTTGATTTAAGTCTCAGGAGCTGGAAAGGTTTGGAAAGATACTTCAGATTGCGGGCGTATGTCAGTTCGAAGAGAATGCAATATGCACCAGCCACATGATCAAGACCAGTCAGCAGTGAGCTTCCCTCAATGATGCTGCTCATTCAACTTTTTAAGGTCCACATGCACATTATTCTCTGCTGTTCCCTATAAGACACACAAATAGACCATGGTTATTCTAACACATTCACATTTTTTGATGAAAGCACAAATATAAATTCAAGAGATGTCAGGTGATTGAATTCAGACGATGCTTCATTCATTTAGTCTTGCTGGAGTAAAACATCTTATTTAAAAAACCATGGCCAACCATCTGGAGCAATTTGGGGTTCAGTGCAGAAGTGCAGAACTTCAACATGTGGACAGGAGGAGGTAGGGATCGAACCGCCAACTCTGTGCTCAGCATTCAGGTCATAATTTATTAATATGACCTGAATGCATTCACTCTTGCTATGCTGACCATTTGCCCTCCTTGGAGTTTGGTCTGCACCCATCCAGATGTGACACACATGTAGAATCAAGGGGCAGGACAGCATCTTTGAAAGTCTTTGTTTATCTGTAAGATAGGAATCCTACAATCATTTTTGTGGTGGCAGTCTGTCTGAGGCAATCAACTTATGACTTTATGGTTAACAATAATACCTTAAAATCTGCAATCACAGCTGATACATATATTTCTATAAGGTTGCATTCTAGAAGAGAGTTAACGTTTAATTTGAAAGTTAACACAAGCATTGTAACCACAAAAATTTAAATTTTCTCTCAATTACATCAAGTACAAGAATAACCTTTAAATTCAGTTTACTCTAAAAGACAGCAGGATACAGTAATATAGTTAATATTTTGTGCAACAAAAATAGTGTATTCTGAAAAGTGCCCTTGAAACAGCAGTTACACCAAGATAGTACAACACTGAAACACAGACTTTCAACCAGTATAACCTAATAATTAAACATGGGCAAACTAAAAAAATGAATCAAATGTGAAAAAACAACTCAATTTCCGTTTATACTCTTTTTGCAATGACCAGGGATGAACCTCTCTAAAGTAGATGCCCCATTGTATTAGCAAATACATACATAACCAATGCACCAAAAATAACAAGACAACATGAATGTATTGTGTTTACTTCATATGCATTTACTATAGATAATGCAATACCTTATTTCAGATGTCATGTCCAATGTCCATGTGTGTAAGTGCTGATCTGGAGTCAAAAGTAGCCCAGTTCAGCGGAAAACCACAGACCTCGCAACCCTGAACGCACCATGACACACTGAAAGACAGCCCCCCTCATTTGCATAATTCAGCAGAAATGCATACAGAAATGTAAATAGACAAAGAAATGTCAAAAGAAAATGCAAAGAAAAAACAATACAGAAATAAATACAGACATAAATAAGTTTGGGGAAATAAATAGGGGGGAAATGCAAAGTGAAAATAATACAGAAATACATTTATAAATTAATAAAATGGAAAATTAAGTGGAAAAGTAAATAAATATGGGAATTTATATGTAAAGGAAAAATAACACAAACATAAATACAGAAATATCAATTTATGTCACATTTTATCAATTAATTAATGCCTACATTTATTTTTAATATTATTTTTGGTGCATTTAATGGCATATTCATTTATTTAATGAGTCATTTATTAATTTCTTCATTTATTTTTGATTATGGCAATTCCGGTCCTCCATACATCTTCGGTCAGTTGAGAAGTCTCCTGAGGCAGCTCGCTGCTGTCTGGCATTTCAAGTGCTGTTCTACCTATAGACAGAAGATGACGCTCAAACGTTAAGTAAAAAACTAAACATACACTGCAGTTCATACAGCTGTTTATCCCTTAATTAGAAGTCAAACAGTTAAAAAAAAAAACATATATAGCACAGATCCTCTACCACCTATTACAAGGAAACACATTTAGACCCGAGATTTAACTATAAAAATATCACAATAAAACTTAATTACTAGGTAGCTTCTATGGTATTATATTTGAGATTATTGAGACACTGTCACTTTATTTTTGTTATTTCATCCCCTATGTTATTAAGCTTCTAAAAGCTAATAAAAGTGTAGGATCTATTAGGTTTTCTGTGATATTTTATCTTATCTATACTAGACATCTTTGATCGAAGAAATATGTTTATACACATACACACTTCCATCTCTGCCCCACCCACCTCCCACACTTCTATCCTCTGATTGGACGGGCGTCCTGTCAGTGAATTTACCGGGACCCATTATGCTCTATTCACTTGCTCGTAAAAACTCTAGAATCGGAGTTGTCTGTGCATAGATTTGTTTCTGCTGATGGAAATAAAAGCAACAAAGCAATCATCAAAGTAACAGACTCAGTTTTAAATAGCGGCAGTTATTTTTGAAAACGAACACCAAAAAGCTGTATAACAATGCTAATTAGAGTCATACAATTTACAGGGAATAACACTATCACTGGCTGCAATTTTAAAAAAAAGCAACCACCAAGTACGATAAATAATTTTGCCTAACTTCTGCGTCCTCTGCCCTTAACACATCACATCTCAACTCGACTATTACGAAAATCGCATACTTTCCCGGTCCTACTTCCTACACAAGTCTTCTTGGTAGTCTACACCCCTTTGTTGGTTCCTGGTGTTTGAACACTTCCATCTCATCTCGATATTTCCGACAGCTCGTGAAAGCAGCAGTTGTTTCATTGTAGCCCTGCAGAGCTAACGCCATCACACGCAGCGGCTACGACGAGCAGCACGTCGGCACCAGGACCACCACAGCAGCGCCGTCTTTATTACTGTCAAATAATTTCATTATAACGGCAATGGAATATAGTGCTGCGGATTATTAGACGCGTTTGAACTGGTAAGAGACGTTGTTTTCCATATCACTCAACTTGTATATCTAAAGCCGAATGAATTACTTTGATTTTTCCAGGTATTACTATTATTGACATTTCTTGAACGTAAAGGTGTTTAGCCTGTTAGCTAGCTACACCTTTCGCCACCTCCTCCATATAGAAGGGCTGTCTGGGTGAGGCGTCGGCTGTTTTTAATGCGAGACACCGTGTGTATTCAGTGAAATATAGGCTATACACCAGCATACATCTACGCTGTGTAACTGGAGTGAAGAAACAGCACCCGAAGCTAATTAGACAAGTAGGTTATCCACGGTCAATGGCAAAAGAGAAAGAATACGCTGTGTTCATTATCAAACAGGAGGCTTTTAGTTGTCAAAGTATCTTGACGCATTGGTTTTTGATCCTCTGCTCGGTTGTTTACCATGCCCCCCCACTCCCCTCTCCCTCCACACTTCCTCCCATCATCATCATCAGCATCTCCTATTGATGCTTAGTGGAGTCAGATGAAGGGCACAACCTCGCGTGATTGACAGTGGCTCTCTTATCTGTGATGCATTTAGGCTCTTCTGCATGCAATAGGGAAACCATGGTGCTCAGTTCACTTTGAGGACCAGGTTGCATTCCTGGTCCTCAAAGTGTGATGCAGGTGAAGTGTGTTGGCATCACTTTAACACTATCTACCCAAGCTGTGGTATCTTCCCTGGTGTTTGGTTGGGATTTCTGGAGGATAACATGGTGTTTATCACTTGTATCCCCACTTTGTATTCCTCCCATCAAGTCAGATATATTGCACTGTGCTGAGGATATGAATGCCTTGCTATGATGCCGGCCTTCCTCCTCCTCATGTAAGGGAAGTTTCTCCCTCCTTTCCTTTCATAATTGGGGTTAATTTCTCTCATCACCTCTATCACCTTTTAAAACAATGACGGATATCCCTCCATCCATTCTTTCAGCCCATTAAACCTGGCCAGGTCTGAACTGCAGCCATTTGTTCCACGCATTGTGTTTGTAAAATTTGTGTAATTGATTATATCATCGGCCACTGCCATTAGGTGCCCAGCAGTTTCTCTCTTACATCAGCATTTCTCCCCTCAAGAAGTGTTTCTTAATGAAACGCCTCTATTTACAACATGCGACAGACAGCGAGACGTGCCACTAATGAATTTATTTTAGATGGCTCTCAAGGGAACACTGCAGAAACTGGAAGTGATACATTGTGATGTGGAGTTGTAATTTCGCCTGCTTTCTTTTGCTGCAGAAGTACTATTATCCCTATTTTAGAAAGCTGGCTTCCTTGGGTTTTGAGCAGACAGCTCGCTTACTCCACTAAAGTGTAAGATTTCTGCACCAAGAAGACAAAGCTGGTTGTTTTACAACCATGTGATGTTATGGCCTGCTGAGTTCAGGTGCTGCAGGTGCAGTGTGTGGAAGCACAGTATACTGTAAGGCTTTGAGGATGGATCTGTCCACAGGCTGCTGGGATAATCTCTGTTGAGAGGTAGTAGTCTTGGAAACCAAGCACAGAAACCAGTGTGCTTTGTGAAATATAATTTTTTGTAGAAGCTGTATATACAGACAAAGTGAGTGCAGATCACGTTCGCAAGGTCTGAAGATCTGGACATTACGAATACTAATCATTTTATGTCTATTGTAAGTCAGCATTAGTCCAGAACAAGTTGGAAAATTACAGATATTATATAAAAAATCCTTACTTCCAAGTTTGTGTTAAATCTGGCATTTCTGCAGTGAAGTTCTGTATTGCAGATGTCCCCTTCTGACTCGTGGCTTTTTGCAGAAAAAAAACTGCTCTTGTCAGGATGAGTTATGAGTTAAGGGCTGCTCCTTTTTATTCTCGATGCTATACAATAGAATGAGGCATGCACGGTGTCGCTGATGAAAGTCCCGTGTGTTTAGCATGTCGGCCCAGTTAGACAGGCAGCTTTAAACGGCTTCTCATCCTCTTACACTGTGGTGAAACACTGCCAAAGCACCATGTTCTTAATCACAGTTCACCCCGTCACTGACTGACAGACGGATACTTTGTGCTGATCAGGCAGGTTATCACACAGAGGAAGTTAGGACGGAAATTGAATGCAGTAGTAGATGTTAAAGCATGCACGAGTTGCTCTTGTAATTTTGATAAACAGTCCCAATAATGAACTGGGTCTGCAATCTGTTTTTTAATGTCGTGGACTTTTGTTTTCATTACTGGATTACTTCATTATGGCCAGAATAATCTGCTAGGGGGCCCTGGGGCAAAAATGAGCAGGTCGGCCCCCATTAGCCCCCCATTCCTCCCTCCCTCCATGCAATGTGCAATACTACCTTGGCTCAAGTTTGCCATGTGGTAAAACTAATATACAACATGTAACCACAAAACTGGAATAATAAAAATCTAAATTCTAACTAGAGTTAGACACAGGGCCAACGGGATTTGATGTTCAATTAAATGAGCACAAACCTGTTGATATCATCAGTAGTATGCCCAGCCCAGTTGCCCGCTTTGCTGCTGGCCTTGACTCAACTTACCCATCCTGTCCTGCAGTTTTTAAAGACCCGTTTTTCTCCACCTGGTCCAATGTTGTTTATTTTCTCCCCAGCATTATATGATGTTCCTCCAGCTTTTATAAAATGATGAGTACAAAATACTTCTTTGCTTTCTTTAGTTTGATGTTAAAGAATAAAGTACAGAGGCCCCCCTCTAGACATGTTAACATGTTCACTGTTGTCTGTTTCAGCTTTAGTCCTAACTGGGGCTTGTTGACTCTGCTAAGGAGGTCGTGCTTTCAGTGGCATATGCTTGTTTGTCTGTCTGTTTTTTGGCACAGTGGTTCCCGACCAATTTTGGCTTGTGAACCCTCAAAATTAGACAATGTCCCCTTGTGACCACTTGTTACAGGTTATGACCTCAGTGTAGACATCAGGGTGATTTTCTCTTCCCAGATTGTTTGATTTTGAAGCATTTCTAGGGGCTTGAAGATATTATATATTTAGCTGTAGAATATAGCTATTATATTAGAGTATATTACAAGAGAAAAGCAATAAATGTGAGAGAAATTAGACAAAAATAAACATAATTTAGTGGAAGAGAAATGTTTTTTTCCTTTGTTTCATCCTTTTGCTCATCTTCCCCCTCAGGGGCTCCCATCCTCAGGGTTTGATTCAGCAGGGTATGTTAAAAAAGTTGTGAACAGACTTTGATGAAATTTGGTGTTAAGTTGGGCCATAGGCCATGGAACAAGTGATTTTTGTTTGGTGTGGATTAGGGCGTTTTTCCCCAAAAAATTCTTCTGCTGTTTTCCTACTGCACTGATGTTAAATTAGACCATTTTTAAAAATGGAAACTAAATATGAATGAATTATGAAACTGAAGTGAATATCTTTGGGTTTTACACTGTTGGTTGGACAAAACAAGCAATTTGAGTATATTCTCTTGGGTACTGGGAAATTATGATTGGCATTTTTTAATATGTTCTGCAATTGTATAGGCCAAATAGATATAGAAAAATCAAGAAAATTGAAAACAAAATTGGCAGATTAATCCATAATGAAAATAATTGTTAATTGCATATAATCAGTTAATTCTTTTAGCACTATTCAGGACTGTGTGGTTACAAAGTATTCAGTCAACAAGGAATGAGACTCCAGTTGTCAGTAGTTCTCATTATACCTGCACACAGCATGGAGAACAAATGCACACTAAGATACAAAACACAGCTAACAAAGATAAGCAGACAAATATATCGCTGTTTGACAAAAAACAAAACTTAACTCAAGGTTCACCAAGTAGTTTTTTCCTAGGCTTTCAACTACATCTCATAGTCTTCATCATCTGATGCTTGGTTTTCACGGAGCTGGAACTTTAGTCTCGTAATAACAGGTGATCAACCGAAGTTCATCACTTGATGATTTAATAACAAGGGAGCTATCTGCATGACAACTGCTGATGAAGACTGTAAAGATGCCTTTGAAAGCTCCAGGTAAAGCTAGTAAGAAGTTTTTTGTTTTGGTCAAATTACTACTTTCAAGGTCAAGAATGAACTTTCCCCATACTATGTACCGACAAGAGGTATGAAAATAGTTAAAAGAAAAGTTAAATTGTTAGTGAAAACTGTACATATGAGCTTGTGGCCTGGTTGGTATTGTGCTGTACAAGTAGTGCAAGAGTGTGCAGTGCAAAGACTGCTGGAATAAAAATAGTACGTAATAAGTTACTGTATATACAGAGGTCAATTATGTGTGTCTCTTCATATAGTCAAGTATTGTATATTCAGCTTTCTTAGATTTACAGTTTTTTCCACATTTTACAAAATACATGTGGTTTTCTAGTCAAAAAATATTGTCAGTCTCTATATGGAAAGCTCAGTCTTTCAGTTAATAAAAGAGCTTATTAAATGAAACCCAGTAGATTTCAGTGTTTTCATATGAATGATTAAATGTTGCCCCCACCCCGTCTCATTAGCTAAAGTTGAGGGGAAAAAAGCCCTCTGCAGGAGAGTCCAGTCCAGGAATTGATGTCGTCACATGGAGCTTGTGGTGGGTCAGATGGTCTGGCTCATGCATTTGGGACTGGGAGTACAGTCAGCCGCTCCTCTGCGATCAGCGTCGCACCAGAACCTCAGAGGTCAGGAAGACGCCACAACAATGTTGTCCTTTGTGTCACGCTTCCAGAGGAGAGGGATGAAATGAGTCTCTCTCCCCCAGTTGGTGGCTGAGTTGTGACGTACTCGCAGGCTCAAATGAAGTTATTGTTACAGATGAGTAAATGTTGAACTGCGGGTGAATGCAGGCTGTGACAGAGCTGGTGGGGACGTACGCTGACATGTGAGAGCAGAGCTCCAGATCATATGATCCCCGCTGAATGCCTGCAATCCCTCCAGCATCTCCATATCACAACTGCTCGTTTTCTTTTCACTCTGTTAATTAAAAACCCAGAGGTCTGACTGTCTGTTTTTTAGCTTTTCACACAATCCATCAGCTCCATTAAAGAAATAGGAATGTTTACGAGCCAGGCATTTGCCACTGGGTCATTGTTGCAGGCGATATCCAGGGAGGAAATGATGTGTGAAAGCGATATACTTGCATGAAAGCGAGTCAAAACGCGGCCCATCGAGATGTCCGTCTTAGGGGTGTTTCTTCAAAGGGATTCAATTAGCAGGAGTTGTTTGTCTTGCTTCAAGGAGCCGGAGTAACACAGATCCTATCACACTGATAGCATCACGCACAGTCCCTTATCAGCCTGCCACTTCCACCTGCTGCAGCTCGTCTTTGTGTTTGCTTATGTGTGCATTGGCTTGAAGTGTGCAAAGTCAGTTACTGGTCGTCAAGTGTGGCTTCATTTCCTCTGAAAAGAATCACAATTGCTCATTTACATCTGGAGCGCAGGCGAGGCATGAGAGCGCCAGCAGCAAGCGTGGCTTTCTCTCATATCCTGCTTTTCCATTTTTAATCTTTTTCGTTTTTTTTTTAAACTCTCCAATTCCATTTAGCTCTCAAGTCCATTTAGCCTTTATTCAGAAGTTCAATAGTGCACTGGAGTGCCTCGGCCTATATTTAAAACCTTACCACTGAATAAATTGAGCAGAAATCCTTTAATTCTGCCAGCCACCACCCAACCCAAACGTTTATACTGCTGCTGAAGCAGTGGAATGGCAATGGTAGGTTCTTATAACAGGTTTCCTCCATATGCGGGTGTCTGAGCAGCTAGCCAGAGATCCAAGGCATCATGTGGTGGTTAGAGAGGCAGCTGGGAGCAGCACTTTGCATTATGCTATCTAAGACTTTTGCTGTGTCTCAATTTGGACACTTCCATTAGTACACTTCATGCAGTACACTGTGCACACTATATAGGCTACTTGCGTAGTGCGTTAATTTTGACAGGGTAGTGTTGTCTCAAATCAAACATGGCCGTTTTGCACTTACTGGAAATGACGATCGCAACATTTGAAGTCTTCTTCTTCTTCTTTTTAATGGCAAATTGAAACCAGGCGGATCAACATTTGACCGCGATTGTCGCATGCCAAAATATCTGCCAGCTTGTTTGCTCACTTGATTTCAATTCAGTTTTACTAAAAATGAATAAAAATGAACATGCTTTTACTTTTAGTTTGGTGTTCACCATAACAATCACAACCGCGGCCGCCATTTTCATAGGTTGGTGGTCTTGGTGGTAGAGCACCAAATACCCAGCATACGATGAAGTCCAAATTCCATTAGACATTTGATTTAGGCCTGCATCTAACAATTATTTTTATTATCGATTAATCCGCTGATTATTTTCACGATGGAATTGTTTAGTCTATAAAATGTCAAAAAATGTCCAAAGTCCAAAGTGACGACGTCTTCAAATTGCTTCTTTTGTCCGACCAACAGTCCAAAACCCAAAGACTCTTCATTAACTGTCAGAAATGACAAAGACAAGCAGCAAATCCTCACATTTAAGAAGCTGGAACCAGCAAACGTTTGTTGAAACAATTAATCGATTATCAAAATAGTTGGCAGTTAATTTTCTTTCGATTGACTAATTGATTAATCGACTAATTGTTGCAGCTCTAGTTGATAGTAGTTAGTAGTTGATACAACAACTGATCCTAGTGATGTCCATTGTGATGGAGACACCTATCTGAGAGCATCAAGATGAATTAAAACAGATTAAAGATCCAGTGTCTGCAAGTTGATTTTCATACTGTAAATACTGGAAATGAATTGAAGACAGTTGTTGCCTGGGAGATGAGGAAACTGCATTCAAACACAACAGCAAAGCTTTGAGAAATGGCTGATAGTAATGTAGAGTATTCATGGTGTGTATCAAAGGGGATAAAACATGTCTGAAAACACAGGTGTGTAAGAAAAAAGACCAGCCTTGTGGCAAATAGGCAAAGACAAACGTTGGTGTTTTGCTGTATATTCATGTTGACATACTGTATTGGCAGTGGTTGGGTGGAGTTTGATAACAGAATAACATCAATCTAAGAGCAAAGGTTTCTTCCTGGACTCACTTTACATTGATGTTCAACAGTAACATTCATAGAGGCAGATGTACCCCGCTGACAGTAGCTTCAACAGACCAGCATGCAACGCAGCCACAGCTTGCAGGTTTTCACATGTACAGATAGTGTGTGAAAAGTTTTGGGGCTTTTTTTTTGTTTGAAGAATTGAGCAAAGGACATGACAACGTTTGGTGTGTCTCACTTGAACAACAGTAGAGGGGTTGCTGTCTTTTCTTACACTTATGCTGATGAAGAGAGAAGGTTTGTTGTCAGTAGGCATTCTGGTTAAGACTGGCAATCATTTGAAAAGTTTTGATATTAGATTCATTGCCTGAGTTTTGGTACGGATCTAAAAAAAATTTTATACCTTACTTTGAAGATTATTACGGAGCCCATCTTGTGCTCACAAGATAATAACTTTGTTTCACCCCTGTCCTTATTTCCTCTCTTCTCTTTAGATAATAAAAGCATCAAATATCTAAAAATACTTTTAAGTACTGGTCATAGTATCCATTATTCTTAATAGATCCTTTATATTTTTACATGTTTTTTCATTAATACACATGTAATATTACTATTAGACAACCACATATTGTAAAATCACCTTATTGTTATACTACAATCATCCCATAATAATCACTTATCTGTCTAAATCATTAATTCATATATTATGGGATGATTGTAGTATAACAATAAGGTGATTTTACAATATGTGGTTGTCTAATAGTAATATTACAGGATCTATTAAGAATAATGGATACTATAACCAGTAGGCTATTTAAAAGTATTTTTAGATATCTGAAGAGAAGACAGGAAATAAGGAGAGCGATGAGACAATGGTCACTGATACAAGTTATTAATCACCTTACGAGACAAAGTTCTCAAATGTTAAATATTGTCCAAACACAAGAGGCCGGACGAGAAATCTTCCTTTAAAGTGGTCTAAAATTGGCAACACATTTAAATCAGGAACTATCTGATAATAGAATTTGCAAAGATTACGAAACTGACCAAGCATTCGATACTCAAAGGTTTTTGATACTGAGTGCTACAGACATATTTTTGTCCCTACCAAAAACGTATTGAGGCTTGATACCCAGCACTTTTGCATTATGGTTAGCGCAAAAACTCTTTAACTTAATCACAAGAAAACTGAATTTAGGTCAGAACTTAGGAAAGTGGGTATATCAAATACATAAATGACTTCCACGATGCATCAAACATCACAAATGATGAAGTAAATTTGCATTTTATGTGATGGTGACTGAACAGTTGCCACACAGGGACAACATGGTAGAATGCTACTGGTTAAACGTCCTCCTTCCTTGTTTTCAGACCACTGACTAGTCAGAGATAAAGTTCTGTCGATGCCATGTATCAGTATGAATAGTTAAGGGATCTCAATACTGTTGTTAATCTTTAAATATTTCTATATATCTGATGAGAGGATGAATGCTCAGTAAAAAGTGTGATGTTTGATGTCAGTGTGTAGCTGCCCTGCATCTGTAAGAGCTCAGTGGCTCTTCAGTGAACGTTTGAGCATCTTAAGGCTCTCTGCCTGCCAGACACAAGTAGCAATCATGTGGGCGTTGTTCTCCACACTCAAACGCCGGGCGAGGCAGACAGTACGTTTCACTATGCTTTATTATTTATTAATGATATGTTTACCATGGTGGCAGGCAGACTGATGTTTGTGTTTTGAGAGGAAAACAAAAGTGCTTTCTGTACGTGTGTTCATGGCCTGGAGAGTTTTCATGCATAATTAACTTGCTGTGAATTTTCCAGCTGTGTCTAATGTCGTGTGTGAGTTACAAAGGCTATATTCTGACCCAACAAAGCCTCCCTGTGCTGCGCGTGGATGATGCTGTAAGAAAATCTGCATTGCAAAGAAGCTATTATGTTTTAGGGCCTCTATGAATTTCAATGTGGACTCGTGCACGCAGATTTCCACGCAGAGCACAGCGGAAGAGTGGCTGTTTATATGTAGAACTCTAGCTTCTGAACATTCATCTCAGATAGTAATATGTCAGACTCCTCGCCAAGAGGATCTATTATGGCCAATTTCGACTGCAGCAGTACACAGTCTCCTGAACTCTGCTGCCTGTCTGCCCTCTGTGTTACGCTCCACTCTCCCTTTGACTGTGCAGTGTTATTTCTCTGCATTACTGATGCAGCGCAAGATGCTGACAAAGGAGATGATTGCTCATCCTTGCAATGGTGTCACACTGGCATGCCAGACCTGGGCCTTCACCGTCATTGGGATGCTCTGTCACAGTGGCGGCTGTGCCTCAGGAGGTAAAGCGGGTCCTCCACTGATCACAAGGTTGGCATGTTCGAACTCCTCCTGTCCACATGTCAAAGTGTCTTCGCACCCTGTGTGGTAGCTCGCTGCCATCAGTGTGTGAGTGTGTGAATGGATACATAAGCGGCAAAAACCTTGTAAAGCGCTTTGGATGAAAGTGCTCTATAAATATAGCCATTTATGTTAAATAATCCCCAAAGCCAGAGATGGTATTCCTACTGCGGCCATTTTGAATATATAGCATGGTCAGTGTTGGATAGAGTAAAGCATACAATCATCCAGAATCTGATTTTTGTCATTTCACAGATTCCTCTGTGAAAAATGTATTAGAAACAAATAGGGCTGCCCTCGACCAAAGACTTTCCCAGTCGACTAGTAGTCATAAGTTAAAGCCATTAGTCAACTAGTCATTTATTATATTAATTTAATGATTTTAATTTTTTTTTTGGGTTATCAGAAAATGGTTTGAGTACCAGGGCTGACAGTTAACACTGTGCTACATTACAGAGAAATAAAAAAATGTAACAATGAGCCTTTAAAATATAACTGCCTGCCTGTTAACGACAATGCTAATGGAAAAAGCAGTAATGATTCTGAATGTGTTGGAACAACCAGCAAGGAGACTGAACATTTTGTTAATTTATTTCAACACAGTATAACATCCTCCCCTGTCTACCTCAACTTTACCCTCGCTAGCACCAAAGATAGGCTAGTCGGTATCGGGAGATAAGCATATCGTCCCAGCCCAAGACAATAAATATATATATATATATATATATATATATATATATATATATATGTGTGGTATATATATATATATATATATACCACAATGTAAATGACAGTGACATCATCCTCTTCTACTGTCGGTTACTCCGGAGTTTCCCTAACTCTAAACGACTCTAAACCTAAACGAACCTGGTGTTGTGCAGCGTGGCCACTGTGGGAATAAGATCAGTTGTTAATTCTGTCTTCCTATGAACACACAAAAGCCTCTCAGTGTTTCTGAAGTGTTCACCCTTGAACTGAAAAAATCCCACCCTCATTTTTGCTTCCTCCATAATGCTTTAATCACCTAGCAAATCCCTCTCTCATGTAGTGTAGATGCAGACAGCCAGTGCAGATAGAGTACAGGAGGCCTAATGGGCTGTGAGAATAATAGTCCATTTTAATCCACTCCTCAGCAGTGTCTGTCAGTCAGCCTCTCAGTGAGGGCTGGCAGTCCTGACCTGTCAATCAAATCACATCCGTCAGGGCTCATGGGAATGGGGATGAAACTTTTTTGATTTAATTCGTGTTCTAGAATGTAATATCTTTACCATGATCTCCATGACAATGTTTCCAAAAACCACAGGCAGCTGAATATATTATCACTACTGAACTACCCCGCAGTCTGCAGGGTCGCTCTAAATCCATGTAAAGGCTGTAGCCTACAGCTGTAAGCTTTGCAAATGCAGCTATTATTGAAATGGCAAAGTGCCCTACTTACCCTTTAGAGACTATCGCTGAAATGAACCAGAAGTGAGGGGCTGACGGCAAGTTTTATGCTAAACTGTACGAGACATGGCGCGTCGGAGTGGCGCAGAGGGAAAGCAGTCGCCTGCCACCAGAGACTCGGGTTCATTTCCCAGCAGGGGCACCTCCGGCTTGGCCCAGGGCCCCAAAGATTATGAGTGGCTGTGTTCATAGGTGGGAAGCCAGTGAGGGAGTGTGTCCCTGTCACTGAAATAGTGACTTCTGCAGACCTGTTCAGCGAGGCTTCCTGCTTGTTTCCTCTCCTCCTGCACTACCACTTGTCTTCCACCAGGAAGTAACTTGGAGGAAGCAAGGGAAGGACACGAGGAAAATGAATAAGAGGAGGAGACATCTGTTTGCGCAAATTAGGCCTATATATCAAGTCTGTATCTATTTAAGAATACACAGAAATAGTTTACTCAAGTTCTCTTTTTCTTTATATGAATTTGATGGCCCCTGGAAAGACCTATAAAGCACGGGCATGCAGAGAGCCGAAGTCATCACTTGACGTCCGGGCTAGCCTCTGTTCCACTAGCTTCTGTAACGTGCAGTCTCTCATTCTGTGTTTCTTTCATTGGCCTTTCTGGAAAATGAAGCATGTTTCTTGGGGGTTTATAATTATAATTATTCTAAGACATATCAGCATCCATTACAGCAGTTACAACTAGAAATTGAAGTTAAACAACATTTACTTTGTGAGCATACAAAACACTTCAGTTCCCATGAAAAAATGTACGTCATCATAACTTGGTTTCGTCCATATCCATAAAATTCAACACTCTCTTCTAAAGTAATTTTTTGACTTTCTAGTTGTAATCCCTTCTGTCTAAAAACTTCTATTATTTGTTCTTCTCTGTCCTGCTGTTAATACCGATATGATTGAACTTGACGCGACCCCTCAACACGCTCGCCTCTTCTGTCGAGCCGTGACATTTAGCCCGTGAACGTCTAGGGCTCATGGGAAAGGGTGTTTGTTAAAGGCAGTTAATATTAAAAATGTTGAATATCCTCACTTTGGAAAAGCTGGAATAAGAAAATGTTTGGCACTCTTGTTTCACTTGAAAGATCAATTGATTATTGAAATTGTTGTTGAGTAATTTTCTGTTGATCAATCAATCGACAAACTATTTCAGCTGTACTTTTGAGTATCAAATAGCCCCTGTAGGCTTGAAAGGTGGCTTTTTAAAGTTTGTAACTTTCTCCTTTTGTGAAACCTGGATTCATAGCATACAGTGGTTCCAATGGTGATCCAGAGTCATCGCAAAAAAAGCATCAAAACTCCTTATAGCTCCAAGGCTCTTATTTTTTTTTTAATGATTTTTTGGAAAAGCAAAGATTGTTTTGAACATATACAGCAGAGAAGTGGACCACCAAGTCAGTTCGAGGGCCGGTTTGGAGCCTGTGCCTAATCTCGAAAAAGTTCTTCGCGTTTCGACAGCCAAAGCTCTCAACCAGGAAAACTGGTTCCAGAGCAGCACCAACACTTTGCTGGTCTCGAACCAAGAACCGCTTACGCCAGGGCCGTGGGCGGGATTATTGTGACCAACAAGACCAACTAAAACATACGTTCAGTGTTAAAAAGAATCAAAACGTGTTAGGTAATTACCGTTCTTTACCTTTCTTTCCATAGCAATCACGACAAGCAACCAGCCAGGAGCAACAAAGAGACAATGTAGTCCACCATTGTCGCTGTTGTGCTTGAAGTTGGAACTAGCGTTGCTGGGAAAGTGGAGATGTATACAGACATATACAGTGACGTAATGACGTGGCTCTATGGTGGCTCTCTAGCCCATGGAAAAGCAAACCAGTTCTTAGCAGGTTCGCAAGTTGAACCAACTCCGAAGCAGCACTAACACCAACCTGGCAAAATGGCAGCATTACATAGCCATAGCTTGTGTGTGGGTCACAAAAGAAACAAGGAGTAGGGAAGGAACGAAGGATTTAAAGGAAGAGAGAATGCACAGCTTGTCCAGGCCATGAGAAGGGGGTCAACAATGACAGGAGCTCTAATAGACACATATATGGAATTGGCAGTGACTCTACTCAGGGACAAATGGGGGAAATGAAATAGAAAATCAGCCTGCTTTTTTTTCTTGAACTCTGGCTGTACAGTTCGGTACATGCAGTGCCTGCCTTCCTGCCCACTGTCCCTCAGTGGCAGCTCAACACATTGAGAGCAGTGTCTTCTCTACGGATCCTGCTGTGTCTCTGGTCAGTTCAGTAGCCCACTCATCTGTCCCAGTAGCCGAGCGGCAGCAACAGAATGACTGAGCTCGTTGTGCCTCGACCGGTCATGTGACAGCTTTGTGCGGCTGAATGACTTTCCCCCGCAGCCTCAGTGCCATTATGTTTTATTGGAGGGGGCTGCTGATGAAAAGAGTGAGTCGGCTCTCCCTCCGGGGCCTGGGGCTCCACGAACTCACAGCAAAGCCTGCTGGGAGCCCGTCGCCATGACTGCGTCGGGTGACAGGGAGAGAGCGGAGGAGAGGAAGGAGGCCGCAGAGTGGAGGCAGACATGCGGAGCAGCCAAATGGCAATTTTCTGCTGGTAAAGAAGACTTAAATCACATGTTTCACTCACACACTGAGGTCAGCTCGAGTATTTTGGGACACCCTCACAGTTCTTTTGCACAGATCCCCAAAATAGACATGTTGTAACCTGCGACTGAAAAAGCAGTTTTGTTTCTGGCTCAACGTAAGAATACCACTGGTAATTTACTCGCTATAGTAACAGTTGTTTTTAAAGGTACTTTCTGACCTGCTGAATGGAATTCTCAAGATGAGTGTGTGCATGTGTATGGTGTCACTCATAAATGCGAGAAAATAACACCACAGACTTAACTGGAAAGGAAGTGTCAACCCAGATCTCTCCTCATCCTGTTGTCCTCATTATCTCTTCTTTTTTCTCTTTCTCATTTCCTCCGTGTCTTCTTCTACTTTCTCCTTTTGTCCTCCATTATCTGTTCAGAGACAGAGAGGCCAAAGCAGTCAGCACTTTTGCTTCGTTTCTAGCAGCTCACACAGTCCGCTGCCTCACTATCTCATCCACATCTCTGCCATTCAGCTGTTACACTGGGCAAGTTTAAATTAGAAAGTAGTGTTTAAAAATAGTAGGTGGTGTGTGTGAGTGTGTGTGTGGTCAAGAGTGCAGCTGCTGCACCATAACATTGGCTGATAATATCTGCACTGACAGTCTAATGACCATTGCACTTGAGCGTAATCGTCTGCTTTGCCAAATAACAAGCTGCACACAAACTAATGTATAATTTTTGAGGTTGTTTCCCATCATGCCCTGCATCACACGTATTGATCTTCTGCAGAATAAAATCATCATCTTCTTTAATCAAATGAACTGTTCAGTCTGTTGAGGCCTAATTCAGCCAATAACAGGAAATGATCATGTAACAGACCCCAACATACGCAAACCACCAGCAGCAGTGGAACAGCAGCAGGTTTCCATGTGGGCGTCTGCTGTTGCAGAAGAAAACAGTTGCATCACATTGCTGAAGGCTGCATGCACTTGCAACGTCATTACCACTGCACGCCGGCAATCAGCGAAGCCACAGAGACAGATTAAATTAGATTAGCGGGGCTGAGCTTTAAAGTCAAATCAGCAGCTAATGGGTTCGAACATATTTGGCAGCAGTGACAGCGTGTCTTTTGTAAATAAAGGGCAGTTAGGAGGCGCGCCATGCAGTTAACCCCGGCCCTCCTGCCACACAATGACTCCATTGTGTAATTCTGCTGTCAGTCAAAGAGCTGGCAGCCACTGTAAAGTTTATCCATGCCTGATGGAGATTTATCTTGTACTTTAAGTAGGATTTTGGCTGCAGGACTTTTACTTGTAATGGAGTATTTTACATTGTTGTACTGGTACTTAAGTAAAAGATCTTTCCATGACTGTTTACTTTTTAGTTCTGCACTTTTGTCCCCCCCCCTTTTTTTTTTACAAAGCACTTATTCTAATGGAGGAGTTACTGAATGCTCTCTCAATGAGTCTGGAGCCTCAAAATGACAAAAAGTCAACAGGCAAATCAATAATATAACTGAATATGTCAGTAATTAAAGCTGTTGGATGGGCACGTGTCCATGTATGTCCAGGGCAGAGATTGGTCCAGGGGGGTTGTGTGTGTGAACATATAGTACATGGACTCATATAAGCATGAGGAAATTAGGAAATGTTGCGTGGGGAAAATATATAGATAAATGTGTGCCAAGACCAAAAAAAATAAATAAAACCATGTAGGAAATGAAAACTAAAATGAGCTAGTGAAAGATAAACCGAAGAGTAAAATTAAAGTTAGAATTTATTTTAGGAACTGATTGGAGGTAAAGGGGAAAAAAAACACTTTTTTAACAACTGATTAGAGCTTACGTATGAAGCTTTATATATATTTTACAGTCCCTTTTAAGTATTTATATTTATATGTCTGACAACCTTTTACTAACTTTTGTCAGTTTTGTGGGACCATAAATGATGATCTAATTTGACTGTAATTATGTGGTTCATAGGATGTACTGAAAAGGAAGTTGCGTACTGTACTGCAGCGGTTCCCAACCAGGACCCTCAGATTTCTAAAATCCACCTGCCTGCTGGAGAGGCAGCTAAAACTACAGAGCCGTGAGATGGGGCCACGGCACAGGCTTTTGATTAAAACTGGCAGCTTGTGTGTTCTTTACAGCAACATGTTGTTTACTAGTGGAAATATTACAGTCACAATGGTGACATGTCAGTCAGGAGAGGTTTGGTTTTTTTGTCCATCTGAGTGGATTGGGGTCATTTATTTCAGCTGGACAAATCTGTGTTTATCAAGCTCTTCCTAAACATCTTTTATTACACTGTTTCATGTTTTATCACCATGATAATAGGTCAAAAAAGCTCTGGATGAGGAAGATGAGGCTGACAGTCCCTTGGTGTCGTCCCAAAGCATTCTGGGAAAAATTAGCAAGACCCATTTTTTGCAAAGAAGCGTGAATAATGGCGGCTGGCGCATGCCGTTGATATTCATATTTTATTGAATGGGACAATGAATAATTGAGCATCTCTGTGTCCCTGCAGGGCCTCTGTTTTGGCGCCGCACAAAGCAATGTGGAGGAAATAAGAATCCTGATACACTGAAAACCAGAGGTATGACTCTTCACACTCCTCTGGACTCATAACACTCACACTCAATTCTAACCTCACACAAACACACTTACAGATGAATTCAGTGTGTTTACTTGCATGAGCTTGCACAACCTCATGTAGATACTGACAGCAGATGGATGGACTGCGAAACATGCTCATCCTGGAGGATTTTCCCTGACTTTAAATGCATCTGCGTCATAGAAGAGCAAGCACACACACACATACACACCAGATGGCCACCGCTAGCTGAGATTGAGCATGAACTGTGTATTGTGTACTGGGCAGCATGTGTACAGTTCCCTCATAAAAGGAAACTATAGCAAATGCCACCTTGTGTACCTGTTATCACTGGAGCAGTATGTTGTTTCAGGTTGACCCACAGGGCAGCAGATGCAACCAAAAGCCTAAAGTGTTCTATTTCTTTATATCTATATACAGTATACGACCTGACCCAACTGTCTATTTCTGCTGCTGCCATCTTTGATCCGCAGTGCAGCGGGAAGGTCGGCCCATACGTCGCCACAGGGGTTAATGAGAGGTCAGCCAGTACACACTGCAGCTCTCCTGTATCCCCCCTGACCTGTATGTTCTTTACTTAACCCATGCAACATATTTCCGGACTAAAATTGCAGCAGATGAAAGATGTTTCAGTTATTTCCTAATCCGAGTGTTAGCGTGCCGGCAAGGTTAGAGTGGGACATGATGGAGCTGATGTCAGATTAGTTATCAACATCTAGCAGCAATGTGCGCTATGTCTCTTCAAGTCAGAGTCGCAGTCAGACTGTTCACAAGTCCACAATGTACCCAAGAACAGTATGTAAAAATGTTGTAATTTTGTAAAATGAGCACAATGTTGGTGTTTGGGATTGAAATAAAGCAGTGAAAGGTGAGCATACATTGTTATTTGATAGAGTGTTAGGGATATAATGTAGACTGTAGACCAGACTGTAATGTCTGTCTTTACTGGGGGTGTAATGGTACAAAATAATCTACAGTTCGGTCCATATCTCAGTCCTGGGATCACAGTATGATTTGGTACAACAGAGAAAATAAAAGAAACATAGAAGATAACATTGTTGTCATTTATTTTGAAAAATGTAGACTAAGTGGTGGCTCATCTGCCATAATTCTTACTGTAAAATTTCTAGTGCTCTAAAGTTTGTATATGATCCATAATAAAAAAAATCATTAATAAAAAAGACTCCAACTTGCATAGTATCAAATATGGAATGAATTTGAATGGAATGTCCATTAAAAAGTGCAGCATATGTATAAAGAACTTGAATCAACAATTAGAGATAGTAATACAGTTTTTCTTTAATGTTATGCACAGTCAAGACTGTTTTCTTTTTTCGTGTTTTACACAGTTGAGTAGCTCTCTATATCCCTGAAGGTCCATCCATTGGTGGCGGTTCACTCTCTCTTCCATCTCTGGTTTCTCGTTTGCGTTTGCCTGTACATTCAGGGAATAACCCGACTGGCGTGGTTTAGCTAACAGACAACAACCGCCCCACTGCCAAGGCTGTTTCGATGGATCTCTCGCACTTTAGAAGATATGTTCACAAATTGTGTATTTGTGAAATACTGGATACTTTTACCTCTTCAGGCCCCTAAAAATACTTTGGATTAAACTTTTTTATGAGGATTTTAGGGCCCCTTGTTTTTTTAACATTTGTATCATTAGCTATTAGAATTACAATATTAGCTATTGAGTTGAGTATTGAGTATTTAAAAGTGTAATTCTGCTCGGCAGCTGTTGACTGTACGTTTGGGGACACCATATTCTCTTGCATGCAATGAATCTTGGGATAGGCTGGGCCACGAAGGTTACAGCCGTTGGATCCTCCAAATATGGGCAAAGAAGGCTGCATTTGAAGAAGCCTTCGAAATGGGACAGCCTTGTCGTGCTGCTGTGATGCATTCAGTCTTCAAATGCAGCCTCGAAGGATTTGTGACCCCTGAATTGAGACACAGCTATAGACTATTGAAGGTGTTCTGGAGGCTCGTGGCAGCCCAGCACCTTACTAAGACATGAGTGTGGAGATTCATTCTTAACCTTTGGAACACGTATTCAGTGCTGAAAATTCTAAACTCAAGGACTTAACTAAATGAACCTTTAGTTAAGAACTTCCTAAGACACGTAATTTTGTTTTTTTCTTCCATTTATCACCCATCTGTATGTTAAGAACTAGAAATAAAACACAAAACCTGTTTCTGCCAAACAGCTGGCAGCCAGGCCTCAACATATTTTTAGTTTCAGCCCAAGTCAAGAACCTTCTGTTCTACACAGCAGCCATTTGTTAGCTTCACTTGTTCTGCAACTATTTCGAAGCCAAAGAGGTGTCCATGCCCGGCCTAGTCAGAGGCTTTTCAGTCTGGAGCTTCCTTTTCTTGAGTGTGAGCAGAGCTTTCAACATCCCAAACCCAGTCTGCTGACAAAGGAGACGCATTGTAAAAAACCCAGCCGAGCAACCGACAAACAGCTATAAATGGAGAGGAGGGTTTTTTTAATTCATCAATGGGTTAGTGGAAACAAGCTAAACAAGGGATCTTCCAGAAAACCAGAGTCAGCTGAGTATCCGACATTCATAGCAAGTGTATTCATTATGCAGGCTCAGTCATCGCTGTTCTAATAGCTCCTTTATTATGTGTGCTCCAGTTTCCTATGGTGCTTCTGCGTGTCTCGCTGCTCAGAGACGGAGCCAGCAGAGCGGGCTCGTTGCAGGGCGGAATTACAGTTTCGCGTGTGACTCTGCTTTTTTTTTTTTTTTCCGGAAGAGCTTCTCGGCGTGCGAGGTGGCGGTGACATGGATGACATGCCACAGAATAGAGCAGGCGTCAGAAGAAGCTCTGCAGAGCTAGCACATCAAGAGCAGCCTTACTGTGGGAACGTGGAGCAGATGTGTGTAGAAGTGAGATTGTGTGTGTGTGCTTCAGCATCGCTCTTGCTGGGTGGGTGGTATTGTAGGCTGGTGAGAAACAGAAAATGAGTCACCGATTCCAATCATGTTTTCATGCTTCCACTTCTCTCTGCCTCTCGGAGAGTTTCTGCATTGTGCAGAAAGAAGAGCTAAACAGCACAGTGGTAATTATCCTAGACACTGATATTTATTGCTAGAATCATTTGCAGCCATGAGACAAACACATACTTGTGTTCGCCTTTTGCCTCCTCGCAGCTCCAAAGCTGACTGCTCGCCCTCTCTTCCTCCCAGCTTGATAATGACTGTGCCAATGTGGGCTGTGCAGCTATTCACTGAAATGTCAGCGTTGCCCTGAGACTGTGGCTCCATTGTGGTTCCCAGTTTGCCTGATGGTAAGGAGACGCAGTCAGTGGGTAGAAGTGGTACCGCTAATGAACCTAGTTAAGCTTCACTCCATTATATTGACACATCTGGTGGCATTTTTCGCCCGCATGCTTTCCTTCCTCTGCCTAATTAAGTGATGTGTTCAGGATCTGGGCTGCAAACTGAAGTGTACCCACCATAGCTCACACAGGATGTACTGTACCGTATGTTGGCTCTCTGCGCTTGTCTCTCTTACTCTTAAAGAGGCCTCTTGAAACCTCAGCATGACACCAGCCATCACCAGCAGGTTCTGAGCATAGAATGTGCCCCCAGTCTTCCTTTTGACCCTTTGATGGCTGTTAAGTATCCTGATCAGAAGTATCAGAGCACCTTTCTCTCATCCTCACTGTCACTACACTGTCGAGGTGCTGTGTTCGAGAAAGGGGAGACGTCAGCAGATTAGCTGCAGCAGCAGCAGCAGCAGCAGCAGCAGCAGCAGCAGCAGCAGCAGTGCTCAGCCCCGGTGAGAGACGTCAGCTGTGGGAAACATCAAAGTGCCACTATGGTGCGCTGGATCCTGGAATCCACAGTCAACAGCACACAATGAGATATCACTCTGTCACTGTGAGCAATGACAGCAGCATTGCTCCGGGTTGCAAAAACCATATCCATCAGTGACATCTCCATGTGCTGTCGTATATTGTACAACGTGTGGCAGTGTGTTTATGAATGTAGATATCATTATTATTCATCATGTAGATACACATTAAAGGAAAACCCCACCATTTAGATGTTTTATTGATGATGTAGATGATGTATTTCAGGAATTACTTTATAATGAACTCTCTTTGCATTTTTTTTTAAACTTCCATCACGTACAAACAGGAGACAAAAAAGATACATAAAGTGTCTTAGTAAGGTGTTGGTCCACTATTAATACTACTACAGCTTCAGTGCTCCTTGGCAGAGATTCTCCAATGTGTGGAACATTACTCATCAAACCATTCTAGAGCTGTTATCAGTTTTTTCATCGGTCAATCCACCGAAAATTAATTGGCAAATATTATGATAATTGTGAAACAAAGTTTTTAAGCACAAATTCACTGGTTTTAGCTTCCATTCAAGTAAAAAAGAATTGGTATGTTTGTTTCTTCTATAAAAGATCATTCCCATACATGATTGTAGAACAATGTGCTAAATATCCCAAGGTAAAAATATACACCCAAACAGCAAAAATTGGCCCAAAAATGCAGTTTTGTTTGCCAATAGCTGCTCTTTTAGGGTGGATTTTTCCTTAGTACTTGGGTCTGAATTAATGATGAAGAATTGTGTTTTTTTAATTCTAGTTTTGAGTTTGAGCTCTTGCCCTGCTCGCCCTTTAATGTTTCTTTCAAACTAAGCAGTTGAGTTATAGAATCTAGAGGAGGTGGGGAGGAAAAAAGCAAGAGGAGGTGGGATGATTGACCTGCTCGAACCTCCTCTACAGAAAGTTTTTTTGATGTTTTTCTCCCATCCCTCATCCCTCCATCGTACTTCAGATAAAAGAGGCCAGGATGGGCGTAGGAAACCCAGGGGCTGGAGGGGTTCGACCACAGCTTTTTAATGATCTCTCACTTAACCCCCTCATCTTTCTACCGCCGCCTGTCATAGAGGTTCGCTGGGCCGGTGGAGGCCACGTGCAGAAGGCTAAAGTTTGGCTCAGAGAGGACGGGGATATTGTCTGTTTATACTGATTTGTCTTGTTTGTTTGACCGGGGAAGTAACGTGGTTCAAAGTTTATGAACTGCCTCTCTTCAGCTCCGACAGCTGCTGGCTGCAGCGTGTTGTTCTGCTGCTTACAGGATGCAAGTGTGTGTGTGTGTGTGTGTGTGTGTGTGAGAGAGCGAGAGAGCCTACTGTGCAGATGGTACAGTACCATAACCTCATCCTGTCTTACTGACTCGCCAACTTGCTAAAGAGCCCACCTTCATCACATCTGCTGCAGCATACTAATGACTTGCTTTGGATCTGTTCAATGATTTATGTCTCAGAAATTTCTCCTCTATTTTCTGCAAGTCAACTTCATCTCCTCATGAGGTTAAAGGTGTCTTTTTATTTGATGTTGTCATATGTCACTCTCTTTATCTTCCGTGTTAGTCTTGGCTGCATGTTTCTAAGATAGCAGAAATGCATCTTTACAAGCATAAGAGACTAAGTGAGCTCCCTATCCATATACATGCAGATTAAGTGTCTAGGCCACCATATGGCCAGGGAAGAGAATGAACACAGATTTATTTTGGCTGGTTTGAAAGAGCAGGGGTGGGGAATCAAACTGCCAGAACAACAGCAGCTGTAGCTCCTCATTGACAAGTTTTACTTACTGCCCAGCCCGCTGAGAGCTTTGACAGGTATATTGTCACCAGAGCTGCAAGAGGCTCCGGGGTGTACCAGGCCTTCACACCCAGATGGGCTTATTATGGACATGGCTGCACAGAGGCTAACAATGGAGTTTTTCACTTGCACGGAAACATTTCTGGTTTGCAAATTAGCCTAATCTTAACCCACCCAGGCAAAGTGACCATCAATGCCACAAGGTCACTACACAGAGCTTCAGTTATCTAAATTCACCTCGTGGACTTTGATTCCTCAAAGCTCTCAGTGTTCCTGCTCAGCTTTGTCATTATGTCTTATTTACCAGTTTACTGGCTGAAGGTTTTCAAGTGGTTAAATGGTGCCAACACCAACGCTGAGAAGGGAGCACTTTTGATATTGCACTAGCTTCCTCTGCTTGGGGCAGTCTGGCTTGTCAATAAGCGGCCGCAGTTTCCATCAGTGCTCCACATGTTGGAGGTTTAGCTGTGACGTGGTTTTAATTATAATGGGGGGGGATATGGGTGGGGTGAGGGCGGCTGTTGGGCTGCGGCCATATGCCGGCCTTGGGTCCCCAGGGACTAAGCCAGCGGCTTAATGAGCAGCCCCACAGGAATTAGTGCTACTTTAACCTCAGTGTTTTGACTGCTGGAAGAGGCCTCCTGCTCAGCTGATTTACAGCCGCTGATGGGTGGAAGAGGAGGAGCAGCTATGGAGGCTGGGACCTCCTCCTGTCTCTTAGCAGATATTTAGAGTTCTTCCTAAACTGTTTAACACATCATTCAAAGTAACACAGTTGTTTCCTCCTCTACCTGTGAGCCATTAGGAAGGCATTCAAAACTATAATCTTACTAGGGCTGTGAATTGTTAGAAATCTTTTATACTAGTGCCAATACAATACCAGGTTTTCAGCATTGATAACAACACTTTTGTGATACCTTACTTTGAGAAATATTTACATGTTTTTCTATTCTACCAAACCAACAAAATAATCTCACACACAAGCAGTTGTACAATAACTTTGCCTAAATAAATAGTCTAAAATGTGCAATTATTAGGAACTATCTGATGAAAGCCCTGAAAAGTCAAATCTAGAAATACAAAATCTATAAAGGCCATTATACCATGCCATAAATTACTCAACCAGGGGCAAACAGGACAAAATGGGGACACCTAGGACCCAGAATACTGCTCGTGTACTACTCACAGCTAATTGCATTCACCTTGCATCCTTAGTGTAAAATCATCTCTGAGTAAATGGCTAAAATGAAAACTAGCAGACCTGGTTGAAAACCAGTGGTTCAGGTTATGTATGGACATAAAGAAGCTACATTAAGGAGTGCCTACGGAAGTAAACAAGTAGCCATTACTGCAGTGGCACATCACTTGCAAACCCCAGCATAACACTGTAATGTACAGTCTGTAAACGATTTCACTTTTTAAGCACTTTTGCTAAAAAAATATTTAACCTTTTACATGTCGAAAATCTAGTCATTAAATTCCATTAAAATAAAGGCTGTGATATGGAAAACTTCAACTTTTCAACTACATTTAGTCCAGTTTTAACAGATGGTTCGGCATCTTTTTGGTGCAATGCTATTATCAGCTGCTCTAACAGCAGACTTCAACATTGAAAAAAAAAACGACAGCAAAATACACGTTGTTTGTCTACATGAAGAGTTAAAAATATATAAGCGCTCCCAGTGCTCAAGTCCTGCATTGTACTGTAGACACCATCACACCACAGTCAGCTGCACAGGGAAGAAATTGGAGATAGTATAGTAGCTGCAGTGAATGGCTCTCTAATCTGCTGTGTGTTAAAATCTCTTCATTTCAAGACTTTACTCCACACAAATGGGAGACCTGGCTGCAGCATAGCATAAACCATGACACAGTTATGAATGTACAGAAAAAAACACAGGAAGCTGGATTACGGCAGACCTTTCAGAGTGAACGAGAACATCAGTCTGACACTGTCATCTTTCATACATGTAGTTTCACATTTCATATACTTTCTGATGTTTTCCTTCTTTTATTGTATGAATTTGAATTGTCCAATTTCAGACTAACTATGTGAGCGCTCTCACTATCCACTCCCATCATGCCATTACTGCTACATCAGCACCATAGCCCTCTTCAAACATTATCTTCTGATTGATCTTAATGGAGCCTGCGCGCTGTGTTATGCTGTAGCCTCGATACAAACCAAGAAAAGACAACGGGGGGCAAATTACATCAGGCCTGCCTCTCGCATATGATATCACTGTGGTGACCGAAGGTCTACCTCATTCATAATCAAGTCTGAGAGGTGCAAATATGGACTTACAGCTTTGGCGTCTGAGGTTTGGAAGGACAAATGCTTCCATCAGACACAGTGCACTGATTTTGAAGAGAAACTGTAAAGACCAGGAGACAAAACCCAGTTCCAAACTGGCACAGTGATCTATAATATTACAGTATCTATGTTTCTTATATAAACCTATTAATAGATGTATTTGCGTGGGGTTGCTTATGCTTGATGCCACTCCACCTGAGGAGAGAGGACACAGTTATGCTGTAACAGGATTGACAGGTTGTGTTTGTTTCCACATGGCTTCACATGTTTGAACCATGACTGACGGTCAGTCAATCACACAGGAAGCCCCCTGGCCCATCAGTCAGCAGAACAGGTTCTCTGCCACTGCGTGACCAGTTTCTAAATTTCTCTTGTTTTGTAATTTTAAGCAAATACATGTAAACAGATTTAGTATTTCATACTTTGCAATGTAGAGAAGGCTTTGAAACAACATTTAGCCCATAATGTGGGGAGATTAAATTTACAGAACATAACTGAGCGACAACAACTTGTTTTAGTTTTTACACAAATTACAATTTGTGTGAAATGTATTAATATTCGTATAATAGATCACATAATATGATCACATCATGTCATGCTATTTCACCTGAGGTCAATTAACAATAATATAGAATTATCATCTAGGCCTATAGTTTGTACATGTGTGTGATATTCTTTGTTCATTTCAGTGATAAAAACATGAAAAATAGCTTTATTATTTTGACATTTCAGTCGTCAGTTTGTAAAATTAGGATTCTTGCTGTTCACATTGCTTCCTTTGTGTGTGGCCGTGTTCTTCTGTGCATGTGCACGTGTGTACCCATACATCTAAACCCTGTGAAGACAAAAAAATGATGAGCCTTAAAGATTATCCCCAGCCGGAACACAATCCTCTTTGGAGGCGTGGAGCAGCGGGGGCGTTCCTGAGCCAGGGTACTGTCTAGTGTCTAGACACCGCAGCTCGGTGTGTAGGAACGGGCTGTACTGAGCCAGGCAGCTGCACACGCTGGCGCAAGGAGTCACAGCTGATTCACTCCTCAGAGGCACAGCACATTCTCACGTCTGAAGTCACACAGACACACTCACAGAAGCAGAGATGTGCAGTTTTCCTTTCCATAGACCTATCTGAAGTAGTGCTGTCTCCTCCCTCGTCCCCGATTCATCATGGCTACTGCGTTATTTCCACTCCCCAGACTCTGCCAACCCGGGCTCTGCCAGCAGAGCAAGGACCCATAGTACTCACTGTGCTCAGGAACGTGGTAACCTAGCAACGGGGCTGGAGAGACAGATCACTGCTTTGGGTCGGTGATGGGCGACCGTGCCTCGTCTGCTGCTGGAGGTAAATCCATCCTCTGAAGGGTATGTGTGATGTCACCCTCTAAGGTTTCTCAGCTGTCCCTCGTGTACTTGAATGTACATGCTTGTATTTTTAATATTACTACTCTTCAGTTGTACTTAATGGAAGCAGATTTAAAAAATCAGGTCATCATCAGTGAGAAATGACAATATTTTTCAGTTTATTTTGGATGTCATCTAAGGTTTTTTATTTCATTCAAATTATTTTTATTTCAAACAAATGAGTTAAGCACTTTTTAAAAGAGAGTGAAATTTTAAAAAATCAACTAGGGCTGAACAATGAATCGAAATATTATTGAAATCGCAGGAGCTGCAATTTTTTGATAAAGGTAAAATGTGTCCCAGAATACCATTATGAAGGAAGCATTGTGGTGCTACAGAAATGCCCCTGCCTACAAATCATATTCTCCAGACATAAGGAAACATGCTTGTTTGGTACAGACCCCAGCTAAAATCACATCATCAACATCATCATCATCATCATCATTTTTATATTTTTTTCAGTGAAAATGAAATGCAAAAATAACCATTCCCACTAAAATCGTGACTCACGCCGCAATATAAAAATATGTTTTTTTTTTGCATATTGTTCAGCCCTAAAATCAACACAATAAAGTAAAATGCAAGCCGGCAACAAGAAACATTAAAGCAAAGAGTGTTGTGGTCCGGTTGTGGACCTTGGTTGCACGTCATACCCCTCACTCTCTGTCCTTGTTTCCTTTCTCTATCTCTACTGTCACAGTTCAATAAAGACAAAATGGCAAATACATATATATATATATTTTAAAACAAAACCAACAATGAATGTATCCTACTAACAAGTATTGTGTGTGTATCACAGTCTGATTTATCATATTCCTATTGTTGTCCAAAAACAATGAAAACACATCAATGAGCCACACGGTTGCACTGGGTGACATGTTCCTTCATTAATTAGTTTATTTTGACTCAGTCCCTCATACGCCCTCCTGCTGCTGGAAACACTCACTAGAGCACCATATATGTATTACTTGGTGGCTGGAACTAGTCCCCAACAAATGCACTATTTATCTCTGTCTGAGTAACGCATGCTTAAAGCTGCAGTGCCCCGTTGTGTTAGGAAATGATTTAGCCTTATATAAAAATTAAATATATACTAACATATTGTTGGTTTTGTGCCTTTAATGGTAGTTTTTTTTCGCATTACTGGATTTACTGAATGTTTAGCATCAATGTGTTAAAATTCTTTAGATATATATTTGATTTATATTTCACTAGATTAGGCTTCATCTGCATCTGATTATTTTATCTATAAACAGAATATGTACAGTATATACGTGATATAAAATAACATATACCATAATAAAAAATTATAATTAAATAGTATCCATATCACCCACCCCTAGTTAAGCTGTAAGTTGACATGTAGTAAAAAATCTTATCATAAAAGCAAGTCTGTGAAAGTTTACTATACAGAGCAGTATGGCATCAAACTCATTGATCCTGTCTATAGGCCATGTGGCTGCTGGGTAATAAAACATGCATCTGCTGTGAGTGGAAAGGCATAATGGCTTAATATGTGGATGGCAGTATTGTTCAAAGTAGAGCTCCAACTAGCGATTATTTTCATTATCGATTAATCTGCCAATTATTTTCACGATTAATTCATTAATCTTTTAGTCTAGAAAATGTCAAAGAATTGTGAAAAATGCTCATCACAATTTCCCAGAGCCCAAAGTGACATCTTCAAATTGCTTCTTTTGTCTGACCAACAGTCCAAAACCCAAAGACTCTTCATTTACTGTCAGAAATGACAAAGAAAAGCAGCAAATCCTCACATTTAAGAAGCTGGAACCAGCAAATGTTTGTTGAAACAATTAATCAATTATCAAAATAGTTGGCAATTAATTTTCCTTCGATCGACTAATCGTTGCAGCTCTTGTTCAAAGTAAGTTCTGTGTTTTTCTTCTGCTGTTGGAGGCTGTACAGAAAGGGTGGAGTGGGGATGATTACATGAGTCAAACCTATGACGTGCCATAGCCTTGTTTGACTCCAGGTTGGTCCGTTAGTTGAAGTGAAACTGTGAGGACGAAATGCAGAGAGTTGGAGCAGGACACAGAGGCCTCCTCGGCCTATTTATAGAATGACTGGTCGACTTGGCGTAAGACACTTCATCAGCTAAACTGCCGTCTTCCGAAAGCAAGAACTGAGTGGTTATTTTCAGCATTTTGGGGCTGAGCCATATTATTACACAGTTTTCTCAGTGAGGTGAATGGAAACTTAACACCCTTCAAGGTGTATTTGAGGCAGTTAACCACATCCTGCCGGCAGTCATATAATGATAATGCATTCGCTCTCTGCCAGGGGGATTCAGCAGACTCGTCACATCTGCACATTTGCAGGAAGATGTAGACTAGCACCCACAAGCTGAAATGTGCAGTTGGTAATGCTTTTGTTGTTTGTCAGTTTTGACATTTAGTTTTTGTTTTTTTTTCATAAGAGTATTTCCTTTTGACATTTGGCCCGTTTGCCTTGTAATTATAAACCTGTGGCCTATGTCCCCAGTATGAAGCAAGCCGCTACATCTATTTCTAGCAGGATTGGTGAAAGCATATTCCTCATCATTGTCTGCACAGCCTCTTTTCTAATAATATGTAATTGAAATACAGTGTGTGACCCTGACACTGCTGCCCTTAGTCTTGCTTCCCTGAATGTGGCGAACCTCGGGGAAATTGCAGCAATACATTCTAACAATGGTTTATTTCCTCATGTTTCCTGTGGAGCATGCAGTCAGCATCCAGTAATCTGAGGATGCCTTGACAGTAGGGCTTTCCTGTATAATTCACTCATCATAATAAGTTGAAAGGGACACTTAGTGTTGATCTGCAAGCTGCTCTTCAGTGCAGTGTTTAGTCTTTCTCTGGCTCACAGCAGAGGAAACATGGGAATCAATTACTCTGTACCTGACTGAGGAGCGAATTTTGGTTCAAAACTTTGTACATTTCTTAACATAATAAAGAAGTCATTTTAAGGTGAGCAGGTGCTGGTGTTACGAATCCTGTGGGAGATGTAACTTCAAATTTCTGTATGGCAAAAAGTCTTTTTTGGTGTCATGTGGGTCGTTGACCTGAGGTTCCAGCTGTAGCTAATACTGAAACATTGTCTCAAGGCTTCATCAAACATCAGTGACTTTCATTTAAGTCTTTGTAACTATACACCATTTTGCTTCCGGTTGGGTTGTGATAGTCACGATGCAATGCAAACTATTTTTTAATTCAAATGGTTCAAACTGCAATGACAGCTAATGCTTTGACCTATTATTCAAAATGCATTTTAGCCACAATTATCCACACACATGTTTAGTTTCATTGTGGTGCTTAGGAAATGCCGTGATGTTTTTGCACCATACACAAAAATAAAAAAGACATAACGTGGCCATGCCATGTGACAACTCTGTCATGGGTCTATTTTAGTGGTGGATTTTGAGTGTCTGTTCTGAGAGTGGCACTTCTTTGCGTGTTCTGCCATGGTGACTGGCTACACAGCTCTGTAAACCACCTTTGCTGCTACTGTTGGAAACATGCAGTGAGATTTATCACTTCCCAATATAGAGGGTACACACCTGGGTATAGGTTGAGTCACTGTTGTGTCATGTCAGTGGGTAAGAGAGAACACTAATATGATGATTACTTAGATGGAAAGTGTCTCACTGAAAGTATTCACAATATTGCATTCATTGGTCATCATATTCATTACAGAACATTATTTCCTTTGTGGTATCATTGTATTAATTTGACTTAAAATGGTTATTTGGCACTCTGCTCTGACTTTGATTAGATTGTGTATCTAAACTTTATGAAATGAACTGAAATGATACCTTTGCACTTTCTAACAATGAAAACTTTAAAAGTGATCCATCACACTATGGGCATGAAGAAGTATTTAAACTGTCAGTTTTGCTTTAAAAAAAGAAAGAAAAGAAAAGGGCTCTCCTTACCATTATTAGCAAATCTGAAGGACAAATGTGAAACATCCTGTTCCCCCCAGTGTGACAAGTGTCTGGCGAAGACAAATAGGCACCTGAAAATGTCAAGCTATCCCTCTAAGGGTGCTTATAAAGTGACTCTGAAGGTGTCTCCTCTATTCTGTGCTCATGTGCTACTTTGTTCCTGAGCCAAAACCCACTGGTGCTGCCAGCCAGCTGTACACCAGACCTGATCACTGCCTGACAACATACAGCAACTCAGTGGGTGGAGTGAATGACGTGCACACAGTAAACACACAAATATAGTATATTTATTTACACAATGTACTAAAACAGACATAAATGTTATTATCCACCTGTCAGAGAATGCGTAGTCATAACATTATAAATGACTAAATCACATATGCAACTAAACTTGAAACTACAGTTGAAACTAAATTTAAGTTAAAGGTTTCCTGCCTTGTACCACGGAAAAGAAAAGCGCTTGAATGAAATGGAAAGATAATTGGTGGTTTCCTCAGAGGACCAGATGAATATTTGAATGAGGAGAGCAGAGGCAGCATCTTGTGTTGGTGTTGATTCATCCAGAGCCCAGGGGAAGGAAAGAGTGTGGGGGCTGCCAGGTCAAGTCCTGGACACAGCTGCATTATTAACAGAAGGTCAGCTGTCAGCACACGTCTGCAGGGCTCACATCAAGCAGCTCACTCAATTTTGCGCCTCTGGCTGACATGTTTGTAACCTTGTAGACCATTTAATGAAGGTTCACAAGCCTTTTAGCTTCCACTTTTTTTTTCTTGTTCCAATAAAACAGATCCAGACCACAAGGGGCACATAATACACAGAGCATCTGGAACAACTTTTATTACCTCACCATAAAAAAGATATATAAGATATATTGGCCTGCACACATTGACCTGAAAAATATACAGGGCTGCAACAAAAATAAGCTAATCTACACATTATTTCATTGATTGATTTGATGGTACTGCTTATTTTGTGTGAACAACCTTCAAAAAACCTAAAGGTATGAAGTTCCTTGAGCCCAGTCTCTCATCTAACTATAAAGGAAGGGATCTCTGTCTGTCTGTATGTATATATGTATGTCCTTCAATTATCTCGACAACCGCTTATCCGATCAACTCCACACTTGGTGAGGACCCAAGGGATTGCAGTGTCGAATTTGGTGCAATTTGGCCAAATTTTGGCAGTATAACAACAAATGTACAGACTCATAAAGGCTAACAACTCAGGCTCAGCGGTTGTAGTGCTGATTCGCTGTCTGCCTTCTCCACCTCCAAGGATCATTAGGTGTCCACATCCACTGTCCATCCTTTTTCAGCTCCTACCAGTATTGCTGCTGTTGCTGCTGCTGCTGACACTGAGCTGCCCTGACACAATGGTGTCACAGCTGGCCCCGCCCAGCTCGAATTGACAGACAGGAGCAGCAAGGACAGAAGCTAGCTCCCTTCTACACAGTATGGAGACAGGAAGAGAGGATCATGGGAGCAGAAATGGTTGAGGCCTGTGTTGTGATCCGGGCTCAGCCAGCATGAAGAGATGTAGACAAGCATGTGGCCTATCCGCTTCCCCCAGTGGAACCACATATGAGCCGGGAAGCAGGAGAAAAGGTTGTTCCAGTTTTGACAGCTCGCAGCTCATAATCCCAACCAGAGAGGAGATGCTGCTGACTGAAATTAACCATACAGCAGTGTTTATGGTTGTTTGCAGGCTGAGGTAGCGCACAAAGGTCTTTATCATCTCCACACTGGGAGGCGACCTGTACACTCTGAGGAGCTACCACTGAGAGGGATGAAAGCGGGATTGACTGATTTTTAATGAAAGGGGTTGGAGCATCCTCAGGCAGACCTCCTGCGGGGACACGTGCTGTAAAAAAAAAAGAGCTGTGAAAACAAGATAATCTAGCCCAGATACTTCGCTTTATAGATTCTGCTCCATCCAGCTTCTTTGAAATAAACTGAAATCTCGTAGTGCAGGAGCTAGCCTTTGAAATGCAGTAACGCTTAAGGGGCTTTCACACCACAGCACAGTAAATTTCAGTGAGCGGTTTTGATCACCGCCCACGTGAATGCGCACCGATTTTGCTCTGCCGCCCAGAGTTCACTGTGCTGAACTTATGGCGGTAACCGCCTGGCTTTGGCCAGTCAAATAAAAGGGAGCACGGGCATCGCAGAAATAGAAACTGGTGGGCATCATGGGTCAGAAAGAAGAGCGATGGAGGAGCTGATAATGCTGGTGTCTGAATACCCGGAGTTGTACAACATGGCGCTAGCTAATTACAAGGACAACCAGAAAAAACACTGGGCCTTGGAAAACATTTCAATCACATGTGGGCGGCTGTGGTTTTTCTCTGCCTCCGGCCTACGGCTGTGGCTCAGGAGGTAGAGCCTGGTCCATTAATCCCAGCCTTGGCAGTTCGATCCCTGGCTTCTCCTGTCAACATGTCGAAGTGTCTTTGGGCAAGACACTGAATGCTCCCAATGGATGCATGGCATCTCTGTCGCCATTGGTGTGTGAATGGGTGAATGAGACCAATCTGTAAAGTGCTTTGGAAACCGTAGAGGTTAAGTTTACCATTTCCACCAAACTTCAGATGACTGGTAAATTGTAGAAATCTATGCCTTGTAGACACAGGACTTTCAAAATCCTTTCTGCATTATAAAATTAGCAAGGATGTGTAGTTTACACAAAGCATAAATAAGCTGATGGAAAAAAATACCTAGTTACTACTATTGTTGTAATGTGGGTAATGTTAATATCATGTTACTTAACTAAAAACTAAAACACTATATAGATATATTTCAGATGCATGTCACTTTTCTATACCCTTCATACTAGTGATGGACACAAACAGAATTCTTTAGAGGACGACTGCGTTTTGCCCATGAAGTAATCTTTGTTGTTGTTTTTTAAAGTACAACTAATAATACTAATATTAAATAATATAAAAGTGTTAACCAGAGTGTATTATTATGAAAAGACAATTTTTTAATGAACAAAATGTGTTATGTGGCAATTGTATTGCCAGGGAACCTCCGCAGCTGCAGAGCTTAAATATTTGGTGAAGGTCTCTCTCCTTGTTGAATTAATTCAATTCAATTCAGTTTTATTTATATAGCGCCATATCATAACAAAGTTATCTCAGGGCACTTTTTCGAGTAGAGCAAGTCTAGACCGACTCTTTA